>JAFFSR010000367.1:0-355000 GCA_017163975.1 Anastatus disparis | reverse complement strand
ATTGCAGTTTCCGATTCAATGTATTTAGAAAAATTTGTCATTTGTCTTTTTAGACTTGCGCGTGATAATTTTAATTGTTTTAAAGTACTCTCCATTTTTAAGGAATGAAATTAGGATTGAATTATATGGGAAATCAGTGATACAAAAATGAACTTACGTATGAGTTTCAGCAGTAGTTTGCGGCCTTGTAGACTCAATATCAGGCACGTTGTTTGACGTTTGATGATTTAATGTTTTCCAATGAATGGTGCAGTTTGTAATTTGAATGTTGATGTATGTTGGAACTTGATTGATATGAAATGGAAATCACCACATGTAATTTTTCACACACGCACTAATAATTTTATGATTTTTGTGAATTTTTGAATTTTAGTAAATTGCTGATGAATCTTTGTGCTGTATCCGGCTCGAAGGACCAAAAGGTTTTGTTGCGACTCAGTAGATTACCTTGTCGTATTCTCTGTGCGCCTAATTAAAATTGCACAGAACGGTTTCAATAAAATAAAATAAATGGACACAAACACTATTTTTTGAAACTTATAATATATTTATTTAATATATTATCGCAGACAATTTACATATGAATTTGAATTTGCGCGTGACTTAAAAGTATGTATATGTTAGCAACTCTTGAGTAAGTGTTGCTCTGTTGGAAGTTCGGTGAGATCTGAATGTATACAGAAAATTTCTTTAAGAGAACACTTTGATATTACAAAACTATGACTATTACATTACGTATGATTGGTTAAGGAAAATGAAGGAAGAGGGTGGGGTCTCTGCCTTGTAGTGTCCTTATGAAGTGTTTTTGGATATCGGTAAAAAGGGGAGTATTTTGGGATGTGTAATAAATGAGCAATTAAAGATTAGCCATAACAGAAATTCAGTATGAATACATGTCATAAAGTGCTTAGCCGTTATGACCGTTGCAATTATTTGTTGTGAATATGTTTAAGAGTGTAGACAGATTTGGGAAATTCCGCAGTTTGTCTATTTTCGAACATTAATACAAAATTTTTATGATTCAAACGGTACTTTACAATAAATAAGAATAAATTTTTATGAATGTCTAAGTATGAATATTGTAAGAAAGATAAGTTATATTGCATAAGCTTAGATACTTTTCCTTTTACAACTGTAGCAATTTAAAGCATTTATTAAATAAAATTCAGAGCTTAAAATTTTGTTATTTTGGTTTTTATGATTATTGTAGTAGAAATTTCTAACAATATAAAAGATGTAATAAATGTTGTAGTAAATATGGTCATTGCAACTTGGAATATTTTAAACATAAGCTTAAATACAAATGAATGAATATGAAATACATGTATATAATATGAGTAAAATATGCATAGTAAAATTATTTACTTATAATCAAAAAATATATAAAAATAAAATAAGAATCGTTGTTACGACGTAACAATACTTTTAAATGAAAATTTAAGAATCATTTAAAAAGAAAATAAAACCAACGTCAAAATTTAAAAAACAAGAGTATAAATATATATTAAAAACAAAAAAAAGTAATAACTAAAAAAACGAATAATAAGATAGAAACAAACGTTCTTTAGTAATTTCATCAGTTCCAATTGATAATAATATGATTTTCGATAAGCAATTACAATTTGTGAAAAATTATATTAATAAATCGTTGCCAGAAAAATTGGATGAACCTAATTGTTATTGCTTCACACGATGCGATTTTCGCATGATATTTTTTTGTTTTATATTCATATTTTTCATAATTTTCGCTATTATTGAGATTATTGCAATGTTTTCATAAGCCTCACTTATAACATAACATTTTTTGAATACAAGTATCAATGAGATGCTCATATAAATTCTATAAAACTTTATAACTCGTTTTATTCTTAAGCTTGCATACATTAAATATTAATCTATCTGTTATAGGGAAATATTTGAGTATTATACCATAAATATGACACAGTAATTCAATGTATTTATTAGGATACTTAATTTTTTCAAGCGTATTTTTTTACTATTTTTGTATTTGGTAAATCTTGTTATAAAATATCAATATTTGCAAATAAGAGATTATACATGTTTTGAAATTATTCCATAGTGTTTTTTAACTACTTCCAACTTTTTTTATTTCACTCATAGAAATTATAAATTTATTTATCTTTAGAAGAACAAATTAAAAGTACTCTTCAGAAGGAAGGTTTGTACAGTTGAGTTACTTTTAAGATACGATTTATAAGCTGTAGTAAGTATATTGTGTGTACAGCTTATAATTGTCATAAGTATGTTTTTATATTTTTTTTATTTTAATATAATTAAAATTGAATAAAGTAAACATAAAAAAATCTTATATTTATGCACTCCATTTCAATAATTGAAAATTTCTAAAAATTACTCTGTTAAAAATATTAACGTGATTTAGAAATAATGATTAGGGCAAATAATCAAACTAGATGTATATATAAGAATATATAAAATAAACGTATTTGCAATTTTTTAGAGGAACAAGGTCGCAAAGTAGGAGATTTTTAAGAACTCTTGCATCGTTTTGAAAAAAGTGTGGCTAAGCTAGAAGCTGAAAATGCACATTTAAAAACTGGCCAATCTCGTTTATCCTTGAATCGTCTTTCGGGTATAACGAATGAAGATAGTATGATAATTTTAAGCCTTGAACAACGAATTGAGAGTTTAGAGCAACAGCTAAGAGAAAATACAGAAGCAGATCGAAAAACTGCTAAACGTGCACAATCAGCTCTTTGAAAGAAAGAAAAGAAATTATCTGATGCAAATTTAAATAAGAGGATAGCTGTGAGAGAAGCAATAAGAGCTGAAGAAAGACTGAAAAACTTGCAAGATGATAAGCAAAAATTGGCAGATAGATTAAAGGCAAGGATATTTATGCCAATTTCTATAACAATATATATTTTTTCAATGAGTCAATTTACAGTCATTTGAAAATCGATACACGATTTTTTTGTAACTTTATTTATTATTTCAAAGTTTTCATGCACTTCCGATTTGTATGCTAATGCTTAAATATTTTTGTTTACACATTTTCACAAAGTCAATTGAATGTGATTGAATCAGTTGATTTTATATATTCAAACATTTTTTCTTTGAATGAAAATAATTTTTTTTATCAAGATTAATGATTGAGCTTGAAAAATATTTATTTATCATAGAATAATTAAGAAAATTTTTTTTTCTAATGGTATAAAATAAATTGAAATTTTCACAAATTAATTGTTGAGACGAAAATAAGGAGTGGGGGGACACCATCACGAGGAGTGGGATTTCTGTAGGTTGAGGCGGTGTGAGTCAATCGAGCCAGTTTAGTTGCGGCCTGGAGCCCAGTGAGATGTCACCCTTCGTGTCTTTCACTTCCGAGATTTCACCGCGTCGCGGAACCGAGTGCTTCTCTGTCTGTTCTCAATTCAGTGCCTTTTTTTCTGTTTAGTGCTTTTCTTAACCTTTTCCTTTTTCTGTTTCTTAGTGTTCTTTAAGTGTTATTTTTCTTTCAATAAAGTTAATACAGTTCAACTCATTTTTCTCATTGAACCGTCCTTTTGTGTCTCGCTCTAGAACCTAAGAAAAGGAGCGAACATTTTTTGGTTCTTCGAGCCGGATCTAAGGAGTTTGTGAGCCTTTTTTGCGGTCTTTGTGAGGAGTTGTGATAAACTTAAGGCCGTGCTTCCCGCCTTTTTCTTTGTCTGTCTTTTGCTTGTCTCTCTCTCTCCCAACGAGGGAATCGAGATCGAAAGTCGAAGCCACGGTAACGCCGCGCTTCCCGCCTTTTCTCACCTTTTGTCTTTTTTTTTCTCTCTCTCTCTCTCTCCCAACAGGGGGTCGAGATCGAGAGTCAAAGCCACGGTGAAGCCGTGCTTCCCGCTTTTTCCTTTGTCTGTCTTTTGCCTCTCTCCTTGTCTCCCAACAGAGGATCGAGATCGGGAGCTGAGGTCACGTTGAAAACGTGCTTTGTGCCTTCTCCATCAAGAGCGGGTGCCGCATCCTTGTCCACCATCAATTCCACGGCGGATGGTCTGCTCGTGTCACAAAGATGGAAGAATTAGATCGACAGAAGAACCTTGCCACTGAAATCGTCAACTTTGGGGTCAGCGTATTGGCAAATCGCGATGAGCTCACCCAAGGCATCATCAAAGCTAACATTGGATCACTACAGGATATGTGGGAGCGATTTCTGAGAAAACATCATAAATTGTTGAAGAAACCAACATTGGAGCGGGATCCATACTTCACCCGCAATGTCTTCAACATCACACAGAAAGAATATCATCGCACTCTTGGCACGTTATATGATCTCCAGACTACGCTAGGGGGGGTCACAGTCCGACCTGCAGAGCAACCCTCCCGATCCTACCTCCCAAAAATAAACCTGCCTCGGTTCTCTGGTACACTTGAGGATTGGGAATCTTACAGAGACATGTTTCTGTCCCTTGTCGACAAGGATCGGGGTTTATCTGAGGTACAGAAACTTCACTATTTAAAATCATCATTGGACGGTTGAGCTAGAGCGGCAATTGAACATTTGCCGACCACTGCCATCGATTACTCAGTCGCTTGGCAGATTCTAAAGTGATGAGACATCTGCAGCATCTCTCAACACTCCCCGTGATGAAAAAGGAAGATTCAGCCGAGCTACAAACCATCCTTGATACCATCTGTGCCAGAAGAGAATTCCTTCGCACTAGAGGCCGAGCAGTCGAACATTGGGACGACATATTCGTCTTTTTCAGCACGAAAGCGCTCGATCCGACTACCAGAAACGACTGGGAGAACTCTCTCGGTCACAGACATCGACTTCTCACCTAAAACGAGCTATCAGAGTTCCTCCAAAAGCGGATTCAAGCCTTAAGAACCAACAAGCTCTCTGTAACGATATCCAAGGACGTCGAAAGGGCCAGACTTCATTCCCAAAACGGATTCAGATCAGCACACCCTGGACATCGACTGAGGAGGTCTTTTTTAGTGTCCAGCCGATCAGTGGATTGCCCTTTGTGCAGAAAGAATCATTACCTGGGTCAATGCCCAGAGATCCTGCAAGCCTCGGTGGAAGAACGATTAAAACAAGTACACCACTTGAAGGTATGCCGGAACTGCCTCCGACCAGGACATCTTGCCATCAACTGTTCTTCGAAAAACTCCTGCAGAGAGTGTCAAGAACGTCACCATATTCTCCTTCGGTGCACGCAAAAGACCCTTGCCAGTCTCCTCAGACAAAGGACCTAATAAAAGAGCCTGCCTTTGCACAAGCGTCAGCTCACCGACATCAACAATTGCCAACACTTCATCGGAATGACCAGTCCTTCTAGCCACCGCGGTCGTCTCACTATTGACCAAGGGTGGCTGTGCGATTGCAGCAAATGGACTCATAGATCAAGGCTCCGAGGCCAGCTTCATTGAGCTCGGTCTGGCTCAGAAATTAAGTCTTGCATACCAGGATGCAAACGTTGTAATCACTGTCATCGGAAATCGATCTATTAGCACGATACGGCGAAGATCCGAGATCACCATTCAACTCAGAGATGGAACCCTCCAGGCCACTGTTTACGTTCTCAATCGGCTGGGTATCACCACACCTCAAACGAACCTCGAGGATTACGATTGGCAACATCTTCAAAACTTGGATCTCGCCAACCCCGGATTTAAGAAGCCAAGCCACATCGACCTACTAATAGGAGCAGATATCTTCAGTGCTCTGATCTTACCCGGCATACGAAACGAACGCTTGGACTCCCTTATTGCTCAAAGGACGAAACTTGGATGAATTATCTCTGGACCGGTCGCTGGTGGCCTCACAGATTCAGTCACTAAGATTTCCGCCACGCTTGGTTTTTACGATGAAAGTAAAACCAACCAGTTATTACGAAGATTCTGGGAACTCGAGGAACTCACCGACACACCTCTCCTGGCCCCAGAGGATAGGATCTACGAACAGTTATATGCACAAGGATGCCACCGAGACGCCAATGGAAGGTACATCGTTCGCCTTCCCGTCAAGACGCACTTACTGGGCTCTCCCAGGAGGACTCTCGGATCGGCTATCCATCAAATGAGCAATGCAATCCGCCACATGCCCAAGGATCCCCACCTTTGCGACGAGTATGAAGCATTCATGCTTGACTACGAACGATCAGGACACATGCAGCAGAAAAGAGCCTCACGGACAAACCAAAATTCTATCTGCCACACCACGGAGTTTAGCAGAATCGCGATGGTCAGAAAAAATTGCGGATGGTTTTTAATACATCATTCCGATTCTCCTCAGGAGTGTCCTTGAATGACGTACTGTTCACGGGCCCCTCACTTCAAGAAGATCTTTCAATCATCGTGATACAATGGATGTTTCATCGTATCGCGTTTTGCTGTGACATCGCTCAAATGTATCGCCAGATCAAAGTTGATGAGCGTGACGTTGATCTACAGCGAATTGTTTGGCAAATTGATGAAGATCATGTGACTTCTTATTATCGTTTGAAGACTGTCACATACGGACTCTCCTGCGCCCCGTATTTGGCCATCCGGACACTGCAACAACTGGCTGCTGACGAAGGTCATCGGTATCCTAAGGCAGGAAGGGTATTAACCACACACACATATGTCGACGACATCATGACTGGAGCTGACGACACCCCGTCAGCGAATGACCTAAGAGATCAAGTAATCTGCTTGCTTCAATCTGGAGGATTTAACTTAAAAAAATGGGTTTCGAATGAATCTGCTATTATAGAAAGCCTTTCCGAGGAGAAACGACTACGTCCACAATGGAAAGACTTTGAGAATCATGGATCTGTCCAAGCTCTGGGGATCTCCTGGGACCCTGTTCTAGACGAGATCAGATTTACCACCCCAACCGCCAATCTGTCATCGACCAACACGAAACGAGGAGTTCTGTCAACAATTTCAAGACTTTTCGATCCCAATGGCTGGCTAAGCCCGTCAACGGTGAGGGCGAAGATGCTGCTTCAGCAACTCTGGAAACGAAAGCTCGAATGGGACGAATCTCTCCCAGCAGATCTCTCATCATCATGGAATAATTTCCTATCAGACCTTCGCTACCTTGCAGACATCCGGATCCCTCGTTGGTTGGGCACCAGTCCAAATATCACACTTTAGGTTCACGGTTTCTGTGACGCAAGTCAGTTAGCATACGCTGCCACGATTTATTTACGCCTGGCCTATCCTAACGGCGAAATACATACCAGGCTCATTATGTCGAAGACTCGTGTTGCTCCGGTAAAGACCATAACCGTTCCAA
Source organism: Anastatus disparis (assembly GCA_017163975.1). Taxonomy (NCBI): domain Eukaryota; kingdom Metazoa; phylum Arthropoda; class Insecta; order Hymenoptera; family Eupelmidae; genus Anastatus; species Anastatus disparis. The sequence continues at coordinate 347,745 of JAFFSR010000367.1, read as the reverse complement.
GACTCGAACTGTGCGCCGGCGTGCTCCTGACACGAGCATTAACGAAGTTGTTACCTAACTTTTAGCAGTCGGTCAAATCAATCTACGCTTGATCTGATTCTAGAGTGGTTCTTTCGTGGCTCGACACGGACCCCTCGAGATGGACCATATTTGTGGCCAACTGAGTCTCCGAAATACATTCAAATCTACCATATGTGAAATGAAGGCATGTTCCCTCAGTCTCGAACCCAGCTGACCTGGCATCTTGAGGCACTCAACTGGCCAAACTTCGGAGCAGCGATCTTTGGTGGCAGGGGCCTGCTTGGCTAAAGCAGTCTCCATCCTGCTGGCCCAAACTCTCTGAGCCAGCCCTTCACCAAGCTTCACCCACTGAAGAATTCCGTCTTAACGTTTGCCATACCACGCAGAAGCAGGAAGAAGTAGTTAGCCGATTTTCAGCATTAACCCGACTCATCCGAGTCGTTGCATGGTGCCTTCGGTTTAGCCAGAATTCAAGAACAACACACCGAACTCTGGAGCACCGTCATCTTAAGGTCCCAGAACTTCAGAAGGCCTTCCTGTGCTGTATCCGACTATCCCAAGAAAATTCCTTTTCGGAAGAGCTCAAACGACTTGAATGTGGACAACCAATAAAGACCTCCAGCAGACTGACCAATCTTACTCCCTTCCTCCACACAGATGGAGTTCTGAGAATCGGAGGAAGACTAGAAAATTCAAATTTGCCTTTCGCAGAGCGCCATCCACCTATCCTAGCAAAGGACTCTCATTCAGACAGACTGATCATCGAATGGGCTCACAAGATGGTTCTTCATGGGGGTGTGGCTCTCACCCTTTCCCAAACAATCAAGAGGGCCTGGATATTGGGCGGACGACAGCGAGTTCGAGATGTAATACGACGATGCCAGACATGCGCTCGAGTCTGCGCAAGAGGCACCACGCAACTAATGGGCAATCTACCTGCTCCTCGAATTGAGGTATCAAGACCCTTCATCAAGACGGGTATTGATTATGCAGGGCCGATTCTTGTGAAAAGCTCACCTGGACGTGGAATCCGATCCTCTAAAGGATACATTGCCTTATTCATATGCCTTAGCACCAAGGCAGTCCATCTCGAGGCTGTGAGTGATTTAACAACAAATGGCTTCCTTCAAGCCTTTCGCCGATTTAGCAGTCGCAGAGGAGCTCCCAGTGAAATGTGGAGTGATAACGTCACCACCATTCACGGAGCCGACATAGAACTACGAACCGTGCTTCGGAACGCGGAAATCCAGTGGAGCGCTGTGACTGATACACTTTTGAATTGGGGGACAAAATAGCGATTCATCCCACCCTCTGCTTCTCACTTTGGCCGGCTCTGGGAGGCTGTGGTGAAATCGGCTAAGTCACACATGAAACGTGTGATTGGCTCTGGCATGCTAACCTTCGAAGAATTCCGCACCCTTTTGGCTCAAATCGAGTTCTGTATGAACTCCCGATCCTTAGTTCCTCTCACCGGCGGTATTGAAGACCTCGAGATTATCACCCCATGGCATCTGCTCACTGGGTCATTACCTCGTAAATTACCTGAACCTCTGGATCTACCACCATCACTAAATCATCTCACTCACTGGCGCCTGGTCAAAGCGAGTCGAGACCATTTCTGATGTCGCTGGTCCCGAGAATACCTACCCACACTTCAGCAGCGGGCAAAATGGCAAAAACAGACGGAGAACCTCCTCGTTGGGGACCTCGTCCTGATCATCGATCCCTCTCTCCCCCGGCAAGGAAGATGGCCATTGGGAAAAATCACTGAGGTGCATCCCGGCCGCGATGGTTTAGTCAGAGTCGTCACGATTCAAACTGCCATCGGCGCGTATACGCAACCTGTTGCCAAAATCTTCAAAATGCTTGGATCCAAGACAAAGTGAGAAATCCACTTCTTTCATTTCACCAAGAGGCGAAGGCGGGCGGTATGTTAAGACGAAAATAAGGAGTGGGGAGACACCATCACAAGGAGTGGGATTTCTGTGGGTCGAGGCGGTGTGAGTCGATCAAGCCAGTTCAGTTGCGGCCTGGAGCCCGGTGAGATGTCACCCTTCGTGTCTTTCACTTCCGAGATTTCACCGCGTCGCAGAACCGAGTGCTTCCCTGTCTGTTCTCGATTCAGTGCCTTTTTTTCTGTTTAGTGCTTTTCTTAACCCTTTTCTGTTTCTCAGTGTTCTTTAAGTGTTATTTTTCTTTCAATAAAGTTAATACAGTTCAACTCATTTTTCTCATTGAACCGTCCTTTTGTGTCTCGCTCTAGAACCTAAGAAAAGGAGCGAACATTAATTATTTTATTATTTTTTTATATATGCATAAAATATTGCAAATTACGATGTATTATATTTAAGTAAGAGGTTTAAATTGACATTGCGCTTCGTTACGCAATAGCTATAGTAAAATACTATATTTGTACAAACGCTACATTATACTAAATATTTTACATAAAAACAAAACATTTTATCAATACATTAATTTAAATTAATAAAATTTTAATAAAGTTTCCCTTCGAAATTTCAACTACAAAAACAAAATATTAAAAACTAAAATTTTACTGCAATAGAGTAATACTGTACTTTTAATAAAAACGAAATTTATGTTATTTTATATTTAAAAAAATATAAAATTAAAATAAAATACCTTTGAAGTAATCTCTAACCTCTTTATCTTCGAAAAAGGTTCATTTCAAACTCACTTCTCCTAAAAAAGGTTGATAATGAAGTTGGTTCAAAAGGTCCAAAAAGATCAATAATTAAATCGATTCTTCAAAAATAAAGTCGCTTCTCCAAAAATAGGGTAAGAATAAAGTTGATTCTCCAAAAAGGTTAATAATAAAATTGCTTCTTCAAAAATATTAATGATAAAGTCGCTTTTTATAAAGGTTAATTAATGAAAATTTATATTAAATTTTTTTCATAATTAAAAATTTAAATAAACATTTATATACTTTTTAAATAAAAATTCAAGAATTATTTAAAAAGAAATTAAAGCCAACGTCAAAATTTGAAAAACAAGAGTATAAATATAAATTAAAAACAAAAAAAAACGAAATCACATTCTCCATAATAACTACATTCAAAAATTACTAAATAAAATCACGTTTTATTTTAACAAATACTTTAATAAAAATTCATATACTCATATTTTTCCACAACTTGTATATTTATATATATATATATATATGGGATATTTCACACCAACTGGAAGAGCAAAAAAATAAAAATCGCTGGAACTCTGAGAATATATTCTTTTTGTTACTAATAATATGTAAAAAAATTTTCGAGGATCTGGATTAAAAGAATTAAGAGCTATGACTTTGAAATAAATTTTTGATCATGTAAGTCAGAGCCATCAATAAGGAGTTATGAGACTTTAAAATGAATATTTCCATGTATGATTTATTTTTCATATTGAAAATAAATTATACATGAAAATATATATTTTAAACTGTCATCACTCCTTATGGATGGCTCTTACTTGTATGATCAAAAATTTATTTCATAGTTTATGTAAAATGGAAGAAAATAAGCCCTCTAAAAGCAATTTCTGAAGTGATGAAGAATGAGTAATTTTAATTACTATGTAACACATATAAGAACCAATAGAAAACTTCAAAATTCAGGTCTGTAAAAAACCATGCTAACTCTCCTTTTTATTTACAATAACATGTGTTGTTATGAATTTCTCTCTAAAACATCAGGATTTTCAGAAAAAAAATGATAAAGTTGGGACTTTTCCAAAAATTTTGAAAAATTTCCAAATTTCAAGGGTTTATAGTTCTTGATCCTTCCAATCTAAATCCTTGAAAATTTTTTTAAATATTATTAGTAACAAAAAGAATGTATTCTCAGAGTTTCAGCGATTTTTATTTTTTTGCTCTTCCAGTTAGTGTGAAATGTCCCATATATATATATATATATATACATAAGAGAATAATTATATACACTGGCGCTCAAAAATTTAAGCTCACCTAAGAAAAAAAATTAAAATTTTGTAAGTTTTATATTTCAGGAACTATATGTCATAAAAGACTATCTGAAAATTAACGTACCTGCAAAAACCCAAAGCGATTTGAAAGAAAATTGCAAAAACTTTAAAACGAGACCTCAAACGTTATCTAAAAATGATTTTTCACTGCGTTATAGCTGTTTTTACGAAAAAATGCCATTTTTGGAATGCTGCGAATATTATGAATTCTACGAAAAAATAACAGAGAAAAAAAAGTTGCCTTTTTTGATATAGAATCATATTAGAATACTTTTGGAGCGAAAAAAAATTTTTTTATTTTTCGTATACATTTTTCCATGCAAACATACATAAATTATTTATTAAAAAAAAATTATTTAGTTCGAAAAAAGATTTATTTTTTCGCATTAAAAGTATTCTAACTTAATTCTCTATTCAAAAAAGCAACTTTTTTATCTCTGTCATTTTTTCGTAGAATGCATAATATTTGAAGCATAATACATTTTCCAAAAATGGCATTTTTTCGTAAAAACAGCTATAACGTAGTGAAAAATCATTTTTAGAAACGTCGAGGTCTCGTTTTAAAGTTTTTGCAATTTTCTGTCAAATCGCTTTGGGTTTTTGCAGATACGTTAATTTTCAGATCTTGTACAAGCAGTCAAAGTCGTCTTAAAAAATTTTTCAAATTTAAAGATTTTAAATATGCGCAGAAGAGAGTTTACGTATCGTAAGAAAAATGTGTGCATAACTTTTTGAAAGTGCACCTTAAGAGCTTTCAAATGAGATGTATAAAAGTCTTTTATGGCATATAGTTCCCCTGAAATATAAAACTTTAAAAATTTTAATTTTTTTCTTAGGTGAGCTTAAATTTTTGAGGGCCAGTGTATATGCATATATTTATATGATATTAATATAAACGAATTTATAAATTGGGGGTTGACGAGCGGAGCGAGCAGGGGGAAACCCCCCCTAGTATATATATATATATATATATTTATGAGTAATGCCAATACTTTTCGCCAAATTTCGTTCGGTGTGGTCCTGGTATTTTCACCAAATGCTGGTATGTTGTTGTGCCTTATGAAAAAATGTAGCGGTGAAAATTTTAGCCTTCTTTAGCTTATATCTCGACTCCCTGTTAACCGATTTTAATTTACCAATTTTCATTTTTTTTTAATGTCTAATATATTTTATCATTTTTTCATATTTTTAGATATTAATCACCATTTATGGCAACCAAATTTCAACAAAAGAGATTTTGAAAAATTTGACCATCTTCAAATTGTTGCTTAAACCGAAAAAATAAATAAATACTATATTATGCTACGTGGGATAAAAATGCGGCATTCTAGGCTGGCATGGATTTAGCTCTCAAGACGAAGCCGAGTGAGCTAAAATGCCGGCCTAAAGTGTCGCATTTTTATCCCAAGTGGCATATACGATTTTTTCCTATGCCGGGCTAAAACACGTACAAATTAAAGTTCGTGATAATTCATTTATCGACGAAAAATCAATAGATAAAAAAGTATCGCGAAGAATCATCTAATACTTTCCACCGAGCATGCGCACTCTCTGTCTGCCCCACTGCCACTGATGATAATTCATTTAAATAATCTATAAATATATCACTGTTATGATAATACACTACAGATTATAATTCATAAAAATAAAACTTATTAAACAGCACAATCAACCGTTTACTTTATATTTTAATACTTCAAAACAAATAAATATTGTTTGTACACTATTTTGTAACACATATCAAACAGAGAGAATCGATGCATGTGACTAGTAAACCAAAAAGGATAAACTATATCAACGAATATAGACGGCATCTATCTTCTTTGACTATAGTATGCATATGAAAGAGAGAGAGAGAGAGTTCACGCTTATAACTTATAACGGGTAAATAGAAAAAGATAAACGTATATCTCCTCTACTCTCAACACGCACAAACGAGACTTGAAAACGCAGCAGTATACGGGTCTGCGCCGGCGCCAAGCTCACTGCGCAACTCGAGTGAGCGTATTCGCCGGCGGAGAACGCTATGTTTTTACTGCATGCGTTCTACGAATAACGACGTGTTTTTGGCCGGAGTATGGGAAAAAACACTTTTTATAAGTCTTATTTTGAAGATATTTCCAAAACCTTTGAAATGAGCCCTGCTGAATTGAAATCGGTGCAAAGGGAGCCAAGATATAATTATTTAAAAAATAATCATTTTGTAAAAATCGCGATTTATGCCATTTTTGAGGGTCTATAACTTTTTCCTACCAACTTAAATTTTCACAAAAATTTATTTTAAAGTAGTTATATGCATCTACAACAATTCCCAAATGGAAAATTTCTTGGCCCAAATTTTTCACCCTCATCCAGTGAAATTGCTGGTAGATATGCTGAAAAGCTGAATTCTAATATTTTAACATGCTTCCAGTAAAATTATTAATTTTCAAATGATTTATATTTTATTTAGTGCTTGATTCAAAGTTTCAAGAAAAACATCGACTAAACTATAGTTTAGAACTGCAATTATAATTCACATATGCACTGTGCATTTTTTTAATATTTTTAAAAAACTATGAAAAAAAATATTAAGAGTGGGCCGTAGTAGTTTTGATTACCGATCGAGAAGTGTAAATTTTATTTTATCATAAATAAAATAATTATACTGTTTTCAAAAGAAATAGTTATTGAGTGCAATTTTTTATACATACATGATTGTATAATGGATGTTTTTTTCATAAAATTCACCATATTTTAAACAAAAAGTAAGTAACAGTACTTAAAGTTTAATAAACAGCTGTAGTACAAAATTTTTTATTTTTCAACATTTTTTATTTTTCAAAATTCTTTTCAATTATTTTTGGCTAACGCAATAGAGAAATAAATTCCGTGAATGTATTTAAAATTTTAATGCATTCCATTATGTATAGTAGGAGAAAATTAAACAACGGATTTTTGATTCTCGGTTGGTATCGAATCTGTTCCGGCCTGCTCTTAATTATATTTTTGACTATTATTGAGTTAAGTTTTAAATTTGCATGAAAGAGATTATTATTATATGCAATTCCCATTTTTTTTTTTTTAGAAAAAAAGATTAAAATATAAAGTATATTGTCCTCTCTATATGTTAACCTTTTTTATATGGTGATGTCGAGGGAGCCTAGCCCGGTCCCGTTTAACACATTACATCAGGCTAGACTGTCAGACCCACCGTACTGAAAAATTTGACTACCGATAGATGGTCAGCCACTTTTGTGACCAACAATCAACCGATACCCAATGAGATCGGATTTTTAAGAGTCGCGATACAAATGGCACATACATTAATTTTCTTTCGAAAAAAAAGTTAGAGGTACCTGGTCAGGATTCGAACCCGTGCCCTCCGCGTTGAAGGCAAGAGCTCTACCCATTACGCCACCGCGCTCTCTTATGCAATTTCCATGTTAAATATAATAATTATCATATACTACTATAAATTTTTATGGATGGGAATATCTCTGGAACTTTTTAATTTTGAGATGTCGACCTGACAACAATTGAAAAGTCTATAATAAAAGTTTCTGGAGTAGCACACACTTCAATAAGGGCTTAAATTACTCGTTTCTTGTAGTAGAATATGTAATTAAATTTTCGTATCGATTGGAAAATTGGTACTTACGGTACATAATTTTATACGTCAAAAATGATACTTTTTTTTTATATTTTCTACGTGTGTTTCTTGAGCTATAAAAAAGTACCATTCTTCCGATCATTCTCAGATTTTCTGAGCATAATGAATATGGTAAAATCAATAGTTTAAGCCTACCCTGGTACATGTGCCTAGCCCTTATTGAAGTGTGTGCCACTCCAGAAACTTGTATTATAGACTTTTCAATTGTTGTCAGGTCAACATCTCAAAATTAAAAAGTTCCAAAGATATCCCCATATACTATGATTATTTTAAATATTTAGTTAAAAATTAAACTATTTTTATTCCTGTTACTGTTTTTTATATTGATCAAATTAAGCTTTTTATATTTACAATATATTATGATGTAAAAATATAATAAAAATAATAAATTTTGTTGGAATCAATAAAAGATACTTATTTTTTAACGTTATAATTTTAATCACTTATTTCAAGTAATTGACCCTTGTAGTATATGAATAATATATGATAATCATTTTACTTCATGAAATAATTAAGAGTTCTTCATGTCTTTAACCTATGATTTGACAATATTATAAAGATTTGTAATTGTCATTAGTAATAATCGATTTACCATACTTTTTTATAATAGTAGAGATTTTTGTTAGTTACATAAATCTTTATTTCCCATTTTATTTTATAACATGATACGATATAGCTTTATGAATTTTAAAAATAAATTATTTTGCATAGCTTTGGCTAAATAAGTTGTAAATGTATTTAGGAAGCCTTCTTTAACTCAGAACTCACACTCATCTACTTCATAAGTTACAAATTTGTATTGGGTAAACAAATATATTTTTTATAAAGTTTTATTTATCAAACCATTGAAAAATTTTAATAAATTAATTGTTTTTATATTTATTATTATCATATGCTTATTATTTAAATAGTTCCTGCATGCTTCTAAGTAGCTTAGTAAGTTGCAAATGTATTTAGGGGTACTTCTCTTATTCCAGAACTACCATTATTCTACTTTATGAGTTGACAATTTGCTGTGCGTATACATATTTATTTAATATAAAATATATTTCCAAGCAAGGCGTGACGAGAAATTGTTCATTCTATGAGAAGTAAGACAGTCACTAAACCAAAAGAAGTATTAACTTCTGTCGGACAGTCCCCACGACTGCCACACCTGGTTTTTTCATAAAATTATTTGTTTTGATATCAGGAATTAGACTATATAATAAACATTTTATTGTTGTAATTTAACTTGGTTAATTTTTTTGAATTATTAATCGTAGCGTATCATCATAATAAAAGTACTTAAATAGTTCATTTCAATAATTTATCATCAGTGGGAGGGGGCGAAGAAGGACAGAGAATATTCGGTCGTAAGCAGCAGATGATTTAACACGATAATTTTAATTTATTGATTTTTCATCAATACTGAATCATTACAACGAATAAGTGGGATGTGCTTTTCGTCCGGAATAATAAAAAATCTCATATTGACCTTAGGAAAAAAGTGGAATATCAATTGATCGTGTATTTCTCGTATAATCCATACGCGAGCATTTAATATTCAACTTTTCTCCCCAGGTTGGTAATGTACTATTTATTTATTGCAGAGCATTATGGGTCTCACACTCTGACGTGTAAAAATATGCAAAAAGTTCACAGAAGAGATTCACTTTAATTAAAACATTCCTGATATCAGATCAAATCACTGTTTCATTCCATGTATTGGAGGGTCGATGAAAATGAAAGTCACCTCTTTTGACAATGTTGAAAAAGTTATTCAATCACAACTATATTAGAATTTCATAAGAATTTAAAAAAATATTGTATTTTTTTTCATATGAATAATATATAATAAAATCGATGGATAATTCTTAAAATTGCTCTAAATTATTATGTTAAGAATCGAAAAATAATGCTTTCACAGATTTCAAAAGCGATTCCTAATGATTGTTTAGTGCAACAGATAAAACGTTTATTTCCCGAAAAAATGTTTACGGTATAAAACTAAAAATGTAGTAGTTTTAAGAATATAGGTCAAAATAAAAGAAATTCTTGTACAGATTCGATACTTAGAAATTTAAAAAATCTTAAAATGGTTGTAGCTCTGCTTCTATAATACCTACAGACTTTTAATAGGGCTTAAATTCAGGATTTTGATATTAATTTCGATTTTTCGTAATATACGGAAGGTTTTGTGTCACCAAATTGGATCAGTTCAAGTTAGAAGTAGTAAGTATATTAACTTATTTAAAATGAAGAATACTGCATATTCGATAGATGAGGGTGTCAAAGGTCCGGGCCAAGAAATTTTTCATAAGGGAATTGTTGTACATGCATATAACTACTTTCAAGTGAATTTTTGTGAAAATTGAATTTGGTTAAAAAAAGTTATTGACCCTAAAAAATGGCAAAAATCGCGATTTTTACAAAATGATTATTTTTTAAATAATTATATCTTTACTTCCTTTCAATCAGCCCTGCTAAGTTTTAATTAGCAGCGATTTAAAGATGGTCAAATTTTTTATAATTTCTTTTGTTGAAAGTTGGTTGCCATAAATGGAGATTAATATTTAAAAATATGAAAAAATCATAGAATATATTAAACATTATAACAAAAAAATAAAATTGGTAAATTAAAATTGGTCAACAGGGAGTCGAGATATAAGCTCTCAAAAAGAGGCAAAAATAGACCATTTTGAAGTGAAACTTCTTTACCGACGGTATACACTTCCCACAAGAGACATATAAAAAAATTATACGGGAGTGAGCTGATTTCATGACGGTATATGCAACGGAACTAATGAAACGGAAGTGTATATATATATACATATATATATATAGGAGGAGCGTCCGCGCCTCCTATTTGCAAATCAAGGTACTAAATACGTATAAAGAAAAATTAGCGGGACTGACTTGATGTCAAACGCACAGATATAGTATATGTTTACATGCATACTAGATATACAATACAAATATCTAAATCTGATCTGAAAAAATAAAGAAAGCAATAGCACGCGTTTTCTCTTTTTCTTTCTTTCCCTATAATGTTTTATGGTAAGCCCCTCTCTTCCCTACATTTTTTAAATTGTATTTTTGTAAAATAAATATTAACAAAAATTTTATATACTATCTCATTTAAAATTTTAAAAAATTAATTCCTTGAATAAACTAAATTATTTTAATTTAGTTTTATTTAATTTTATAATTATTTAGTTTGAAACTGGTTTTAAAATTAATAAAACAGTGATAGAACTTAAATAAACATTTATGAGTTCTATAATTAAGTAAAGAAGTTATACTTCGGTCGGTCAGTCCCAAAGACTGCCACACCGGTTTTTTTTACATTGTAGGGATCATAGCTCTAGCCCTAGGGCTACTAGAGGGCTCAAATTTTTACCGTAACGTTTTTTTATAAGGCACAATAACATACTAGAATTTAGTGGAAATCCTATATATATATATATATATATATATATATATATATATATATAATCCTATATTATATAGTTATATTAAAAATTCAGTTTCAGCCCCCCCACTCCCCCCCGTGCCCCCCGTGCCCCCCACCACTCCCAATAATGTTTTGTAAGGAATTCCTACAAAATAACGTAAAATTGTTTGTAATTCTACGATATTTTGTAACCATTTACTTCCTGTATAGGTCTCCCATCCCCCCGTGCCCCCCGCGCCCCCGTACCCCCCTGTGCCCCTGTAGCTCCCCGTTGACCCCTCGTTGGCCCCCCACTGCCCCCCCCCACTCGTGTAATGACTCGTATAATAGTTTATAACTTGTATGCATTATTATGTTAATTAATATAATGTGGTATATCTAATGAAAAACGAAATAATATTTTTAATAATAAAATTTTATTATATAATACTTTGATATTTATACATTAATAAAATTATTAATAGATAAAAAAATTTGTTCTTTATATTATTAATTAATGAATTGAGACTTCTTGTTAAAACATTTAAATGAAGAATAAGTAATTATATTTATAAAACACATGATATATCTGAAAAAACAAATAATAATTTAATTATGATTGTTTATTTATATAAATAAACAATCGACTTTCCACACCACCTTACACTTTAAACCTTTGTTATATGTTTATAATAAATTATTTTTAAAATTAACATTCAAATTTTATTATTTTAAAAGTTAATATTTAAATTAACAATAAATCTATAAATATATTAAATGAATATATATAGAAAATAGGTTTATAATGTAGCGGTATCGCTAACGGCGCGTTGTGATTTTTTTTATAGTGGAAACCTTCGCCAGTAGCCCTAAAAACCACTTTTTATATAATATATATTATTTTATCTTATAATTTTTGTATATGTTTCACTGTATTTTGTAATATATTAAAAAGTTGAAAAAATGTTTTAAATAAAAAGTGTTTGAAAAAATTTTATAATTTTAATATAATAATTGATATATCATAAAATTCATTATTTTTTAAATAAAATTTATAAATATATTTATTAAAATGTTTAACATTTTATATAATTATTAAATAAATCTTAAATCACAATGTATAATTTAAATTGAAAAAAATTTAAATATAATAATTGATATATCATAATGTTTGTGAAGTCTTTTAAGATTTGAAGGATTATTTTGTTATAATTCCTATGTAATATCTTCTTACTTGCTTTTACATTTTAAAAGATATATAATAATTTTTTCAATATTCTTAATGAAATGATAAACATTTTAAAAAATATATACAATATTTATATATATTTTAACTAAAATTTTAAAAAATATTATTAATGGATAAGATTAAACATTATGTATTTATGAAAATATAAATAATATTGCTGTTAATAATTTTTTTTATTTATTATTTTTACTTACAGTATCATGAATCTTTTTATGTTTCTTTAAAGAATCTAATCTATGGAAACCTTTCCCACAATATTCACATATATGTGAATATATATCTTGGTGTATCTTCAAATGTCGTATTAAATGATCTAATCTTGAATAACTTTTTGTACAATATTTGCAAATAAATTCCTTATTATTTTTATCATGATTATCTATATGTCTTTTGTAATGTTTTTTATTTTTCATAATTAATCCACAAATAGTACATGTTACATCAATTATTGAATGATTCTTCTTTATATGAATAGTATAATAATTTTCATTTGCAAATGTTAAATTGCAAATTTTACATGTTATTGAATTTGGATTATTCATTATTTTTATATTATTTTTACTAAAAAAAAAAAATTATATAATATTAAATTTATATAAAAATATTTTAAAAAATAACTATAATATGATTATGTGTAAAATATTGCATATAAATATTTTTTAATAATTTACGTTGAAAGATAAATAAATATATTTTTTGTTAAAATTATAAATAATTAACTTATATATTACCTGAAAATTAAAAATTATATTTATTATATAAATTCAAATATATATATTATTATAAAATAAAAAAAAAAATTATAAAATTATTTTTTTAAACTTATTTTCACTCATTATTTTCTTGATCATTTTCTTTTATCTGAAAAAAAGAAAAAATTTTTGAGTATGAGTTAATATTTAATTTATTTAAAATATTTACCTCATTAAAAAAAATTTCATTTCCTATAATTAAATTATCTAAGTCCATTTTTTTAATATCGTCTAAAATTTTTATATGATCAACATTTTTTATTTTTAATATAAAAGAATTTCCTGTTTAAGAATTATATATAATATTAATAAAATTTTTTTTTTTTTAATGTAAAATATAACAATAATTAAATATATGTACCATATTCTTGTAAATCTCCTATTAATTCTAATTTTTTTCCTCTTTCAATATTTAATGCTTCTTTATCATCTATTATGATTAATATTTCTAATTTATAATTACCATCAGTAATAGCAGAAAAATATTCGAAATCATTTTTTTTTTTATAAAATGTATTTCGTAAATATCCTTCTATTTCTATGATAAAAAATCAGTATAAAATATAATATAACATTATTAAAATTTATTTGATATAATTTATATTTTAAAATTATTTTTAAAATAATATAATGATTTAATGATCTTATGAATATTAATAATAATTACATCACTTATTTTTGAATATTAAATTAAACAAATATTGATATATCTTAAAAAATGTAAAAATAAGTCAAAAAGATATCAAAAAGGAATTATATCAAAATAATCCTATAAATCTTAAGACATAAATAAACATTATGATATATCAAATATAATACTATTAAAATTTTTATACCAATTAATTATTTAAAAATTTTTATATAGTTTTAAATTTATTATAATTTTGATCATTAATATCATTTAATTAATAATAAGTTATTTTTTCACTTATATATTGTACGATATCACTATTTTTTTATTCATATTCAATACATAAAATAAATTATATTATAAATGTATAACTAATCTATGTAATATTATCTATAAAATAAAGTGGTTTTTAGGGCTCCTGGCGAGGGTTTCCACTAATCAAAAAATCTAACGCGCCGTAACGTTACCTCTATATTTCACACAGTTAAAATATATTAGTTAAATTAAAATCTATATTTAAATATTGAAAAATTTATACAATTAAATTATATGAATGCAATTCATCATAATAACTAGTTTGAAATGTAAGGTGGTGTGGAAACTCGTTTAGTTTATAAGGTATAAACAATCATAATTAAATTATTATTTGTTTTTCAGATATATCATGTGATTTATAAATGATTAATTTTTCTTTTATTGGTAAAATATTTGTAGAATATGAATAATCACCAATGGGGGTTGGCGAGCAGAGCGAGCAGGGGGGTACCCCCCCTAGTATATATATATATATATATATATATCTTCCTATATTATATAGACGTAAGCCTCAAAAAATAGCATTCTTGCGTCCTCCCCACTCCTCCCCTCCTCCCCCAGCCTCTGACATCGCCTCAACGTTTGTCCCCTTATATTACCTCATAGGTCTCCTCAAAGACTCCTCAGAGACGCCTCAGGTAAGCCTTAGGAATTCCTCGAAACGCCTCAAGTTTGTGAGAGTGATATTTTTTAAAATTTTCAAAAATAACGTAAAAATAGTTACCGACACCTCAGTGCTTCCCCATCCCCTCCTCTTAACACGTCCCAGGGTACGCCTCAGAGATGAGGCATTTTTTTGTATACCTCTTGTCCCGCCTTATACATCGCCTTAGAGACGCCTCAATGTTTCCTCATCCCCTCCTCTTACAACGCCTCAGGGTACGCCTCAGAGATGAGGCATTTATACGTATGTATACACAAGAATAAGTACATCACAAATTGGGGGGCTGGCGAGCAGGGGGGTACCCCCCCTAGTATATATATATATATATGTGTGTGTGTGTGTGTGTGTGTGTGTGTAACCCTAAATGGGATAATTCAAGTACTTTAGATTGACTTAAAAATGCACCGATTTACGGTTTTTATTTCACATCTGAGGTATCATTTGACTTCTAGATATTAAGTTTCATTTTAGAATGTTAAAGGCTATAGCAGAATAAGAGGGTCAAATCGACCCTTGCCGGGATCTTTACGGCTTGCTGGTTATTGAATAAAGTATGTTGAAAGATGCCTTTGTGCAAAATTTCTGCCCCCAAGTTGCCACAAGGCCCCAAAAATATTCAAAATGTCTTTTTTCTTAAATAATTTTTACCGTGCGCAGTTTGCGGCCGAAGATTTTGGAAATATGCAAATAACTTTGTAATTATATTAAGAATTTTTCAGATTTTGTTCAAATTGTGTGCAAATTTTTTTAGCCCAAAATTCCCATTTTCAATTATATTTGAAGTTTCTTATCATTCTTTTAACTGTAAAGATGATATTTAGCTAAAATCTAAATAACTTTTTTTTGTGTATTTTTTGCCGTAGTTGCTAACGCCGGGGTCGCCAAAATCATTTTTCCACCGAAACATGCTCAAAAATAGAAGAAACAGCGAAAAACGGGGGACTGAATGTACAGCATCACAACTCTTTTAAATCGACTGCGTATCCCCGTATATTGCTTTAACCTTCTGCGCATGTGCAAGCCCCCTTAAACCCGTTATATGTTTATTATATTACAATCCATATCCAACCGCGATATCTTTGGAAGACCTCCTGAATTTTCAGGCAAAAAAATCCTTCTGGCATCCACTTTAACCGAGCTCTATCTAGAAATGAAGTTCTACTGTTTTAGCAGGGTGCTACTTTATCATTTAATATGTTGATTATGTTAGTTTTTATCTCTCTATGGGATTTTGGTATGAAATCTGACGTATTCTCTTATGTTATTTTTTAAAAGTGGATATTCGTTTGTGGTATTTTATTAACACTGAAGAAAGCTATTTTTGGTTACCGGATCTTGGTGACTAGAAGTAGTAGCGCAATCTTACAACTGCGTTAAGAGTCAATATGTATTACATACATGAGTTTAGTTGCGTCTTCAAGCTGCAATTTAAGAGAATAAAGTGGAGATAAGTTTTATTGTTAAAAGGAACAGGAATAGATAGAAGAAATACATTTCTGTTTTTTTTAGCATTGAATGGTCCTAACACGCTACTTTGCGGTACCATGTGGATTGAATACAATCTATTTTAACTATATATATATATATATATATATATATATACGTTAATATCTCGTGGTAGACGTCTTCCATAACCACGTATCGTTTTACGAAAAGTAGTTACGAAACATTCCAAAACTTCGCAGAATATTCCGAAATGTAAAAAAGGTGTGTGCAAAATGTGCATCTTTTTAACTTTCATCGAACTATTTAAGGCTTTCATTTTAAAACGTCCCAAAAGTAACTAAACATTTGGATGTTAAGGAACGAACATTGGTGCGAACGTACAACGTACGGAATACATTCCGCATAACGCACAGCGAGTAACAGCTGCTAATTTCTTCACTGGCTAAAAGAATAACGCGAGGGAATGGAAATAAAAGAGAATAATCTATACATAAGAATATTTATCTTCACCTTATTTTCTTAAGCTGCAGCGTGAAGATACGACTAAACTTCATGTATGTAATATATTTTGACTTAACGCAGTTGTAAGATTGCGCCACCATCTAGTCACGACGATCAAGTAACTAAGCATAGTTTTCTTCAGTGTTTATAAAATAGTATAAACGAATATCCACTAAAAAAATAACATGAGAGAATACGTCAGATTTTATGCCAAAATCCTATAGAGAGATAAACACTAACATAATACACAAGTTAAATAATGAAGTAGCACCCTGTTAAAACAGTAGAACTTGATTTCTACATGGAGCTAGATTAAAATCGATTCCAGAAGGATTTTTTTGCCTGAAAATTTAGCTGAATTCGAGGTCTTCCAAGGATATTGTGGTAGGATATCAATTGTAATATAATAAACATATAACGGGAAGTTTAAGAGGGCTTGCACATGCGCAGAAGGTTATAGCAATATATGGGGATACGCAGTCGATTTAAAAGAGTTGTGATGCTGTACATTCAGTCCTCCCTTCATGTGTTGTAATTATGTGTAGTAATTCTTTACTGATTATTGGCTGTGCAGATGATCTACAGGGCTAGTACGTATGCATATTAAGTCTCTATAAGTTATAAACATGTGCAGTCGATTCATAAAAATAGTAGACATGTGCAGTTGGATTGTAGGGATTTTAAATTAGCGAGAGTTTGATCAACGTATCGTTTTTTTATAAAGATTTTACAAAGCTTAGTCCAAAAAAAAAGGAAAAATTTCGCAAAATTCGTGTTTTTTTCAGTTTTTAGGGCCTATACAGCTCGATGAGGTGTAATTTAACTAGGTTATAAGACCCAAGGTATAAAACTCACTATTAAATTAGTATATGAACGTGTTTTTGAAGTTGTGTTGAGAAAAAACCATGGAAAAAAAACGTAAGAACCCCGTTTTTCGCTGTTTTTTCTATTTTTGAGCATAAGAAATGATTTCGGCGACCACAGCGTTAGAAACTACGTCAAAAAATACATAAAAAAAACTATTTAGGTCTTAGCTAAATATTATCTTTATAGTTAAAAGTAAGGTAAGGAACTTCAAATATCTTTAAAAATTAGAATTCCGAGGTGAAAAAATCTGCAATCAATCTGAAAAAAATCTGGATGATTCTTAGTACAATTACAAAGTTATTTGCATGTTTCCAGATCGGCTGTAAATTGTGCACGATAAGAATTAAATGAGAAAAACTAAGTTTTGGGCATTTTTGGGGCCTTTGTGGCAGCTTAGGGGCTAAAATATTGCACAAGGGCATCTTTTAACATAATCTATCAAATAAGCAGCTAGCCGTAAAGATCCCAGCTAGGGCTGATTTGTCCCCCTTATCCCGCTATAGTCTTTGAGGTCTTCTAAAGATATTGCTGTAAAATATCGATTGTAATATATTAAACATATAAATAGAGAGTTAAAGGGGGCTCACCCAAGTGCAGAAGGTTAAAGCAATATATGGGGATGTGTAGTCGGTTTGTAGGAGTTGTGATGCTGTATATTCAGATCTTCCTTCAGGGGTTATAATTATGTGCAGTGATTCTCTACTGGTTATAGGCTGCGCAGATGGTCTGCGGGGCTTGTGGGTATGCGCAGTAAGTCTATAGGCTATAAACGTGAGCAGTTGGTTCTTAAGAATAGAAGGCATGTACAGTCGAAGTGTAGAGATTGTAACAAAATTAACGAACATTTTAATTGGCCTAATGTCAGATAGCAGCAGCTATCTATGCACATGGTGTATAGTGTCCAAAGAAAATCTCAATTCTGAAGACGAAGAATGATTGAAAGTTGTGTTGTAATTTATAAAGCTTTCATAGAAAGTCGTGACAATAATAAAAATTATAAAAACTTCTAAAATTGCTCACATTTACTCATAATTTCGTCCGATCGAGATCAATTGATAATCGATTTGATTTCACCACCTGCATTGCATTTATTAATTGGAGCTGCTAACTATTTGTTAGAAAACCTGCAAAAAATTTTTTGAAAACATTGTTGATTTGTGGGTCGAAAAATGAAATTCTTCATTGAAATTCAGGATTCTCCGATAATCCTTGAAGTATACGATTTATTTATACAATTTAACTAATTTCATGTGCATTAATCCATTTTTATTGTCACAAACATATTCCTATCTTGCATCAGGACCTACAATTTACATTGTTAATGAAAATTCTAATTTTTACATAAGATTATTGATTCAAGTAGAATATAGTATGACAAATTTCAAATTTCTCATAATGATATGATTTTTATTTATACAAATTTTGTGCATCTTTTCAAATTCATTAATTCTTTTTTATTGCAATACTGGACTGGAACTACTAATCTGGAACTTTTCACTTTTTAGAAACAGGGTTTTATAGAAATTTAAAAGTTTATAATTCAAGTTTCTAAGATGGCACAGCCTTTGACGAGTGCTTAAAATTTTCGTTTTAAGCAGTAGAATATGTACTCGAACTTTGATGTCAATTGAAAAATAGTTACTAGTGATGTACAATTTTATACGTCAAAAATGATGCATTTTTCATAATTTTCTACACGTGTTTATTACGATGTATAAGAAGTAACTTACTTTCAATCTTATTTTAATTTTTACACCATAATTTACATAATGAAAACGACAATTTAAGATTATACTGATAGATGTGCTATGCTTTATTAATAATTTTCGCCAGTTTTAAGAACCGTGTAATTATCCATGCAAAAATTACACATACCTTGAAAATGGTGGAACTTATTAATAAAGCATAGCACATCAATAGACGTAATCTTAAATTGTCGTTTTTATTATGTAAATTATGATGTAAAAATTAAAATATGATTGAAAGTAAGTTACTTTTTATACATCGTAAGAAACAGGTGTAGAAAATTATGAGAAAATGCATCATTTTTGACGTATAAAATTGTATATCGTTAGTAACTATTTTTCAATTGACACCAAAGTTAGAGTACATATTCTACTCCTTAAAACGAAAATTTTAAGCACTAGTCAAAGCTTGTGCCATCTGAGGAACTTGAATTGTAAACTTTCAAATTTCGATAAAGTCCTGTTTCCAAAAAGTAAAAAGTTCCAGAGATATACCCAAAAACAATAATTGTACATACACTTTTTAAAAGTAAATACAAATCACACATGACACTTTATTATATCCTCCAAAGGCAACTCTGAATATACATTCATTGCGAATGAAAGTGTTTACCGAATCGTAATTCTTTATTACTTTTAAATGATTTAAAGTTTTGATTGAACTTTAAATCATTTAAAAGTAAATTATTACAATTTTAAAATACTATTTTTTTTATTCATGTAAACAATAGAAATAATAATTTTATATCATTTGCATATATATTTCAGTCAATTCGTTGGTTTTCTGCTTGATTGATAGTTTAAATTTATTGGCCATCAGCTGCTAGGCGATTTCGGCCATTCCACAATTTCAGTCCATCGATGATCCTCAGGAATCCCTCGATGATTTTTCTTTATTTTTGCATCTATTTCATCTAAATCTTGCCTGGTAGACTTTATTACACATCTTCATCGCCCAGTGCGATTTTTAAACATCTTTATCGCTCAGTGGGACTTTTGAACATCTTCATCGCCCAGTGGGACTTTTAACAACACACTCATTAAGCCCCGAGAGGCTTTCTATAAGCATTTTCGTAGTCTCCGTGCTCTATTTCTCAGAAAAAAATCAGAAAAAATTTTTCCAAATTTTCTCAAGGAATCGAACCCTGGTCCACTAGAGCGCGAGCCAATAGCCTTAGTCCCTGCGCTACCGCCGCTCCGTTTTCTGCTTGCTATACTTTTATTTTGTTGCGCCATCTAGTGCTTCAAATTTAAAGTATATTTAAAATTTTGTTTAAATATTTGAAAATTTTACAAGAGTAAAAAACCTCAAAGCAACTATCTACATATTGCAAAGCATTTTTCAATTTTTAATTATTTATTTCAAATTTATAGTTATTTTACCTTTATTAATTCTTTTTCAGTTCAAAATTTGTTTTTCAATTTAATCATCTTGTTTGATTTTTCTTTGTATTCATTAGTTACTAGCCAAATTTACCTCGCTCCTAACGTCGCTTGGTTGCATTTTAATATATTATATTATTGAATATAAATTTGCTAATTTCATTGACAATAGTATTTCAATATAAAATATGTATTTATTTTTTTTCGAACTTTAAAAATTAAGATTATAGTTATTTGTTCTACTAAATTTAACAATCATTTGTTATTCACTGATAAAATGATACTATCTAAATGAATATAGATTAAGTTTCCTTTTATCGAATCATATTGTATATATAAATGTATGTAAATGAAAAAAAATTGAAAAGAACTATGAGCGTTTTGGAAAACAGAAATAAAACCATTAATTAATTATATATTTTTTACACACACACACACATACACACGCACACACACACACACACACGCACGCACACACACTCGAATGTAAATGCGCGCATCTACAGACACATGTATAACCATACACACATACATACATACATAAATATACATACACCGACGATCACACTGAAAATCTCACTAAAGCACAAAGAAATGTACTGACACACACGCACATACGTAAAAGACTCATAATAGAATTTACAAACCTATCGTAATTCACATACTTATTAACACACACATATACCGATATATACGATACCACCAAAACCTAAATAAACACACATAAATACTAACTTATAAACAGGCATTTAACAAACATAAACTTCACTCTGCTACGAACACATATTAACTGACATGATAACCCAACTAACACTCACAAAAACATACACCTAGAGCTACAAATACTATACAAGACACTTTTTACCCGAGATGAAATCTTTATTAATACACACTTCTATACCATACATTTATAAACACATACATGAATGCACATACACACATACACACACACACACAGCAATTTATATACAATTCACCAACATGAACTTCTTTACTACTATAAAGATATATTTACGGATACCAACAAACCCACAACACACATAGAAACATACACATATGTAACCACAATACACAATACGACTCACTTTTCAGCTGACAGGTACATTTTCTCAAGTACACTATCATACAGGCGTACTGCATATAGGGCCCTTATTAACTTTAATACTTATAGACAAAAACTAACCAAATGATATGCACACAAAAACATACACAGTGGCACGAACACGAAATGACACACTTTTTAATTGATGTGAACACTTTCGCTAATACACATACACACGATATATACGCACACAGAAATATAAACAGTGGCACGAATACAAAACGACAAACTTTTTAACTGGCGTTAACATGTTCACTAATACATATACACACCATACACTCGCATACATATACACGCACAGACATACTCGCGCATACCATACAGACACACCACAAACTTACAAACACTCACATTATACATAAAAATACACCAACACTAACATAATACATACACACATGAATGCAGACATATACACACGTGCATACACGCACGTACACATACAAGTATGAACGCACAAATATACACACTCACACACACACACACACACACACACACACACACACACACGCAATCACACACACACACACACACACACAATCACACACACACACACACACACACACACACACACACACACACACACACACACACACACATAGACACTCTCACACACACACTTACACACTCAAATGTACATGCGCGCATATACAGACACATGTATAACCATACACACATACATACATACATAAATATACATACACCGACGATCACACTAAAAATCTCATTAAAGCAAAGAGAAATGTACTAATACACACACATACGTAAAAGACTTATAATAAAATCTACAAACCTATCGTAATTCACATACTTATTAACACACACATATACCGATATATACGATACCACCAAAACCTAAATAAACACACATAAATACTAACTTATAAACAGGCATTTAACAAACATAAACTTCACTCTGCTACGAACACATATTAACTGACGTGATAACCCAACTAACACTCACAAAAACATACACCTAGAGCTACAAATACTATACAAGACACTTTTTACCCGAGATGAAATCTTTATTAATACACACTTCTATACCATACATTTATAAACACATACATGAATGCACATACACACATACACACACACACACAGCAATTTATATACAATTCACCAACATGAACTTCTTTACTACTATAAAGATATATTTACGGATACCAACAAACCCACAACACACATAGAAACATACACATATGTAACCACAATACACAATACGACTCACTTTTCAGCTGACAGGTACATTTTCTCAAGTACACTATCATACAGGCGTACTGCATATAGGGCCCTTATTAACTTTAATACTTATAGACAAAAACTAACCAAATGATATGCACACAAAAACATACACAGTGGCACGAACACGAAATGACACACTTTTTAATTGATGTGAACACTTTCGCTAATACACATACACACGATATATACGCACACAGAAATATAAACAGTGGCACGAATACAAAACGACAAACTTTTTAACTGGCGTTAACATGTTCACTAATACATATACACACCATACACTCGCATACATATACACGCACAGACATACTCGCGCATACCATACAGACACACCACAAACTTACAAACACTCACATTATACATAAAAATACACCAACACTAACATAATACATACACACATGAATGCAGACATATACACACGTGCATACACGCACGTACACATACAAGTATGAACGCACAAATATACACACTCACACACACACACACACACACACACACACACACACACACACACACACACACACACACACACACACACACACACACACACACACACACACACACACACACACACACACACACACACACACACACACATAGACACTCTCACACACACACTTACACACTCAAATGTACATGCGCGCATATACAGACACATATATGAACATACACACACACATACATAAATATACATACACCGACAATCACACTAAAAATCTCATTAAAGCAAAGAGAAATGTACTAATACACACACATACGTAAAAGACTTATAATAAAATCTACAAACCTATCGTAATTCACATACTTATTAACACACACGTATACCGATATATATAATACCACCAAAGCCTAAATAAACACACATAAATACTAACGGATAAACAAGCATTTAACAAACATAAACTTCACTCTGCTACGAACACATATTAACTGACGTGACAAACCAACTAACACACACAAAAACATACACCTAGAGCTACAAATACTATAAAAGAAACTTTTTACCCGAGATGAAATCTTTATTGATACACACTTCTATACCATTCAATTACGAACACATATACGAATGCACATACACATACATATACACACACACCCAAACATACACGTACACACACATACATACACTTACACGCCACCGCTTAAACACACACACACACCAATTTATATGCAATTAACCAACATAAACTTCTTTACTGCTATAAAAATATATTTACGGATACTAACAAACTCACAACACACTTAGAAACATACACATACGTACCAATAATACACAATACGACTCACTTTTTAGCTGACAGGTAAATTTTATCGAGTATACTATCATACAGGCGTACTACATATAGCGCCCTTATTAACTTAAATACTTATAGACAAAGACTAACCAACTTATATGCACACAGAAACATACACGGTGGCACGAATACGAAATGACACACTTTTTAATTGACGTAAACACTTTCACTAATACACATACACACGATATATACGCACACAGAAACATAAACAGTGGCACGAATACAAAACGAAAAACTTTTTAACTGGCGTTAACATTTTCACTAATACATATACAGAGCATATACTCGCACACACATACACGCACACACCTCACATTAATGATCGTATGCGCACCCAGCACAAAGACACAAATACAAAAATTTATACGAATATAGATAACTACTATAACATACAGGTACACCAATTCATATCAATACGCATATTAACTGACAAAACACTACACGCATAACACACACACACACACACACACACACACACACACGCACACGCACACGCACACGCACACACGCACACGCACACGCACACGCACACGCACACGCACACACACACACACACACGCGCCCGCGCACGCGCAGATACAACAATGACACATTCACACTCTAATTATAATTCAACTTTGTTTACTATTATTATGTTACGTAATATTAATAAATTGAATTATATGAAAATGGTTATTAATCACAATGGATGATGTATTTTAAAAATGTCTGAATCTAAATAAACAAAACAATTCTTATTTAATATATAAAATAATAATTGAATTGATTGTTGACAATCACTTCACACAAATACATATTTCATCATATATATTTATGTAGGTATTTGTATTTAAACAGAAAGTTATTACTTTAAAATTGTTCAAATAATAATTTTAACGTTAACATTGTAATGCTGATGTTTGATCTAGAAAATAATTATGATCATTTTTAAAAATTTAAATCAATAAATTTTAATTTTAACCCTTTTTTTTATTGACCTATAAAAGTTATATCTTTGAATGTTCTCATGAATTAATTTATCAATCGTTAAGAAATGACATTGACTAATTAATGGGCTATTCAAAAAAATTTTATAAGACGTACATATTACACTTAAATAAAATAATATGTAATATAAAATAATTAATATTTTTAATCGATAATTATTTGATATATTTAGTTTTTTTTTTAATAATACACATATACAGAATAAACATATATATATATATATATATATATATATATATAGTTGTAAAATCAGGATTCGAGCAACTCCCCCCTTGGCCCTCCATCGATATAGCCACTCCTCAAATTAGATTGTAATTCTTTTTCTTTTTTTTTTATTTAACGTCTCTGTATTTCATGCTATCGTTGCGATGCTAATTAGCGGCGAATGGTCATCAGTGTGTTTGTAAACAAAGCACATGTAATATACAATAGTGTTTGTATTATTCGACCGAGAGCGACAATCAAAATTGGAGCCTCGAGATTACGAATCCATCGCTCTACCGAATAAGCCCCTGACTTCTAATTCTTCTTCTATATTGTTATTTACATTATTTGAAACAAAAAGGCCCTTCTTTGCGCAACCCCCTAAAACCTCACACACACTCCCTCTGATTTATGTGCCCCCCTCCCTCGGTTCCATCTCACACCTTTCTCTTACTTTAATATTCTGTTGTAATAATGAAAATTGATCATTTACATTACATTATTGTGAATATAATTATAACTAATTAGTACTGCATGATTATAATTATAACTAATAGATAATATAAAACTTCTTCTCTCAATTACATGTAAGTCTGATATTACACTACAATAATAAAAAAATAATATGTTTATTAATATTCCATTAATATAACAATTACGATTAATATAATATGATACTATCAGCTTCCTCTCTTCATTTACTTAACTAATGTAAATATAGTGATATTCATATCTTTTACATTAACATTTGTCTTAACATTTATCTTATTTACATTGATATAATTTATTTGCAATTAATTGGCATAAAGTTGAATTTTTAGCAAAATGTTGACTTGATTGTTGTTCTGTGATATACAAGTATGCTTTTGCGCTATAATTTACTATTCTAATGAATTTATTGTTGGTTACCAGAGGCGACGAATTCATTGTTGTACAAGATGTATTATCATTTTTAACACAGTCTAATCATCTTTTATTTATTAGAAATGAAAAGATAATAGTATATTATGCTACATGCGGTAAAAATGCGGCATGCTAAGCCGGCATAGATTTAGCTCTCGAAGCGAAGCTGAGAGAGCTGAAATGCCGGCCAACAGTGTCGCATTTTTATCCCAAATGGCATAAACGATTTTTTCTCATACCGGGCTAAAAACACGTACAACTTAGACTTATTGACAATTCATCATTAATGAAAAACCAGCGTGAAAAATCATCTGCTACTCTCGGTCGAATATGTTTCCTCTTTGTTTGCTACTTTCTCACTGATGATAATTCATTAAATAAACCATCAATATATCATTATGATATGATCTTATTATACTCCTACTATAACACTATAAATTATAATTCATAAAAATAAAAAATTAAATTACACAATTAATCGCATCACTGATAATAATTCATCAAATAAACCATCAATATATTATTATAATACGCTATTATTATTATATTACGCTATTATTATACTCTTATTCTAACACAATATAGATTATAATTCATAAAAATGAAATGAATATAATTCTAAAAAATTAAATCACACAATCAATCGCATCACACATTCTAACTTTTTATAACATAAAGTATTATTTACAAACTTTTCTATGATACATATGAGAGAGTCGATGTTTGTGACCGATAAACAGATAAGGATAAGCGTATACTCCCCACTCTTAAAACGCACGAAAGAGACTCGAGAATTGAAAAATAAGTTAAAGCGTGCTGGTCTGGAAGCATAAATTCTTACCGCTTGCGTTCGACCATTAATGACGTGCTTTTAGCCGGGGTATGAAGAAAAATCCATTTTTCAATAAACGCTATAGCTTTTACATAGAAAAATATCGTCACGATATTGATTGACAACAAAGGAACCCAGCAAAGTCTCTACTCAAGAAACTACATAATTATTGAAAGCATAATTTAAAAACTTCTATAATTTGTTGTTAAGAGGCCGCTGTATCTCTGTCCTTTTCTAATTAAAAAATTGACTTTTTTCCCAAAATTAGCAACAAGAGGCAAAAATAAAGAGATGGTTTTGATGTATTTAATAAAATGTAATATTTTCTTTAATTAGTATAAATTAATTTTATTGCTTCGTTTTTAAGAAAAGTTGGAATAACTTAAAAAATTAGAAATTAGTGTCAAATAATGGGATTTTCAAGTTATTCCAACTTTTCTTGAAAATAAAGCGGTGGAATTAAATTATTCTTATCAGAGAAAATATTGCTTTCTATTACACAAATCGAAACCATCTCTTTATTTTTGCCTGAAGCTATTAGTTTTTATAAAGAATAAATTTTAAATAGATTCGGTAAAACAGGTAACTGTGTCGGTGTACGGCTGACTCTTAAAATTAGCTTGGCTGCAGTTTCAACAAATAAATATTAAGAAAAATTACTACTATTATATTAAAGTAAAGAATTAGGACTTTTTTCTTTTTTACGTAAACATCTTTTGCATCATAATCACATACATACATACACATACACATGTGCATCTTTAACATACACATACATATATACATATACATATATACACATACACACATATACACGTATCCATACACATACACTTAACCATATACACATACACATATACACAATATTCGTCACTCCATCCTCGTATTTCCGTCTCCCTATTTCATTCTCGTATCTCCGTTTCCGTCTCTTCATCTCCGTCTCTCCATCACCGTCCATCCGTCTCCGTTATTACTTTATCATATTACTTATAAATAATATTATATTACTACTATTATATTAATGTGAAGAATTAAGTTTTTTTTCCTCCCGGGAATATCGTTTGCATAATTGTCACATATATATGTAAGCTTCGTGCACATACTCAATACTGCTGGTAAGAAACCGTCTTGTGTCGGTCACTATAGGTAGACGACACGAGCTTTAGAAGAGAGAGAGAGACACAGATAGAAGATGGAGCATTGACTCTATAATACAGAACTCTATACAAAATATTGTTAAACTAAGATAATCTAAGATAAGTGAATTAATTAAAGTTATCAGAATTGTTTACAAAAATTCTGAAACTGTGAATTATTGTTAACCTTGTGATTGTTGAGAGATCCATTAAGCAATAGGCTTGATTGTTGATTCTCTTATTTTTAGGTTAGTTAACACGTGCTTCTCGTAACATTGTATATAATATTTGTATTAATAATAAAACTCTTATTTTTATACGAATCTAATCGCGTTGCTGAATCGAATCATTTCCTTATCTTACAAATCAACAATCATTTATTCGGAAAATGGAAAAATTAAAATTTGAATTTTCAATCATCCCAAAACTAGAGGATACGAAAACGAACATCTATGATTTAGTGTCAATTGTAGATACTGAACAAAACCAGTTTATAATGCCAAAAGAACTCCAACTAATGAGTTTACATGAAGAATTACTAAAAACTGAGATATTCAAGATGGTAAAAAATTCTATAAAGAAAAAACATGAAAGGAGAGCGGTATGGATAACTCTTACACCTGAACTAGAAAAAATCTACTTCAAAGATAAAAATATACAATTTTATAATTACTTACTAGAAAAAGTAGAAATTGAAAAATCTACAGTAGGTACTCACGATGTGGCCAAACTCCAAAATAAATTAAAATTAGTTGATAAATTCTCAATTGAAAAATTTTCAAAAACGACAACTAATGTGACACAATGGTTAGATATTTTTAACAAAGAATGTCTTCGCTCGGAATTAAATACAGACACTGAAAAGATTGAAATGTTAAGATTAATGCTAGAGGACTCCTGTAAGGACTGGTACAGGTCAATGTTAATAAAGCACACAGTGGAGTCAGACTAGTCATCATGGGAACTGAGTCTAAAAACAACATACGCTGATAAAGGTTGGTCACCGGTTAAGTATGCTATAAATTTTAAATATCTAAAAGGCTCAATACTAGACTACGCACTAAAACGGAAAGATTATTACTAGAAGTGGATAGCTCTAGTAACAAGTCTCTATTAATAGATATAATTGCCTCTGGTTTACCAAATTTTATTACAGATGAAATAGATAGAAACAAAACAAAGACAGTTGACGACCTTTATAATAATTTAAGAGGCTTAGAACATTTAATAAAGGATAATAATAATGAGAAAAATCCACCACCAACTAAACAAAATTTAAAAAAACAAACTGAGAAAGAAAACAGACATCCATGTAAAGTACGTGAATTAAAAGGTAAGAAAAATAGACTCCATCCAGAAAATTTATGTTGGTACAAGAAAGAAAAAACAGAAGAGGATCCACTAACAAATACTCTCTTAAATATAAAATTATCAAATGAGGACTTAAAAAACTAGATTTGCCCCCACTAATTAAAATAAAAGTACTGTTAGAAGAATCCTTAGAAGTCAAAGGTCTTTATGATCCTGGCTCAAGAATAACAGTAATAAATACAAAATTAGTAAATAATAAATTTAAAGAAGAACAAACAAAATTTAATATAAAAACAATTAGTGGGCAAGGGCAAAGTTATGGTCTGATAAAATTAAACGCTGAAATACACGGAATAAAAAAGAATATACATGCCTTTGTGTATGAAAATGAAAATTTCGAATATGATCTAATTTTAGGCCTAGATAGTATAAAAAAATTTGGGTTGACTCATGACGAGAATTTAAATATCCAATTTAATTATACAAAACGAATAGACGAAAAAGATAATATAATAATCGATGATAGATATGAAACCATTTTCAATGAATTTGACACAAATAAATTTGTAATAGATATAAATCACTTAGATAATGAAAAGAAAAAGAAAATATATGATGTAATAAATAATTATAATAACATTTTTGCTGAAGATAAATATGATGTAGGAAAAGTAAAATATTATGAAGCTTTTATAGACCTACAAATAGATAAATATTGCTACAAAAAACCATATAGATGTTCAATAGAAGATAGGAAAGAAATTGAAAGTCAAGTAGCACAACTTTTAAAACATGGCCTGATTGAAGACTCATATAGCCCCTTCGCGGCACCAGTAACACTAGCATTTAAAAAAGAAGAAAATAAAAAAAATAGACTATGTGTGGACTTTCGAGAATTAAATAAAATAGTTATCCCACAAGCCCAACCTTTTCCACTAATAGAAGATATAATGGTAAAAACAGTGGGTTGCGAATACTTTACAACACTGGACATAAACTCTGCTTTTTGGTCCATCCCCCTAAAAGTCGGAGACAGAAATAAAACTGGTTTCATCACCCAAGAAGATCACTATCAATGGAAATGCCTTCCTTACGGACTAAAAACCTCTCCAGCTATCTTCCAAAAAATTTTGGTAAATATTATAAAAAAATATAACCTAACAGAATTTTGCACAAACTATATAGATGATATAATAATTTTTTCAAAAAATTTTGAAGAACATTTGAAACATATAGAACTACTGCTAGATGGAATAAAAAAAGAAGGCTTAAAATTGAAATTTACAAAATGCAAATTTGCAAAAAACGAGGTAAAATATTTAGGCCATTTAATAAAAAATAACACAATCACACCTCTAAAAGACAATATAAAATCTATAAAAGATTTCAACATACCGGAAAATAAAAAGAACATAAGACAATTTTTAGGAAAAATAAACTTTGAACGAAAATATGTACTAAAAATTACAGAAATACTTGAACCTCTACATGCCCAATTAAGAAAAACGATAAAAAAATTCGTCTGGCCAACTGAATGTCAAAAAGCATTCGATAAAATAAAAAATATTTTAAGTTCAGAACCAGTTCTAGCAATATTTAATCCAAAAGCACAAACTTCTATATACACGGACGCAAGCATTAAAGGCATTGGAGCGGTACTGAAACAAACTCAAGCAAACGGCGAAATGAAATCAGTGGCGTATTTCTCAAAGAAACTAAATGAATCTCAAAAGAAAAAAAGCAATATTTTTAGAATGTCTTGCTATCAAAGAAAGTATAAAATTCTGGCAACACTGGCTGATCGGAAAATCTTTCACAATCTACACAGACCACAAATCACTGGAAAATTAAAATGTCAAAAATAGAACAGATGAAGAGTTAGGAGATATGGTACACTACATATCCCAATACAACTGCAATATCAAATACAACCCTGAAAAGAATAATGGAGAAGCGGACCTGTTAAGTCGAAATCCAGTCCTGGAACCAGAAGAAAATATAGAAGACGTACTAAAAACTGTAAATAATATAACAATATCCAATATAAGTCTACAAGAAATAATAGACGATCAAAAACAAAACGAACAAATAACACAAAAAACACATAAGTTCATACTAGAAAATGGAGTCTACTATAAAAAAATCAGATCGAAGAAAAAAATAATACTAAGTGAAAAATTTAGCAAAACTCTAATACAATGTGTACACGAAAACTACGGCCACATAGGTATGAACCAAACGGCACATAAAATAAGTACAATTTATACCGCACCAAATTCAACAAAAAACATTGAACATCTACGAAATTGCGAAATATGCATTAAAAACGAAACAAGACCAAACAGAAATTATGGTCTTATGTCACACCTGGGACCAGCAGAAAGACCGTTCCTGATAATGTCACTAGATACTATTGGTGGATTTGGTGGACTAAGATCGACAAAAAGGTATCTACACTTACTAGAAGCCCACTTCACCAGATTTGCATACATTCTATGCTTAAAAAACCAAACCGCAAGAGATTTTATAAATCTACTAAAAACAGTTCCACCAGAGGAAAAAATAGAAATGATCCTAGCAGACCAATACCCTGGAATAAGTTCGAAAGAACTTGAAAACTACATAAAAGAACGAGGTGCAGAACTAATCTTCACAGCCGTAGATGCACCATTTTCAAACGGTTTAAACGAAAGGTTAAACCAAACTCTGGTAAACAAAATACGCTGCAACTTAAACAAAAATACAAACAAACGATCATGGGCAATGGTGGCGGAAGAATGCAGGAAAAATTATAACGAAACAGACCACTCAGTTACAGGCTTCTCACCTGAATACTTACTAAAAGGAGAATCTACAGATGTGCTACCAACAGAACTAAAAACTGATCAAAAATACAAAAAAAACTTAGAAGAAGATAGAAATCTTGCGTTGCTTCGAACCGGTAAGTCGCACAACTACAATAAATCATTGTACGATAAAAACAAAAAAAAACCACACATTTGAAGAGGGTGACATGGTCTACATAATGAATAAAAACAAATTAAATCGTTAAAAATTGGAAGAAATTAGAATTGGCCCCTTCGAGATAGAAAAAAAATATCAGATTCGATATATAAAATCAATATAAAAAACTGGAAATCTACGAGAGGTCTATACCACATCACGAAGCTCAATTCTATGACGATATAAACCAACACCAAACCTCCAGAGAAGTATTGGCGTCTTAAGGGGAGGCAGATGTAAGCTTCGTGCACATACTCAATACTGCTGGTAAGAAACCGTCTTGTGCCGGTCACTGTAGGTAGACGACACGAGCTTTAGAAGAGAGAGAGAGACACAGATAGAAGATGGAGCGTTGATTCTATAAGATAGAACTCTATACAAAATATTGTTAAACTAAGATAATCTAAGATAAGTGAATTTCTTAAAGTTATTGTAAACAATTCTGAAACTGTGAATTATTGTTAACCTTGTGATTGTGGAGAGATCCATTAAGCAATAGGCTTGATTGCTGATTCTCTTATTTTTAGGTTAGTTAACACGTGCTCCTTGTAACATTGTATATAATATATATATTAATAATAAAACTCTTATTTTTAGACGAATCTAATCGCATTGCTGAATCGAATCAATTCCTTATCTTACATATATATACACATATATATACTCACACACTTGCACCTACACGTATGCACACATACACATACATATACGCATATTCACAAGCATACATACATACATACATACACTTACACACATACACATATATATGTATATATATTCCCATGTACATTTTCACATATACATCTCACATAGACACATACACTCATACACACAAATGCATACACACAAACACATACACATATGAGTGATTCTACCAAACCCTTTACTTTTTAGGAAACTCTAGAGTGCTGAATTAGAAATGCTATAGCTCAGCTTCTTGAAGAGACACACGAACATAACACGATTCAAATTAATGGTTCTAAAGCCAAGAAATATATCTTGGTATTTTTGTGAGAGCACATAAAAAGTTATTCTGAAGATTTTGTAAAAATATCGAAACGAGGGGCCATTTCACGTGATAAATCATATAAAAATGCATAATTTTCGAAGATTTATGGAAATATTGAATTTAATATATTGGGTAATCAAAAAAAATCATAAGAAATTCTTTTTTGACTTCATTACAAAGAATTTAAGCAGAGTCAAACTTGTGTGCCTGCTTAAAAAGTTGAGTAGCAGCCTGCAGAAGATATGTAGTTCATTTTTGATAAAATATAAGATAGGTCAACGTTTTCATCAAGCACATAAGTTTATCCCGGCTCAAATTCTTTGTAGTGACTTAAAAAAATAATTTCATATGATTTTTTTTAATATCCAATATATTAAATTAAATATTTCCATAAATCTTCAAAAATTTTGCACTTTTATGATTTATCACGTGAAATGGCCCCTCGTTTCGATAATTTTACAAAATCTTCAGAATAACTTTTTATGTGCTCTCACAAAAATACCAGGATATATTTCTTGACTTTAAAAGCATTAATTTGAATCATGTTATGTTCGTATGCCTCTTCAAGAAGCTGAGCTATAGTGTTTCTAATTCAGCACTCTAAAGTTCCCTAAGAAGTTAAGGGTTCGGTACAATCACTCATATACACATGTGCACGTACACATGCAGAACATTTGCCACTCCATCGCCACTTCCTCTCTCCGTCTCCATTTCTCCATCTCCATCTTTTCGTCTCCGTCTCACCGTCTTCGTCTATTCATCTCCGTCTCTTGGTCTCCGTTATTATTTTATTATATAACTTATATATAATCTTATATTATATTATAACCATTATATTAATGTAAAGAATTAAGCCTTTTTTTCTCCCGGAAATATCGTTTGCATGATTGTTACATATATATATATATATATATATACACTCACACATTTGTGCCGACACCCATGCACACATACATATAGACATACGCACATTCACCTGCATATATACACACATACACATATATATGTATGTGTATTTCCATGTACATTTTTACATATACATGTCACATAAACACATACACTCATACACATAAATACGTACACACATACATATGCACATACACATACACAACATTTGC
Organism: Anastatus disparis; assembly: GCA_017163975.1. Taxonomy (NCBI): domain Eukaryota; kingdom Metazoa; phylum Arthropoda; class Insecta; order Hymenoptera; family Eupelmidae; genus Anastatus; species Anastatus disparis. The sequence goes on along the minus strand of JAFFSR010000367.1, from coordinate 312,972 downwards.
CTCTCCATCTCCATCTTTTTGTCTTCGTCTCTCCGTCTCTCCATCTCTGTCACTTCATCTCTCTGTCTCTGTTTCTTTCTTTTCGTCTCTGTCTCTCCGTCTCCGTCTCTCCGTCTTCGTCTTTCCATCTCCCTATCTCCGTCCCTGTGTCTATGTCTCTCCGTTTCTGCCTCTCCGTCTCTGTCTCTCCATTTCCGTTCCTCCATCTATGTTTCTCTGTCTATTTCTCTCTGTCTCCGTTTCTACGACTCCTTTTTTCCGTCTTCGTTTCTCTGTCTCTGTATCTCCGTTTTCGTCTCTCCATCCCTTTGTCTATGTCTCTTCGTCTCCGTCTCTCGGTTTTCTTCGTTCCTACGTCTCCGTTTTTTTATCTCTGTCCCTCTGTCTGAAACTCATGATTAAAAAGAATGAATTCCTATCATATTTTCTTATTAACTTAAATAAAATTGAGTAAAACAAATTTTTCATTTATCATGATGATATGATTTGTATTTAAACAATTCTGATGCAACTTTAATTAATCCTTTTTTTAAATATATAAAAATTGAATTTTAAACAGAACTGCAATATAAAAATTTATAAATTAAGGCAATTTTTTTTACTTTAAAATTGGCTAATTTATACATATTAATATATTATATAAAAATTTAACCAAGCGACGTTAGGAGTGAGGTAAATTAAGCTCGTATGGATTAAAATAAAAAAAATTTCAGTGAAGAAAAGATTTTGGTCAAATGTTTTATCATTAATTAATTCTATAAAAATTAAATTTTATGAAAAATGGTTTTCAGAAAGAATGTTTATATAAAAACAAAAAAATGATTACAACAAAATGAACAAACTAACAAAAAAACTCAAGGTTAAAACCTCAAATAAACAGTAATGAACATTGAACTTTGTTTTTATGATGTTTATGTTTTTTTATGTTTATGTATATAAAAAGTAGTAATTCATCAAAATTTTTAGAATAATTATGAATCAGAATTTTTCATTATTTATATAAATAACATTTAAAATTTTTATTTCACGATTTTTCATAGTTTTTTAGAAGTATTTGAAATTCATATATAAAATAATTTCAATTCAGAAGTACATATAAATTTATTATTTTCATAGAATAAATTCAACCAAATAAGAAAAATTAATTATAATAGATGAAGATAGATATGCTGGGAAATTGAGTATGTTAAATGATAAACACATTAGAAAATTAAATTCAATTTTGAATAATCATACAAATTTTTTAATGCAACCAACAATATTTTTACAAAGGCCCGAAAATATTAATCCAGTTCCATTAAATCAAGATTACATGCAAATACTTTTCTTCGGAAATCGATATTTTGGTCACTGGATTTGTATCTATTATTCACAAAATGTAATTCATGTTTATGATTGTTTGAATAGTATTGGATTAAATGATGAACAAAAAATTTACATTCATGAACTATTTCCAATTCGTAAAAATTTACAAATATGTATTCAAAAAGTTCAATTTCAGATTAATCCTTTTGATTGTGGCATTTTTTCAATAACGTTTGCAACAGCAATTATTAGAAATTTGTGTCCTTGTGGATAGAATTTGACATAAAAAAAATGCGTGGGCGTTTGCTAACTATGTATGAAACAAATTCAATTGTCATGTTTTCATTAGTAAAGAACAATTATACTAATATCAATTATCAAGCAATACCCAGGAATCAGCAAATTGTACATCACAAGGAATTGTCAACGATAAAATTAAATTTTCAAATATGAATTTTAAATATTTTGAAAAAAAAAGTTACGAAAATTGACACTACAACAATTACATTTATTAGATAACATAAAATGTTTAGAGGCAACAAATTATAAATGAAAAACTTATCTGCAGAAAATTTATCAAAACAGTGATAATAGAAAATCTAAAAAAAACTTAAGAAAAGATTTCAAAAAGTTATTGTGAAAAAATTAAATACAATAACATTGAAGAATCTAAAAATGATATTGAACAAAAACCAATTTTGACATTCAAAAATAAATTTAATGATGAAAAATTATTAAAATTAACAGAAGTTTCGATTGAGAAATTTAAAAATTTAAATATGACGCAAAATGAAAATTAAATTAATTCTCAAAATATTAATATAATTACGAAACTTGAAAATAATTTAAAAAAAGATAAAAATTTAAAAAAATTATAAAAGTTGCAATTAAAAAATTAAAAATTATTAATATATTGCAAAAAATTGGTTGGTTGTCAGCCAACTCGATTCCACGCATTTAAACGAGGAATCGAGTTGGCTGACAACCAACCTTGGAGTTCCACAGAGTTCGGTACTAGGGCCTCTGTTGTTTTGTCTTTACATTAATGATGTACGTGACGCTCTTGACTCTAGTTGCGTCGAGCACCTACTCTATGCAGATGATCTGCAAATTTACACGCAGGTGCCTCGCGAGAATGTGGAAGAGGGTATTCTCACTCTACAGAGGGCGGCCAAAGCGGTGTCGGAGTGGGCTGCTGGTGTCTCTCTTATATTGAATTCTAATAAAACCAAGGCAATCGTCTTTGGCAATAGTCGTTTTGTAAATTCTTTTTATGCTGATAGGTCACGTACGATTGATCTTGAGGGAGGCATTAGTATATCTTTCTCTGACTCCGTGAACAGTCTTGGTAATGTGCTTAACCTTAAACTTTCATGGATACCGCACGTTGATATTATTACAAAAAAGTGTAATAGAGTTTTGTATGCCCTGCGGTTTTTCCGTCGGTACACCACGGAGACTCTGCGTAAGCAGCTCGCAACCGCCCTGCTGTTCCCACATCTTGACTATTGTTCAGTAGTTCTGCTCGATGCTCCTCAGGAGTTGAGAAGACGAATACAGAGATTATAAAATACATGTGTGAAATATGTAATGGGTTTGAGAATGGGTGATCATGTCTCTCCTTATAGAACCGCGTTGGGTTGGCTGCGCACTGATTCGGGGGGACAGTATTTTTTGGCTGTGCTTATGTACAAAATCGTGCACATGAATACTCCGGAGCATCTAGTGAGTCTCTTCACTAGATGTGTACCTAGGGCGGCTACTAGGGGAGAGACTAAGATCATGTAATAACGCCTTAGTATTTGCTAGTTTCGGTACAACATTTGATAAATTATTTAATAAAGATCCTCAAGGTATACGTATTTGTGGACAAAAATACCATAATACATATGCATTACATGCAAATAAAAATGAATCAAGAAAGTATGGACAATTATACATTTTTGATAACGAAGAAGCAAATAAATGCCGCATAGAAAACGATTTGAATTCTTCTATTGAATTATTGAATACATTAAATTCTATAATTAGGAGAAATGATCCTTACGCAGCAGCTTATAAAATTATGCACGAAGTAGAAATTAAAAAAAATAATCGTTGTATTAGAAATAGAACTATATCTAGGGATGATAAAATGTTTATAAGACGAAACGATAACTTTGATAAGCATCGATATAATAAAGCTAAAGGTAATGAAGTAGCAGTTATTTTTGTAGGAAATGAATTACCTATTGAAAGAGACATATGTATTTATTCGAAAGCAGAAAAACTAATAAGAATCTAATATATAAGTAAACACGCAGATCTTATGATTATATATCCACTTATATTCATGGGTTCAAATAAAAAATTCAAAATTATATTTTATAAAGAAAAATCAAGATTCTTCAAGAACAGAACTTTAATAAGGCGTAATGGATTTCTTAAAAAATAAATATTTTTTTTATTTTATAGTTTATAAATTGGAAAAATGTTTTATAATACCATCAACTTCTACAGGAAGTCTGCGTTCCTTGCATCAAGATTTTCTTGATTCCATGACATGAGTACAAAGGATTGAAAACCCACATTCTTTCATTACTATGACATGCAATCCGAAACGGGAAGAAATTAGAAATAATATAGGACAATGCGAAGAAGTAATAGATAGACCATATATTGTTGTCGAAGTATTTTATTAAAAATTAAAAATATTAATAGAGCACATTACTGAAAACATATTTTGGGAAAATGAATTGCATATTTATACGTAGTAGAATTTCGACAGAGAGGAAGCACATGTGCTAATATTTTTAAGTAAAGAAGATGAAATTTACTATAGTGATGACGTTGATAAATGTATAGTAGCTGAAATTTCAAATAAAAATGAGAATCCAAGATTATATGAAATAGTTAAACAATTTACGATCCATGGCCCTTGTGGAGATCAGAATCAAAACTCACCTTGTATGAATAAAGAATCAGAAAAGTGTGCGAAAAATTTTTCGAAACGGTTTAATGGCACTACAATAATGACAAATGGTTATCCTATTTATCGACGAAGAAATAATAATAATAAGATATTATACATAAAAAACAAGTTAGCAGACAATAGATTTGTGGTTTCTTATAACCCGTATTTATAACTAAAGTTTAATTGTCATATTAATATTGAATTATGTTCAACAATAGGAGTTATAAAATACTTATTTGTATACTGCTTCAAAGGACATGATTGTGCATTTATAGAAATGAAAGCAAGTGAAATAAATACTGAAAAAAAAACTAATGATGAAACGGATGAAACGAATGATTTGGATATGTTTTATGATGAAATTAAACAATATATAAACACCAGATACATTTGCCCGCCAGAGGCTATGCATCGCATATTGGAAAATAATATTAGTGAACTTTCATACAATTTATAGATAAGCTGGTCATAATGAAAATAAACAACATGTGTATTTTTAAGAAATATCCGAAAACGAAATCAATAAGAAAAATGTAAGTACAATACCAACAGAATTTGAACTTAATAAAAGTAACTCAGAGACACATAATTAATTTTATTCTGATATACCGCAACATCATGTTTTTAATCGAATACATAAAACATGGACAAAAAGAATAAAAACTATGTAACCTATTCTAACTAGAATATACTAAGTTAATCCAAAACAAAGAGAAAGATTCTTTTTAAGATTATTTCTGTTCCTCGTTGAAGCTGCTACATCTTTTGAAAGCTTAGAAACTTCTGATAGAATTACATACCCAACATTTTTTAAAGCAGCAAAAGCAAGATATTCAGTTGAAATAGATGATGAGTGGGATAAATGTTTAGAAGAATCATGTAAATCTCGATTTCCAAAAGCTCTTTGTTAATTATTTAGTTACACTCGTAGATTTCACTACCCAATTCATGCTCGAAAATTATATGGAAAATATAAAATGTATTTTTGTCATATTACCAAAGATGAATCAACAAATAGGTGAAGACTATGCATTAGGCATAATTAATGATATTTTAACTAATAATGGATACCAATTAAGTGACTTTTACTTACCTACTTTAGAATACTAAATTGAAAATAACGAATTTGAATATAGTACAGTGAATAATGTTAATAATATTCGGTCAATTATTAATAGTCTAACAAATGCTCAAACGGTTATTTTCAATACAGTAATAAATTCATTAAATACAAACTGCACTGAAAAGTATATATATATATATATATATATATAGACGGTCCAGGTGTAAGTGGTAAATTGAATACAATGATAACTTACCTAAAAATCCATTGGATTAACTATTTAGTTGAATCATGGACAGGTATAGCGGCTAATTTATTACAAGACGGTGTGACAGTACATGCAGCATTTAAATTACCGTTGAACATAGCTGAAGACACAATATATAATATTAGTGGAAACAGCGAAATAGGCACAAAAATGAAAACTGTATCAATTGCTATCTGGGATGAAATCACAATGACATCAAAATACGCTTTTGAAGCCGTCGATCACATGTTTAAAGATGTATGTGATAATAATTACTTGTTTGGAGGGAAAACATTTATCATATCAGGTGATTTTAGACAAACATTACCAATAGTAAAACATGGAAATAAGATACAGATAGTAGAAAATTATGTCAAAAAAAGCTATTTATGGGAACATTTTTGAAGTATGTCTTTGAAAGAAAATAGACGGTTAAAGGAATCATATAATAGAATTTAAAAATTGGTTACTAAATCTAGGAAATGGTAATTCTTATTCGAAATATGAAAAAGGTAAATAAAGTTATACAAATTCCAAAAGAAATATTGTCAAAGGGAAATCTAATTAATGAAGTTGACGGGCATAATATAAATATTAAAAATTGTGACTATTACGAAAATATTATATAAGCACCGAAAAACAATTCTGCAAAAGATGTAAATGACGAAAGTTTAGCCGTAATTTCGTCAACAGAATTTTTAAATTTTTTAACGCCCAACGGTTTACTTCCACATAGATTACAATTAAAAAAGAAAGCTATAGTAATGCTTCTGCGAAATGTTAATTTAAATGAAGGACTTTGTAACGCAACCCAATTAGCGAAAATGGAACATTTTACTACTATTGCACAAATATTAACAGGAAGTAAAAAAGCGTGAACTATATTCTTACCACGTATGACCTTATCAGCAAATGATGAACTGCCATTCCAGATGACCAGAAAACAATTTCCTGTAAAACTTGCTTATGCAATGACTATTAATAAATCGCAAGGACAATCATTTAAAAAAGTAAAAGTGTATTTACCAACTCCAATTTTCAGTCATGGGCAACTTATACGTAGCACTTTCAAGGACAACTAATAAAAAAAAGTTGAAAATATTATGAACAGAAAAATCAAGAAAAGTTCCAGATGAAATGGTCTATACTAAAAACATCATTTACGAAGAAATATTATGAAACTACAATACCAAAATTAAATATAATGAATAAGAAAACAAAATCGAACATATTTAAAACCCTAATTACTACTATTATATTAAAGTATAGAATTAAGACTTTTTTTTCGTACGTGAATATTTTTTGCAGTTTTGTCAAATGCATACATATACATACACACGTGCATCTTTAACGTACACGTACACACATACACATGCAAACATACACATACACACATACACATACACACATATACACATATTCATACACATACACTCACTCCTATACTCATATTCACATACACAATATCCGTCTCCGTCTTTTCGTCTTCGTCTCTCCATTTCTCCGTTTCCGTGTATCTGTCACCTTTTCTCTGTTTTCGTCTCTGTCCCTTCGTCTCCATCTGTCTGTCTCCGTTTCTCCGTCCCTATCTCTCCAACTCGGTCCCTTCGTTCCCGTCTCTCTGTCTCTGAATCTCCGTCTCCATTTCTCCGTCTCTCTGTTTTTGTCTCTCCGTCTCCGTCTTGCCATCACCGTCTCTCCCTCTCCATCTTCGTCTCTTCTCTCTGTCCCTTCGTCTCCGTCCCTCCGTCTCTATTCCTCCGACTCCGTCTGTCTGTCTCCGTCTCTTCATCTTCGTCTTTTCATCACCGTCTCTCCGTCCCTCCACCTCTCTGTCTCCGTATTTCCATCACCGTCTCTCCGTCCCTCCGCCTCTCTGTCTCCGTCTCTCCGTCTCGGTTTCTCCATTCCCCTCTCCATCCCTTCGTTTCCGCAATTCTGTCACCGTCTCTCCCTCTCCGTCTTCGTCTCTCCGTCTCCGCTCCCCCATTACCGTTTCTCCGTCTACGTCTTCCCGTCTCCAACTCTTTGCCTCCATTTCTCTGTCTCTGTGTGTCTATCTTCGTCTATCTGTTTCCATCTTTCTGTCACCGTCTCTCTCTCCGTCCCCGTCATTTCGTCTGCGTCTCTCCGTCTCTCCGCCTCTCCGTTTCTGTCTCTGTGTCTCCATTTCCCCGTCTTTATCTTCGTCTCTCCGTCTCCATCCCTACGTCTCTGTTTCTCCGTCTCCGTCTCACCATCTCTGTCTGTAATTCTCCGTTTTTCCATCTTCGTCTGTCTGTCTCAGTCTCTCCGTCTCAGTCTCCATCTCTCCGTTTCCGTCTCTCCGTCTCCGTATCTCCGTTTCCGTATCACCGTCTCCGTCTCTCCGTCACTATCTCGTTGTCTTTGTCTTCGTATTTTCGTCTCTGTTCCTCCGTCTCCGTATCTTCGTCCGTCTGTCTCCGTCTTTTCGTCTGCGTCTCTCTGTCTTTTTCTCTGTCTTCTTTCCTCCGTCTGTCTGTCTCCATCTTTTCGTCTGCATTTCTCCGTCTATGTCTCTCCGTCTTCTTTTCTTCGTCTCCGTCTCTCGGTCACTGTCTCTCTGTCTCCGTCTGATCGTATTCGTCTCCATCCGTCCGTCTCCGTCTCTCCGTTTTCGTTTCTCCGTCTCCGTCTCTTCGTCCTCGTTCTTCCGTCTTCGTCTCTTCGTCTCAGCACTGAAAATAGCAGCTGTGAATTCTTTATTACACAGTGCTTACAATAGTAGTCGCGGTTTTTCAATCACACAGTGCTCAAAATAGCTGCCACGAATTTTCCATTACACAGCACTTACAATAGCAGTTATGTTTTTTTCACCACACAGTATTTAAAAAAGCATTCGCGTTTTTCCAATGGCACAGAATTAAAAATAGCAGCTATGATTTTTAACCACACAGGGCTAGACTCTACTTAATAATTTTTAACTTTTTTATATTTAATATAATATTAGAGTTTGAAATATGTTTGATTTTTTTTTCTTATTCATTTTATTTGATTTTTGTATTGTGTTTTTATAATATTTCTTTGTAAACGATGTTTCGAGTATAGACCATTTCATCTGTAACTTTTCTTGATTTTTCTGTTCATAATATTTTCAACTTTTTTTTATTAGTTGTCCTTGAAAGTGCCACGTATAAGTGCCCATGACTGAAAATTGGTGTTGGTAAATACATTCCTACTTTTTTAAATGATTGTCCTTGTGACTTATTGATAGTCATTGCATTAGCAAATTTTACAGGAAATTATTTTCTGGTTATCTGGAATGGCAGTTCATCATTTGCTGATAAGGTCATACGTGGTAAGAATACAGTGCACCCCTTTTTACTTCCTGTTATTATTTGTGCAATAATAGTAAATTGTTCTATTTCCGTCAATCAGGTTGCGTTAAAAAGTTCTTCGTTTGAATTGAGATTTCTTAGAAGCATTACTATGGCTCCTTTTTTTTAGGGATGGGCGATACTGTATCGATACATATAAATATCGATGTATCGGATGGTCAATATCGATATTTTGTATCGATATTTTGAATATTGATACATCGGTGTATCGATACAGCTTAAGGCAATATCGGTTTTTCGATACAGGGAAAATAAAAAAATTTAAAGAAAAAAAATCTGAAATTGTACAACTCTATTACCTTGAGCGTAGTATAATAAAAAATTTAATAGTCATTTTTATATGAAACATTTTCCAATTAAAATATACGCGCGTTTTAAAATGTTCTTGAAGGTAGCAATCTTCCCAACAGTCAACGGTAGGTAAGGCAGTACTGACTGCCGGAGAATCTTTTTACACGAAGCACTGCGCACAAAGTTTATGCTTTATTTCAAAACGGTCAAAATTGTTTTGGTTCGTGAATTTTCGTTAAAAGTAAATTTAAAATTATTCTTTACCAGTTATTACGAACAGATAAAAGGATCTTACTTGAATATTTGAGTGATGTCAACAGTGCTATTTGATTATCATAACCTCAAATCAGGTAAGATTATAAATTGAATCTTTAACATTTGAATTAAAAATTATTATTATTTTATTGTTGCTATCATTTATTTTTATCAAATTTAACATTGAATTTTTTTATATCATTTTAATCGCAACATACTATTATTTTCATCATTTTAATTTTTATCGTGAATAATATCTTTGCAGTATCTATTGCCCCCATAGAGTTAAAGACTTCGAGAGGCTTTTCAATTAACGTGTCATCCTTTTTGCAAAATAGTGAGCATCGTTTCTCCCGATCCATCCAAATAATAAACGTTTGATTTCATTTCCAGACGCTATATAATTTACTTTCTAATTTATTACGTCCTAATTTAAAATATTTTTTCCATAGTGCCCAAGACCAGTGAGGTTTGGAAACATTTTTTACAATTGAATCATGAGATCAGCAAATGTAAAATTTGCCAAAAAGAAGTCAAAACCTCGGGTAATGCGACAAATTTATTTTTACATTTACAGAGAGTTCACAGTATAACTTTGTCAAAATCAGAGCAAACAACAATTTTAATTAATAAGAAAAGAAAGTCAACTGTAAGTCATATTTCTTATATTATTGAAAATATGTGTAATGATATAATTTATTAAAAAATTAATAATATATTTCATCAATCTAATGTATCCATCCAGCAGTCTTCAGAGCTTTTTAGATTGAAACGTACAAACCAAGCCTCAACGACAAAACCAAAACAACCAAGAGTGGATGACAGTTTTCATAATCAAATTTCATATCAAAGTTAGTATTAGTAACAAATATGTATCATATACAATTAATTTTTTTAAATAGTTTTTTTAAATTATTTTAATTCGTTTTTCTACATTTTTAAAAATAATTTTACTTTAATTTTTAATATTTTGTTATATAATTTTTTTAATTGATCTTTTCAAAATGATTCTTAAATGATATTCTAATTTTGATTTGAGCAAACTAATTTTAAGTAATATTTTCATAAGCAAATTCACTATCTTTATTTGTTATATTTGAAGAATTTGGTACAAGTGTTGTATAATATTTTAAATTATGCATAATAATGCTAATAATATTAACTAATGATTATAATAATTTTGTAGGTGGGTCAAAAACAGCTGAAATGAATAGGAAATTAGTTTACATGTTATGTAAAGATTATTTGCCTTTTAGAACAGTGGAAAAACGCTGCCAAGTGCTTTGGCGCAATGCTTTCTCATAGAGCGCATTGAGTTAGAGTATTTTGATTTTATTTTTTTAAATACGATTTTAACATAAATGTCCCTATCCTCTGTATTGAAGGCTGTCTCAATACCTACGAAAACTATATGAATTTTACTCTTTCTTACTTTTGCCATTTGCATAATGTGATTTTATGATGCTCTAAAATTAAAAATGCGTTTATAAAATTAATTTTCCCAAGCTTGTCTTCTTAACACTATAACCAATAACCTGCATACAAATTTTTGAACATTTTCATCGAATAGTTTACAAAAAATACCAAATAATTGGAAATAAACATTGTTTTAAAATTTTCAAAACGCTTTAACGTTACAACTACGCTAAGAAAAGCAGTTTTCAAAAGTTCATTTTATTTAGGCAATCGTAAATAATTTCTATACATAATTTTAAGCTACTTCATCGAGTAGTTTACGTAAAATACCAAAAAATAAGTGAAATTCTATTCAAAATTTACAAAATGCTCTAAAATTAAAACTGTGCAAAGAAAATAAGTTTTTCCAAGCTTGCTTTAATTAGGCAATATCAAATAATTTGTATGAAAATTTTTGAGCAAATCTATCGAATGACTTTTGTGTAATAGAAAAAAAATGAAAAATAGAGATTTTTTCCAAAATTTTCAAAATGCTCTAAAATTAAAACTACGCTAAGAAAATAAGTGTTCCAAAACTTGTTTTCTTTAGACAATAGCGAATAACTTTCATACAAATTTAGAAGCAAATCTATCGAATGGTTGTTGTAAAATAAAAAATAAATGAAAAAAAAAATTTTTTTCCAAAATTTTCAAAATGCTCTAAAATTAAAAGTGCGCTAAGAAAATCAGTTGGTAAAAATTTTTCTTCTTTTGGCAGTTGCAAATAATGTTCATACAAATTTTCAAGAAGATTCTTCGAGTAGTTTACGTAAAATATCAAAAAAATGAAAAATTAAAATTTTTTTAAAATTCATAAAATGGCTCTGAAAAAAAAACTGAGCTAAGAAGATCAATTTTCAATAGTTTCCCCCCCAGTTAGACAAAAAAATAAATTGCTTGCGAAATTTGAAGTTAATCCATCAAGTAGTTCTCGAGATCTTATTGGCGTACTGAATACATACACACACACATACATACAGACATTTTCTGGAAACCACTTTTTTCGACTCCCTGAGTCTAAATATGTACAAATTAATGAAAAAATAGAAAAAAAATTTTTTTACCGATACAATGCTTTCTCTATGAGAAAGGAAAAGAAGGATTTCTAGAATTTGTGAAAGCTTTGAATCCATTCTATAAACCCCAATCTAGAAAATTAATAACAAAATTAGTAGAAGAAAAGTATGACTATTTATCAAATTTGACTAAAGAAAATTTATCAAAAATAAATGCATTATCATTGACCATAGACATTTGGACTGACACTTCAAACAACAAAAGCTATCTAGGATTTACAGTGCACTATATTGTTAATACAGGTAACAAGTCAGTTACAATAGGTGTTAGGGAGTTAGATGAAAAACACACCGCTGAAAATATACAAAAATGATATAAAGAAACAATTGAAATTTGGCATATAAAAATAGATAATATTGTAGCAGTAATTTCAGACAATGCGGCAAACATTAAAAAAGCAGTCATCGAGACTTTTGGTCGTGAGAAATATCTTCCTTGCTTCGCTCACACACTAAACTTGGTTCCTTTGCGCATCATTGAAGAAAATGTACTCATCAGTCCACTAATAAAAAAGGTTAAGTCTATTGTTACATTTTTTAAACAATCAGTTGCTGCTGCTGATGAATTACGCTTACACAAAGTTTTAAAATTGATACAAAGCGTAGAAACTCGTTGGGATTTGACATATGAAATGTTAGAAAGGTTTATTGTGAATTCTACAGCTGTTACTTTCGTTCTCTTAAAATTTCCTAAAGCGCCATCCATGTTAACAGCATTGGAATTGCAGACTATAACAGCATTTCTTGATTTTCTGAAACCGTTTCAAGAGGCAACCAAAATAATCTGTGGAGAATCGTATGTTACATCAAGTACAGTTATACCTGTTATAAGCATTCTTAAAAAAAATTAGAATTGTGTTCAGCAGAAAGTGAAAATGCTACGTATTTGAAGAATGCTTTGATTGATCAATTGACAAAACGATTTGAACACATTGAACAAATGTCATTAATAGCTGTAGCAGCACTATTAGATCCTAGATTTAAAAAAAATCCATTTTAGTGACGAAATTGCTTGTAGCAAAGCAATAGATGATATATCAAAAACAATTGGTAAAATGACTACGAATAAGAATAAAAGTGAATCGAACAAAAATATTGATAAAATAAGTGATTCGAAAGAAAATAGTTTTTGGAATATTCATCACGAATTAGTAGAAAAAAATAATTCTATCAGAGAATCCAGAAATGAAGAAGAATTATATGATGAATTAAAGTTTTATTTAAATCAGCCTACAATTGCAATGGACAAAAATCCCATTGAATATTGGAATAAAAATTCAAGTTTGTCATTATCTCTCTCTTAGCGAAACGTTATATGGTCATTGTTACTACTTCTGTACCTTCGGAAAGATTATTTTCCAAGAGTGGAAGGATTATAACGCAGGATAGAAGTCGCCTTAGCTCCAAACATTTGCAGCATCTTTTGTTTTTAGCGTCATTATCTAAAGAAGATTGGCATCTTTGAAATGTTTATATATTAATAAGATTATAAATATAAAGTTTTTAGTCAAAGTTTTTTTTACCAAAGAATTCTAATTCTTAAGTATTTTTGTTGATCAAAGGATTGAAAAGAAAAATATTTTTTTAGTTAGTTAAATATTTAATATATTGTTTATAATGTTAATCGATGAATCGATGTACTATGTTTCTGTAATAAAATTCATAAAAATTTACTCAGCATATAAATGTAAAATTTTGTTTTGTAAAATTACTCCATACAGGTGAGTGGGATTGGATTTTCATTTTATTGTTCACAAATAGATAGCGTTTTAGTTACGAAGATTTGTAAATTTATTTTTATTTGAAATTTTATTTTATTTTAAGAAAAATATATTCTTTGTAAGTATCGTATCGATACGGGTAATATCGATATATTGGAACCAATATACCATAGGTATCGATATTCAATTGGTTGATACGTATCGATCACAGTATCGATATTTTCCAAAATATCGCGCATCCCTACCTTTTTTTCATTGTAATCTATGTGGAGGTAAACCGTTGGCTGTTAAAGAATTTAAAAATTCTGTTAGCAAAATTGCGTCTTAACTTTAGTCATTAATATCTTTCGCAGAGCCAATGCTCAAGTTCTCTATTACTAGTTCATTTATTTTTGATAAAATTTTTTCATTCATTTATGTTACATCTACGTTTTTCGGTGCTAATATAATATTTTCGTAATAGTCACAATTTTTAATATTTATATTATGCCCGTAAATTTCATCAATTAGATTTCTCTTTCACAATATTTCTTTTGGAATTCGTATAACTTTATTTCCATTTTTCATATTTTGAATGAAAATCATCATTTCTCATATTTAGTAACTAATTGTTAAATTTATCATGTGATTCCGAAAAACGTTTATTCTCTTTCTAAGACACACTTCGAAAATGTTCCCTAAAATAGCTTTGTTTAATACAATTTTCTACTATCTGTATTCTATTTCCATGTTTTACTTTTGGTAATGTTTGTCTGAAATCACCTGATATGATAAATGTTTTTCCTCCGAACAAGTAATTATTATCACATACATCTTCAAACATGTAATCGTCGGCTTCAAAAGCGTATTTTGATGTCATTGTGATTTTATCCCATATAATAATTGATACATTTTTTATTTTTTTACCTATTTCGCTGTTTGCATTATTATTATATATTGTGTCTTCAGATATGTTTCATGGTTATTTCAATGCTGTATGTACTGTCACACCATATTGTAATAAATTAGGCGCTATACCTGTCCATGATACAACTAAATAGATGATTCCATGAATTTTTAAATAAGTTATAATTGTATTTAATAAGTAGCTTATACCTGTTTTACCTACACCGTCTATATATATATATATATATATATATATCAATTTTAAATTACTAATAATTAATTTAAAACTCAAAAGTAACTATTTTGAAACGGAATGTGGAAGATAAACATGTATCGTTCTATTCCTTAAATATCACGAATTAGAATATTAATTATTAGTAATTTTAAAGTGTTAAATATTATGTAAACAGTTCTATATTTAATAATTTTTAATTTTAGTAAGAGGAAAAGCCGCACGAAAAGAGATTAATCGTCACATTTTCTGCGAAATATTGCCCTTGAATCAAGTAGGTGAAATATCAGTCTTAGTACCAAAAAAAAGACACTAAGCATCGCAAATTTATGCTCTTACATCATAATATAATAGTACCAACATTGGTCCCTAAAATTCAAGCTATAGTACAAATTGAAATTTTTTCGTCACTCTTTTTTCAAATATCTTAGTATATAAATTAGATACACTAGATTTAGAACCTATTTTAATAATACTTTCCTTTCTCCGTGCACTTGTTAGTTCTAGTAAACGTCAAATATTGTTTTCGATTATTTCATGGTCATTAATTGAAACAGGTTATTAAAAAGAATGAATTCCTATCATATATTTTTATTGATTCAAATGCAATTTAGTAGAAAAAATTTATGCTCTTACTTCATAATATAATAGTACCAACATTGGTCCCTAAAATTCAAGCTATAGTACTAATTGAAATTATATCGTCACTCTTTTTTCAATGACCTTAGTACATAAATTAGATATACTTGATTTAGAAGCTATTTTAACAATACTTTCCTTTCTCCGTGCAGTTGTTAGTTCTAGTAAACGGCAAATACTGTTTTCGATTATTTCATGGTTCGTGGTTGAAATACGTGATTAAAAAGAATGAATTCCTATCATATTTCTTTATTAATTCAAATCCAATTCAGTAGAACCAATTCTTAAATCATCATGATATAATTTTTATTTAAACAATTTTTATGCACATTATAACTTTAATTAATCTTTTTTATAAAAATATAAAAATTTAATTTAGTACAAAACTACAATATCAAAATTCATAAGTTGCGGAAATTCTATTTTATTTTAAAATTGGCTAATTTATACATAATAATATAATATATGAAAATTAAAATAAGCGACGTTAGGAGCAAGGTATTTTTCGCTAGTATTAAATTAAAATAACAAGAATGATTTCAAGTAAAAATTGTATTTATGTTAAGATTAAGAATTGTATGGTACACTAATTCAGTGTTAATATGTAACCCTAAAAAATGATTAACTGGGGAAAAATTGCATTTAATCAACATGCAATCTTAACGTATTACATGCATGTCAAATGATTCAATAATTTCATTCAATTTTTCACGCACCTGCTTACTAAAATTTTACAGATTTTTCAATAATTTTTAATATTTTATCTTTATTTTTAACTCCCTTTTTAACGTTTCCTAATATTGATATAAACTAGAAAAATTTAATTCGTTCCTAACGTCGCTCGGCTGCATTTTTATATATTATATTATTATATATAAATTTACTAATTTCCTTGATAATAGTTTTTCGATATAAAATATGTATTTAATTTTTTTTCGAACTTTAAAAATTGAAATTATAAATAGGTTGTTTGTTGTACTAAATTAAACAATTATTTGTTAATCACCGATAAAATGATACTATCTATATGTATATAGAATAAGTTTCCTTTTATCGAATCATATTGTATGTATAAATATGAAATATTACATTTGATATGAAATTTTGTTATGTCTTAACAATTGACAAACTGGTATTATTCTATAATTTATAATAATTGTTCTTATTTAAATTTATTTGACATTTATTTTTAAAAATGTGTATTTCCATCGATAAGGATCTGCAAAATTATAGGTAAATGTAAGGTAGTGGAACCAATCACTGATCGGGGACCAAATAATGATAATTTTGTAAAAAAATTTATTTTAAAATAGTTTTAAGATTTTTTTTTATTAAAAAGAAATTATATTTAATAAATAAAGCATTGATAAACTTATTTTAAAAGTTTTTATGCTCACTCAGTTTGTCAAATTTGAAAAAAAAATTCATGAAAATCGTCTGTTACGTTTCATGTGTTTGCACGGGCAACAGCTTAAGCAATGGCGGAAGAACAGTGAGTGGACTTAATGCATTTTTTCTTTGCTTTTGAGTGATATTTTCATTAAAGGGATTCTTTATACATAAATGAAAGCATTAAAATGGCAAAATTAAAAGAGGTACGAATTTATTTATACAACTAAGCCTTATTTATTTTAATGATTATCAATTGGTTACTTAAATTATACAGGGAACCTATTATTGATAATCGAATCTCTAATGATTTTTTCAAGTTATTTTAAAAGAAATAAAATATTTATAAAGTTAAATTAGTTATATTTATTATTTTATTGGTTTTTTTCTAGAAAAAAACAGTACAAAGAAAAACAATGATTCCGATATGGAAAAAGCTGTAAATGAGGTTAGGAGAGGAGTCAAAGTAAGACAAGTTAGCAAAACATTATACACAAAAAGTAAAGGATATTTACGTTTGAAAACTCATCAGAAGAAAAACGATCATTATTGGAAGCTCAGACTAAACAATTAGATTTAGAGATGGTTGAAAATTTGTCATGTAAAAGTCAACTGGTAAAACAAAATAAAACTTTGATTTCAGAAGAAAAAATAATTAGAGATAAATTAAAGAATATCAAGCCTAAAAAAATAATTAAAAAAGAAAAAGTAGACTGATTAAAAAAAATGTAATTTATTACAAATTTTATAGTTTTAAGCAGTAACTATGCACTATTTTTGAGTATTTTAATAATGAATTGTTTTCCTTGTATTCATGAATGTATACATACTTAAATTATATTTAAATATGTCGTTTAAGGCTGCAATTTTAGTTTCAATTATTATTATTTAATATAAAATTTAATATCTGTACAAGATTTAACTTTATAAGATAAAGTTATTTTAAAAAATAAATGAATTTATGCATCCTAGTTTCCAGAATTTAATGTTATCAATAAATGGTTCTTCCCTTGATTAATAATTGGTTCCTAACCTAAAATGCTGATCAATAATTGGTTCTTACGATGCTTAAAATGAAATAGAAATTAAAAAATATTTATTGCATAAAATGAATAAAATTAATTATTTTCGCGATAAATAAGTACTATATTTTCTAACAAAATAGGTTTTATATAATTTTATTTATTAAAAATTAAATTATTTGTATTTTTTTTCAAGCTTTTCCTTAAATGATCAATAATTGGTTCCACTACCTTATGAATATGAAAAAAAAAATTAAAGCAAACACACACACACACACTCACACACAGACACACACACACACACACACACACACACACGCACACGCACACGCATACGCACACGCACACGCACACGTACACGCACATGCACACACACACACACGCACAAATTTTTACGCAATTCTCCAACATAAACTTCTTCACTGCAATGAACATATACTTACGGACACCGATAAATCCACCAACACACAAAAAACATACACGTACTGACAATAATGAAATACGACTCACTTTTTGGCTGACACAAACATTTTCACTAGAACAAAATCGTACAGGCACACAACATATAGACACTCTTATCAACACATATACTTATAGACACAGACAAATCAACCAATACGCACACTAAAACATACACGAAGAAAATATGACACTCTTTTTAACTGACTTTTCACTAATGCACATACAAACCATACATACGCACACACATACTACATACCATACACACACACACCAACAAACTTACACACACTTACATAATACATAAAAATACACACATACATGAATGCACACATATACACACGTGCGTACACATACACGCATGAACTAACAAACACACTTACACGCACACACACACACGCACGCACACATACATATACATACACCAACAATTACATTGGAAATCTCACTAGAACACAGAGAAATAAACTGATACACACACGTACTCAAAAGACTCATGATAAAATTTACACACACACACCAATTTATAAGCAATCCACCAATATAAACTTCTTTACTGCTATAGAAATATACTTACAGACACCGACAAACCCACAACACACATAAAAACATACACATACGTAACAATAATACAAAATAGGACTCACATTTCAGCTGACACAAACATATTCTCAAGTATACTATCATACAGGCGCATAACATATAGCACCCTTATTAACATATATACTTATAGATAAAGACGAACCAGCTAATACGCACAAAGGAACATACACAGTATCACAAATACAAAATGACATACTTTATAAATGACGTTAACACTTTCACTAATACACATACACACGATATATACGCACACAGAAACATACACAGTGGCATTAATACAAAACGATACACTTTTTAATTGACGTGAACACTTCTACTAATACACATACACACGATATATACGCACACATGTACACGCACATACATACACACATACCACACGTACACACAACACTCACACAATACATAGACAAACAAATACACACATACTAACATAATATATACATACACAAATACACACATATACACGCGCGCGCACACCCACATACACACAAACACGTGCACACAAACACACATACCAACTTATACGCAATTTATCAACATAAACTTTTTCACTGCTATGAACATATACTTACGGACACCCACAAACACACCAATACATAAAAACATACACATATGTGATAATAATACAGTACAACTCACTTTTTAGCTGGCACGAACATACACATACACGTCCGTGCTTAAACTTACGCGCACACACACACACACACACACACACACACACACACACACACACACACACACACACACACACACACACACACACACACACACACACACACACACACACACACACACACACACACCTATACATAAGTGATCGTATGCGCGCACAGCACAAATACACAAATACACCATAACATATACGTACACCAATTCGTATCAACACGCATATTGACTGACAAAACACTACATGCATAACACACCTACACACATCATGATCGTTCTCTAGCACCGACACTCACACACGCACACATCTATGACCACTCTTATTACAATTCAATTTTGTTTAATATTATAATATTAAAACGTAATATTAATAAATTGAATTATGTGGAAACGGATATTAATCACAATGTATGATGTATTTTTAAAATGTCTGAATCAAAATAAACAAAACTATTCTTATTTAATATATAAAATAATAATTGAATTTGATGTAAATGAAAATAACATGTAATATGAAATAATTACTATTTTGAATTGATAATTATTTCATCTATTAAGTTTTTTTTTAATAATACACATATACAAAATGTTGGGAGTGGAGCGAGAAAATCACGATTCGGTTGGCGTCACTTCGAAATTAAGGTAAACTTTTATTAAACAAAACACTACACTTGAATGATCGAAAAAAGAATAAACTAAACTTGAATACACAATCACTAAACAAAACTAAGAATCCTTGTCTTCGAAAAAAAGCACTGAGTTTAAACTAAATGAGTTCTTCTCTGATTCACTGCAATCCTCGTAGTAGGGCTGATGAACGTCGTCTGAACCTCAGACACGCGAGGCGCGTGCCTTTATAGGCGATGATGAGAGAGAGAGAGGGAGAAAGTGGCGTCCCACGCGGCATCCATGGTCGCGTCCCCGCGCACGCGCGCCACGACGCCAAGCTTCTTTGGCGGGAAATTCCAACACAAAATAAACATATATAGTTGTAAGATCAGGATTTAAGCAACTTTAATATCCCCCCCCTATTGGCTCCTCTAGCCCTCCCTCGATATAGCTTCTCCTTAAATTACATTGTAATTCTTCTTGTTTTTTTTTTATTTAACATCGCTGTATTTTATGCTATCGTTGCGATGCTAATTAGCGACGCGTGGTTGTCGGTGTTTTTGTAAACAAAGCACGTTTAACGTACAATGGTGCTTGTATCATTTGGCCTAGAGCGGGAATCGAACTTGGAGCCTCGAGATTACGAATCCATCGCTCTACTGAATTAGCCACTGACGACCTCTAATTCTTCTTATAAGTTGTTTCCCTAAAACTTCACACCCACCCCCTTTGATTTATGTGCTCCCCCCCCTCCTCGGCTCCGTCTCACACCTTTCTCTTTCTTTAATATTCTGTTGTAATAATGAAGATTGATTATTTTTATTTAAATTTCATTATTGTGATTATAATTATAATTAATTAGCACTGCATGATTATAATTATAAGTAATAGATAATACAAAACTCATTCTCTCAATTACATGTAAGTCTGATATTACATTACAATAATGAAAAAGTCATATTACATTAATATTTTATTAATATGATTACAATTAGGATTAATTGATAATATTCAGCTTCCTCTCTCCATTTACTTTACTAACATAAATATAGTGACATTCATGTCTTTTATTTAAATTTTATTTTTATTTAAATTTATATAATTTATTTGCATTTGATACGCATAAATTTAAATTTTTAGCAAAACGTTGACTTGATTGTTGTTCTGTGATATACAAGTATGCTATTGTGCTAAAAATAACTATTCCAATGAATTTATTGTTGGTTACCGAAAGCAACGAATTTATTGTTGTACGATATCTGCCATCCAAAGTGTAAAAGTGGTTAACTACATTGGAATCCCATTGGAGTTAAGGTTTTCTTACTTTGGACGGCAGATATGAATTATCATTTTCAACACAATCTAATCATCTTTTATTTATTAGAAATGAAAAAAAAACTCCATTTCCTATGATATTTTTTCATTAATTTAAATAAAATTGAGTAAAACTAATTTTTAATGTATCATGATGATATGATTAGTATTCAAACAATTTTTATGCACATTGAGACTTTGATTAATCCTTTTTTTTCAAATATAGAAAAACTAAATTTTAAGCAGAACTGCAATATAAAAATTTATATATTAAGGCAATTTTTTTGACTTAAAAATTGGATAATAAGTACATATTAATATAATGTATAACCGAGCGACGTTAGGAGCAAGGTAAATCAAGCTCGTATAGATTAAAGTCGAAAATAAATTTCAGCAAAAAAAAGATTTTGGTCAGATGTTTTATGATTGATTGATTCTATAAATATTAAATTTTATGGAAAATAGGTTTTAGAAGAAATGTTTATATAAGAATAAAAAAATTAACAACCTAACAGAAAAACTTAACTTTAAAACTTCAAATGAACAATGTTCAATGTTGAACATTGAACTTTGTTTTTATGATGTTTACATTTTTTGTATGTTTATGTATTTAATAAGTAGTAATTTATTCAAATTTTGAAAATAATTATCAATCAGAATTTTTAATTATCTATATAAATAACATTTTAAATTTTTATTTCAGGATTTTTTATAGTTCTTCAGAAGTATTTGAAATTCTTATATTAAATAATTTTACTTCAGAAGTACATATAAATTTTTTATTTTACTATAATGAATTTAACCAAAGAAGAAAAATTAATTATAATAGGTGAAGATGGATATGCTGTACAATCGAGTATGTTAAATGATAAACAAATTAGAAAATTCAATCAAATTTTGAGTGATCATACAAATTTTTCAATGCAGCCAGCAATATTTTTACAAAGGCCCGAAAATATTACTTCAGTTCCATTAAATCAAGATTACATACAAATACTTTTCTCCGAAAATCGGCATTTTGGTCACTGGATTTGTATCTATTATTTACAAAATTTAATTCATGTCTATGATAGTTTAAATAGTAATAGATTAAATGATGAACAAAAAATTTACATTAATAAACTATTTCTAATTCGTGAAAACTTACAAATATGTTTTAAAAATTTTTCAATAGCGTTTGCAACAGCAATTGTTAATAATTTGTGTCCTTGTGAAATAGAATTTGACATAGAAAAAATGCGTGGACGTTTGCTAACTATGTATAAAACAAATTCAATTGTCATGTTTTCATTAATAAAGAACAATTATACTAATAGCAATAATAAAGCGATATCCAGAAATCAACAAATTGTACATCACAAGGAATCGTCAACGATGAAATTAAATTTCCAAAATATAAATTTTGAATATCTTAACGAAAAAAAATTACAAGAATTGTCATTACAACAATTACATCTATTAGATAACATAAAATGTTTAGAGGCAACAAGTTATAAACCAAAAACTTATTTTCAGAAAATTTACCGAAACAGTTATAAAAAAAAATATGAACAAACTAAAGAAAAAATTTCAAAAAGTAATTGTAAAAAAATTAAATACAATAAAATTGAAGAACCTGAAAATAATATTAAACAAGAACCAATTCTGACATTTAAAAATAAATTTAATGATAAAGAATTATTAAAAACAGAATTTTCGATTGAGGAATTAAAAAATTTAAATATAACGCAACATGAAAATCAAATTAATTCTTAAAATATTATTGTTATTACGAAACTTGAAAATAATTTCAAGAGGGATAGAAAATTTAAAAAAATTATAAAAGTTGCAATTAAAAAATTAAAAATTATTAATTTATTGCAACAAAAAAGTCAAATTTCTAACCAAAATGAATTTATAAAAAACAATTAAGAATGCTCAAACAAAAATAAGAATCTAACATATCAACAAAATCAAAACTATGATAAAGGCATTCATGACAAATCGTATTATAAATACAATAGAAATAGAGTTTTAGAAAATAGAAAACAATATTAATTAAAAAACAAACAAAAAATATTGGAACGTTTAAATGAATCTTATGTAAAAACATTTTTTAAAAAATGATAATTTAATTACTTCAGTAAAAAATAGAAATTATTATGAAAAAAACAAAGATAAATTCAAAACAGAAGAAAATTAAAATGATATAAATTATTACCTAATAGCTAAAGATACATTGATCAATAATGATGAAAATTATATCATCGAAAATAATATTAGTGATTTGAATTTTATTTGTGATTTTTGTGGTGCTAGACATTTTGCATTCGAAATGTCAAGCAATAAGAAATTTACACCATGTTGTAAACTAGGAAATATAACATTAGAAGAAGACCCAGAATATGTTGAAGAAATCCTATATTATATTAAAGTGAAACCACGTTTTTCTCCGGATCTCCGGTTCTCCGCTTTTTTCAAATGTGTCTAATCTTTTTTTAATAAAAGTAGCATTTTTTTGGGCCTTATATTTTTTGGACCCAATAATTTTTTCTTCTCTATATTTTTTGAGCCATATATTTTTTTGGGCCTTACATTTTTTTGGGCCCAATAATTTTTTCTTCTCCATATTTTTTGAGCATTATATTTTTTTTAGCCTTATATTTTTTTGGACCCAATGATTTTTTCTTCTCTATATTTTTTAAGCCTTATATTTTTTTGGGCCTTTTATTTTTTTGTGCCCAATATTTTTTGGGTCTTATATTTTCTTAGGCCTTATATTTTTTTTGGAACTTATACTTTTTTGGGCCTTACATTTTTTGGGCCCAATAATTTTTCTTCTCTATATTTTTTTAGCCTTATATTTTTTTGTGCCTTTTATTTTTTTGGGCCCAATAATTTTTTCTTTTTTATATTTTTTTAGCATTATATTTTCTTGAGCCTTATATTTTTTTAGAACTTATACATTTTTTGTGCCTTATATTTTTTAAGAATTTTTATAAAGGATAGTGAAGCATTAATAATTCGAAAATATCATAATTTTTTGCCTTATCTTTAGGGTCTTATTTTTTTTATAGTTGCTATATTTTTATCCTAATTTTTTGGGTTTTATTTTTTCAGTCTTTTTTTCGGATCTTATTTTCTATTTAATTTTTGGGCTCAATTAATAATTTATTTAGTCTTTTATATGGTTTTTCTGCATGTGACATATGTCAAGTCGGCATTGTTTGCTTTATGACAATATTTTGTATGTTTTTGTTGCTTTAATTTTTGTATTTTTTACATATATGACTAGAAGAATCGATTATATTTTTGAAGTGTAAATGAGTAAATAAATTCTTATAAGCATTTATTATAAGTACCAAACTAGGTCTATCTCTCTCTCTCTTGCTCTCTTACATTCTCTCCACGCTTTCTCATGCTTTTTCTCGCATTCCCTCGTCTTGCTCCCTTACGCTTCTTCTTGTTCTCCCATGCATTCTCTTTCTTTCTGTCTCTTGCTGTCTTTTTCGCTTGCCGTCGCTTTTTGTTTTTCCTTTGTTCTTTTTCTTACTCTATCTTGCTCTCCTACTTTTTTTACAGCTTCTTGCATTTTTGTCCTCTCTTGCATTTTTATTTCTCACTCTAATGAAGCATTTCATCTAAGCCTGTTATTTTTTAAAGAATTCGTCAGTAGGGCGTTTTTTTTTAAATTTTTTCATAACAGGCTCCGCTCCAGGTGCTTATTTGCACAATATTTAGCAATAATTATTAAGCAGTTGATTTGACTGTGTATCTTTATATGCAGCCAGTACAACAGCGCATCCCCATATGCAGCCGATTCAACAGCGCATCACCATACGCAGCCAATTCAACAGCGCATCCCCATATGCAGCCGATTTAACAGCGCATCCCCATACAGAAAGAAATTTGGCATTAAGAGATTTTAATGTCTTTTGAAATACTAAATGTAATTATAACTAACATTATTATTTTTCAATTTGTAAATAAAATAAGTGATAATTTTTTACTTCAATGTTCCTTGTAATACAGGATTCAATGTATACTGTATTTCAAAACTTCTTGTAATGGTATATTACAATTTTTAGAAAAACGCTTTACCGAATTCGAAATATATTATTTCGATTATTTCTGAAATCGTACACGAACAAAATATGGTAATTATTTATTGCCAAATTTCTGTGTATATACAGCCGATTCAACAGCGCATTTTCATATGTAGCCGATTGTACTGTGAATTTTTAAATGCAATCTATATTACTGCACATTTCCGTGTACAGTCAATTCATCAGTGCTTTCTAAAATGCATCATGATTTTGGATATTATATTAAATATTATTATATTAGATATCATAATATCTTTATTATTATATAAATATTTACAATATTATTTATAATATTTCTTTATATACAATGTTTTTTGTATAAATTGTGTCTTGATCATTCTTATTTTCTCCGTTGACTATTGCGCTTTTGCTTAAAAATAATTTTAAATTATTTTTATGTTTTGTCCTTGAAAGAGCAACATATAATTGTCCATGACTGAAAATAGGTGATGGCAGATATACACCAACTTTTTCACAAGATTGTCCTAGGGATTTATTAATAGTCATTGCAAAACCTAATCTAATCGGAAACTGTTTTCTTTGCATGTTAAAAGGGATATCTTCTTTAGATGGAGATCAAATTATTCTTGGAATAAAAACTAATTTACCTTTGTTTTTTCCACTTGCCAATTCAGCTTGAATAGAATATCTTAGTAGGTTATTTACTATTAACCTTGTCCCGTTACAAAGTCCCTCATTTACATTCAAATTTCTCAAAAGAATTATAATAGCTCCTACTTTTAAATGTAATTTATGTGGTGGAAGTCCATTAGAAATTAACGTATTTAAAAATTCTGTAGGTAATGTAACATCTAAATTTTCTTTGTTATCATCTTCGGCTGTATCAATACTTAAATATTCAACATAGTCTCCTTCTATTATATTCAAAACGTCGTTATTGATTTGAATAAAATCATTATTTTTAAGAGCCAAAATAACTTTACCTATTAGATTTTCACTATTTATTTTTATTTTATTTCCAAATATTTCTTGGACAAGATGTTCTCTAAAGATAAGATTTTCTGGTATAGCACTTAGTTCATTATCATCTTCAAAAAGATTACGACGTTTTCCTTCTCCGATATCTAATAACCATTTTTTGAAATTATTATCATTATCTGAAATTCGCGAATTTTCACTTAATGTCGTACGCATAAAATTTTGCCATAATAAACTAAATTTAACCGAATTTTCTATAATATAAAACGACTTCCATGTCGAACAATTGGTAATATTTGCCTAAAATCTCCCGATACAATTACAGTTTTACCACCGAAGGGTTGGTGTTGTACATCGCATAAATCTTGAAAAAGACGATCAACTGCCTCAAAAGCAAATTTGGAAGTCATAGATATTCCATCCCAAATTATTATTTGTGTTTCCTTTAATTTTTTTCCTTCTGTAGAGTTAGGCTTAACATTACATGTTGTACAATCTTTTATATTCAACGGTAGTTTAAATGTTGTGTGCACTGTTTTTCCATTAATCAATGAATTTGCTGCTATACCTGTTCAAGCAACACATAAGTAACGTATATTATGATATTTAAAATAAGCTATTAAAACGTTAAGTAAATAACTTTTCCCTGTTCCACCTGGTCCATCAATCAAAATACATTTTTGTTTTTTTTTATTTAAACTTTTTATAGTAGAGTCAAATATTTGTCTTTGTTTTCTCTTTTAAGGAATTTATTTTTGTTTCCAATTCATTTAGAATATCATCATTGAAATTTAAAATTATTTCATTATCTTCTATGTATGTGCTTATGTTAGGTAAATTAAAATCATTTAAAGAAAATTATATTAGATTAGATTAGATATTGTTTATTTTGTATTATAATTACAAAAAAGCGTGAAAATTACAAATAAAGATGAAAAAATACATAAAAATACATTAAATAGCCTTGCACATATAAAATCAAAATAGTACAGTATAATATCACAGTCATAAAACATAATAGAGATAGTAATACTGTAATAGTAAGTCAATAAATTAAATAAAAGTGATATCACAGATAACACGAATAAATGCACACAAAAAGTATAAATAATATAGTTAAAAATCAGTCTCAATATCTATCAGTCAAAATAATTACATAAAATCAAGCGTGTAAAGAGCGCAGTCGAAATGTCAGCAGTATACAGTAAGTTAAAATCACAGCAAAGTTGAATGTACAGTAATATACAAGTCAATCTGATAAAAATATAATCATTCACTCTATGCACACACATCCTACATACACGCCAATAAATACAATCATGCCTTAAATCTATAAAGGGTACATCACATAATAAATTAACACATATGATATAGTCCGAAAATAATACTGTTTAATCGAGGTCGAGTAAAAACCTCCTCAGAGCGGCTTTAAACCTGCTGATTCATGGAAGATTTTTAATATCAGCAGGTAGGGAGTTCCAAAAATGCACACCTTGAACTTGAAAGGAATTTCTTCCAGTCTCAGTGCGCATGAAGGGCACCGCAAGATCTTTAATCTCACCCCTAGTGGTCGCTCTGGGTATATATCTAGTGAAGAGACCCACTAGATATTCGGGAGTATTCATACGTACGATTTTGTACATAAGTACAGCCATAAAATACTGTCTCCTCGAATCAGTACGTAGCCAACCCAAAGCATGTCTATGGGGAGAGATGTGATCACCCATTCTCACGCCTAATACATATCTCACACATGAATTTTGCATTGTCTGTAGCCGTCTTCGTAACTCCTGCGAAGCATCGAGCAAAACCACTGAGCAGTAATCAAGATGTGGAAACAGCAGGGCGGTTGCGAGCTGCTTACGCAGAGCCTCAGTGGTGTACCGACGGAAAAACCACAGGCTATAAATCACTCTATTGAATTTTTTAGTCAACATATTAATATGCGGTTCCCACGACAGTTTAGAGTCGAGTACAACACCAAGGCTCTTAACGGTGTCAGAGAAAGGAATACCGATACCGCTCCCCAGGTCAATCGTCCTTGGCTCACCCGAATAAAAATTTTTAATAAAACGATTACTTCCAAAGACGATCGCTTTTGTTTTACTAGCATTCAAAGTGAGAGAAACACCAGCAGCCCATCCCGACACCGCCCTGGCCGCCCTCTGTAAAATACAAATCCCCTCGTCCACATCATCATAAGGGACCTGTGTATAAATTTGAAGATCATCCGCATACAGCAGATGCCCGACGCAACCAGAGTCCAGTGCGTCACGTACGTCATTTATGTAAAGGCAAAACAACAGAGGCCCCAGCACCGAACCCTGAGGTACTCCTAGATTGGTTGTTAGCCAATTCGATTCCTCCTTTAAATGTGTGGAAACCATTTGTTTTCTACCTGATAAATAGGAGTTAATCCATCCGAGTGCGGCCCTGGAGAACCCCATCGATCTAAGCCTCGCAAGAAGTTTGGAGGGAGAGATCGTGTCGAATGCCTTACTAAAGTCAAAAAGTAGCAGTAACGTGACAAGTTTCCTGTCTAGACCTGACCTTATATCGTCTGTAAGCTTAAGTACAGCAGTCAGCGTAGAATGGTTTTTCCTGAAGCCCGTCTGCATAGGATCGAGCAATTTTTTGGATGTAACGTACTCCTGCAGTTGGTCATGGGCGATCTTCTCAAAAACCTTTGAAAGAAAACATAAAATGGCTATAGGCCTAAAATCTTTTGGTTGCTTAGGTGCAGCACACTTTTTTAATGGTATAATACGTGCTTGCTTCCAACGGCAAGGGAAGACCCCCCGTGCAAAAGAGGAGTTGAACAGAGTCACAAGATGTTCACCAATAAATGGTAAAGCTTTAACTATCACGCTTTGCGGAATGCCATCCTCACCACAAGCCTGTGAGGAAAAATGTGAAATTGCAAGAACAACATCATTAAAACTAATTGGTTTAAAGGTAAACCCACTTTCATTGCATTGAGAGAGAATTCTCAATCGCTCTTCACTATCCTCCTGCGGCGAGACTGACACCCCAGCAAAGTGCGCATTAAGCTCATCCGGAGTGAATCCATTCAAATCCCCTTGATGTCCGGATAGCAGTCCCAGGTCTCTCAACTCCTTCCAGACATTACCACCCGCAAGAGCATCAAACAGTCTATTGTGAATATAAGCAGTCTTAGCATGGTCCGTGCGTTCGTCTACCACCCTACGCAACCGCAGAAATTCAAGGAGATACTGCTTGTCCTCTGTCCGTTTGTATCTACGATATGTAGCATCTCTCCTACGCCGCATCCGCGACAATTCTTCATCTACCCATGGAAACTTATTCTTATTAGGCTTGAGCGCTTTCAACGGCGCCAAATTCTTGATTGCAGCAGTGAGATTGTCACAGAGGCAACCAAGTGCAGATTCAGGGTCAACTGTGTCAGTCATAAGCGGCGACCAATCACAGCCGGCAAGTTTCTCTCCCAATGCAGTTGGACAAATATTTTTATAGTTCCTATACATGATAGGTTTTTGATCTAAAGTTATAGTGTTGCAAGGCAAATAGAAGTCAATTAAATTATGCCGACTGTGAAAGCTCGCCGGTAGGTTCTGTGCATCAAGCACCACGTCGTTGTCATCAACAAAGATCAGGTCAATCCACGTGTGAGACGTAGGAGTATGATGCGTAGCACCGTGCTGGACCAACTGTAACGAAAGCTCGGCCGACAGCTTACTAAGAAACTTAGCATCACTTCTCTCTTTAAGGAGATCGGCATTCAAGTCCCCCATTATAATTTTATGGGAATAGTCCGAACAAAAATTTCTCAAATCAATCAACAAATTAGAGTTTCTAGTAAACGAAACAGCAGGAGGACGATAAATGACAGAAACTAGCACGGGCTTGGAGCCGCCAACTTGCACAGAACAGAAAATATATTCTGGCACCTCCGGCTTACCGCTACTATTACTAGTTTGCGTCTCCGAAGTGGCCAAAATAGTGCATTTTAGATTATCCTTAATATACAAGGCAACTCCTCCACCACGCAAGTTTCTGTCCTGTCTAAATACTTTGTACCCCCCAACTCGAATGACGTCATCCGATACAGACGGACCCAGCCAGGTCTCAGCAACTCCAAATATGTCGTAAGAATGATAACCACTTAAAAGTTCACGCACCTGCCCAATATGAGCTCTCAAAGAGGTCACATTCAGAAAGCACGCGCGCAGTTCACCCCTCCTCCCTATTCGACTCTCCGAAGAGGATCAGCGCAGTCATTGGGGAGAGGCTCTATCTAAGGATATTGCATGATTTTTAATTATTTCCTGATTCGAGCTCATCCCACTATTATGAGGTTTATATTTATCATTATCAGTAGTTCCATTATTTGTTAGAGCTTCATCGTGTTTCTCAAAATCAGTTACTTTAACATTTTTCTGTACAATACATTTAGATTTATCTAATATTTCATGCAAATCATGTTCACTTTCAAATTTGTGCGCTCTCTCCCCTCTCTCCCTCCTCACCATAAATTTACCCCCTCTATGCCAAATAAACTTGCAACCTTTTCCTTTAGCATACTTTTTAAGATTTTTAAATTTAATATTTTTATCTTTTTTTAAAATACTTATTTATATATATTTGAGAATGGTGCTTGGTGGCAGAAAAACTGCCGAGGAGGGAGGGATCCAGATCCGCTGTCGAAAAACCCGTTAATCTACGCCTAGCCATAAATACCTTCTGCGCCAAGTAATCTCCAGAAAGTCTAACCAACAATGAGAACGCAATACTCGGACCGCCAGCGATCTCAGGCCCAGCAGACATCCTGCCCTTATTTTTATTTTCAGAATTAGAGATCTCAGTAACAGATACAATATTTGAACGTTCAAAAGTATGGTTCCCAGAACAGCGCAAGCATAATCCTCCAGCCCAACATTAGCCGCAGAGCAGTCCAGTCCGCTGGATATCACCAAGACACTATTTCCAGAACCACACCTCTTCACAGTATGACAGGATGCCTCTCTGCTACTATTTGTATGTGCTTTTACTAATTGTTCATCGTTTGAATCAACAGGTGCTTCAGTGCATGTGTTATGAGAGCTACTATCTTTACGTTCAAATGATTGTGTTATATTCGAATTTACAGGCATATCGGTATTAGCGTTGGTGTTGATTAAGTGTTCGTCCTGGGCCGTGAGATCACTAACGGTCTGCACCACCTCAGCCACCCCGGTCATAAGTTGAGAAAAGTTGCTGTCCATTCCATTGAATTCATTACCTAAAAATGCTTGCATATTATTAAAATTAGTCGTGAGAGATTTGAAAAACTTTTCATACATGCCATTTAGAGCAGACAACAACTCCTTCTCTAAAGTACCTATTATACCCCTGAGTTTACGATTCTCCTCTAGCAGCTGCGTCTGCCCAGCATGTAAATTCTTAATAATTTCATTTTGACTCTCCATTTTAGTCACGATATCCTGCAGACCCTTGTCAGTATTTATAATATGGCTCTTAAGAGCCGGAAGTCGATTAAGATCATTTTGAATCAGATCGAGCCTGCAGGATAGCGCGCTCTCCAAAGCAGACACAGCTGCCTTTACTAAGGAAGAATCAGCTCCATCATTACTCTGCTTAAGACCACCATTTTTACCCTTACTAATATTGTTATCCGGGGTGACCAATGCAGCACCACCTCTAAATTTTTCATTAATTAAATTGATACTTATGCTATGTTCCCCTCCAGCTACCGCAGAACAGCGCGAATTGGTCCTCTTCTTAATCACAGAGTGTTCTTGAGCTTTCTCAATCGGTGCGACAGGTGACCATCCTCGTGATGGAGTAGAAGCAACGATAGGCCGGGCTATAGGAGCACCTCGCATAGTGGCACTGCGTGGTCCAGCGCCAGTGCCGGTGAGTGGGGCAGTGGGAGAAGCGATAAGTCGGCCAGCTATACATTTCTCACAATCATATTTCGGATTACCATCGTTATCATGAGGCACACGCTTCATACATTTTACATGGCAGCGCTGCCGGCATGTAAAACACTGTATTAATTTTTTTGACCCTCTTATATTATCAGCGGGAAAACCGCAGATGGCGCAGCAGTCCTTGATGATAATTTGTGACATGGTTTAAGCTGTATAAGATGTCAAGAGAAGTGAGAGAATAAATATAATAGAAAAGAAATAAAAGATAGCAGCAAGAGCAGCGTCAGAGAAATAAAAATAGCAATAAAAGCAAAACAAGAATAAAGATAGCCTGTGAAACTCTCCGCCCAAGTATATCACATTTAAAATTAAATATAAAAGAAATAAGTTATATAGTAAAAGAAAAGCAGCATAATAAGCTGTTTGAAATTCGCGCATCAAATATATAAAATCAAAAGGCCAGATGGAAACGCGCCTTAAGTATGTTAATTACCTGTCACTTATCCATAGAGTTGATAAGACAGTAAACAAGGTAACCCATAGATGGAGCCACTAATGACGCACTTAAAAGATTCACCTAAGAGATAGTAAATTTGGCGCCAAAAATATTGTAGGTTATGTAGCAAATGCATAATCTATATGCAACACATGCATAAACCATAAAGATGCAACTGCATCCCCCACTGCACCACCACTCAACACCCCACTTCACAGGCAAAACAACAAACCAGCAATGCTCCAACCATTCCGCAACCGTCAGCAACAGCAGCACAAGCAACATAAAAATGACAATGCTGGTAGAGTATTGCACGAAGACAGAAAAACGTCCAGGGTCCGAGAGATGCAGATGCACAAGTGCAAGCAAGTCAAGCCAAGCCTTGAGGACCCCCAGCTGGACGATTCTCTGTAAAAAGATTCACTCGGCAGAGTGAAATAAAAAGTATTAGAAGACAAAAAGACAGAGCCGAAGCAGCGTGTCAGTGAATACTTACAGGCGGAGAGAAGATCGATTGATATGTATTCGAAAATTCATTGATATGTAAATTATTTTGAATAACATTCAATGCCAATATTTCGCCTATATCTTTTTCGTATTTAGGATGATAAAACTTATCTTTATATTTTTCGTATAAATCTCGTGCATTTATGGGATTATGAAAAATGCAAGTAAAAGCAAATAATTCACAAAGAGCATAAGGGAATTCTGTTAACGATGCTTCCTCTAAACATCGGTCCCATTCTTCATCTTCATTAATTGATTGTTTAGCTCTTCATAAAACGAAGTATATATTACATTATCAATAGTACGTAAATCTTCAAAAGATGTGGCGCCTTTAACATGTAATAGTAATCATCTAATAAAGTAGCGTTCTCTATCTTTTGGATTTACCAAATACATTCTACTAAGTATTGGTTTCCTTATATTTTTTCTTTTATTCCACTTTTTTAGTTTTTCGTCAAATGTATAAAAATGCGGTATTTCTGTATACAAGTAATCTCGAGCTTCTAAATCTTCTCGATTCAATTGGAAATATGCTGTTAATGTTGTTTCCACATTTTTCTGCATGATCGTTTCTTCTTTTCCTTCTTTAAAAAATACATTTTGTTGATTTTCTTCATGAATGCTTAGTCTTTTTATAGTATGTGAAATAACATGTAAAGGATGTTCTCATAATCTGTGCATTGCTTCAGGCAGACATATATATCGTGTATTTATGTATTGTTGTATTTCATCATATCCATATTCAACATTTTCATTATTGTCATTTTGAAAAGTGTCTTTCTTTTCTGTTTGGAAATCAACATCCACTTCGCGTATTTTAATGTATGCACAATCATGACCTTTATAACAATATTTAAATAAATATTTAATGCATTGTACAGTGGAACATACTTCTACGTTTATATGTGCATTAAATTTTAATAATAAGTAAGGATTATCAGGAACAACAAATCCATTATCTGCTACTCTTTCTGTAAATTTATTCTTAAAAATTATTTTGACGCCATCATTTTTACGTATTTGTTCCAATTCATCATAACTTTTTTTTCCTTGGATTCCATTTTGATTTTCTTAGTATTTTTTAACTTTTCTATATATTTATTTGGTTCAGAATCTTTTAATTTTATATAAGCTTCTTTCTTCCGTGAAGCCTCATCAGAACGTATTTGTTCTAATTCATCATTACTTTTCATTTTCTTGAATTCTAATTTCGTTTTCTTAGTATTTTTTAACATTTCTTTATATTTATTTGGTTGTTCCATTTTCATTTTTAAATAAGCTTTTTTCTTTCGTAAAGCATCATTGACACGTTTATTTTATAATTTTTTATTTTTTCTTTCCTGCATTTTTGTAATTTTCTGTTTTATTGCATTTTTTCGATATTCATTCGATTTTTCTGTCAACTTTTTCTTAATCAATTTTGTTACACATGAAGATTCCTTGCTATCTATTTCTTTTAATTCTTTTTTTTCTTGATTTAATTCAATCTCATTATTCCTAATTTTATCATCGTTATAATTTATGCTAATATCATCAAAATCTATTAAATAATCATTTTGTCTTAAAAAATTTTTTTCTGAAGAGTCATTGTCAATTTCCATTGGAATTATTTCAAGATTAGAATCTTTTGGTTTGCAATACATTTGCATCATTTTTTTTGTTCTGCTAATAATTGCATCTGTAATTTTTTTCAGGAAGTTCAATCTCAGCGTTATCTAAATTTAGTGGTATTTTATTTAAACAAGGTTCATGACAAAAACTTCTTCTTATCATGTCCAGTGGATTATTGTAATTGATAGTTGCATTATTATAATTATGTGAAATTGGAAACATTGTTATTTGCTGTGTTTAAAAAATTTTCAATAAATGTAATCGCATTTGGGAAATATCATATTTTAAGCAACATGGACATAAATTGTAAAGTATTGAAACAGCAAAAGCAATTGCAAAAACGCCGCAATTATAATTATTTGTTTGTGATTGTACTGTTTCGAAAACTATGCTTAATTCTGATTTGTTCGGAAATAATTTGTTTATATAGATTTTATGCTCATCTTGTAAATATTTAAGATTGAAGCTGTCATATATATGAACTATTTCATTATTATAATACCTACAAATCCAGTGACCACTTTTGAAATTTCCAGAAAATAATAATTGTATAAATTGGGTATCAATAAGTACTGAATTAATATATTGCGGTTTTTAAATAAGTAAAGTTGATTGCATATTAAATGAGGTGCACCGTTTTAAAATATTATTAAATTCTAATATATGATTATCAGTTCATCGAATTAATGCCACTATACAATCCTTGTCTTTTAACAATTAATTTATTTTCCTCAGTCAGATCCATTATTGAAAATTAAAATTCTTTCAACATTTTTTATCTACTTTAAATAAACTTAGAATTTTTTTTGCTTTTAAATTAACTTATTTGATTAATTGTATTTTCATACGTAAAAGCTGAAAAACCAAAAAACAATTATGAAAAATGTTATGAATTGTCATTAGAAAAAAAATTGAATGCTAATAAAATTAAGTCTTAGCATTAATTTAATTAAGGGCACAAAATACCTTTTACAAATTTTTTTACTCTATCATATTTATTTTTACTTATATGATGAATATAGCAAGATGAACTTTAAATGATTTTCATTTCTTTTTTCAATTTTGCAATTTTCCAGAAATTTATAGCTGAAATAATATGATATACTGTACAATTTTTTTTTAATTAGCTGATTTAATAATGAATACATCTTAAATAATCTCTGAAAAGTTTCTTATGTAAATCTAATTTCGTTTTTATTTTGTTAAGAGACATTTGGAACCAAATCAGATACTTAGTTCAGTGTTTATAATAAACGCTTATAATAATTTAATTACTCATTCATACGACAAAAATTAAGTCAATACCTCTAGTCATGTACATGCATAATTTAAAATAGTTAAAGCCACAATAATATACAAAATATTATCGTCAGGCGAAAAATACCATTTCATAGTCAAAGCGACAATTTTTTCCATGTAATATATGTCAAGTCGGCATTTTTCGCTTTATGACAATATTTTGCATGTTTTTGTCGCTTTAATTATTTTATTGTATATCTTACATATATGACTAGAGGAATCGACTATCAAACTAAGTAACTTCAAGACAGTTTTTCTTAAATATTGAATTTTAAAAATCTTCAGTCTGCTTTTGAATAATATTTTTATTTTAATAAGAATTGAATTAAATCCAAGGGGAAAAGGTGTTTAGTGCCCTATATTGAGAATTTTATTGAGTAAAATAGCACAATAAATCACAAATTATTAGTTATAATAATTTTCTGAACTCTTTTTACGTTAATTCAAATAATGTTAAATATATTTTTATTATTTAACTAAATCTTGCTATCACGTATATGTTATATGTTATTGAAAGTGAAATATATTATAATATAATACAATAAGTAACATAACAATAATTATATCAAGATTCATTAAAAAAATATAGAGTCGTTGCACCAATAAATGAATTGTTTAGAAAAAATTAATTTTGAAATATTTCTTTTCCATATTTAAACATCTTTTTGAAATATCAAACTTGGATCATATTCTTTAGTAAAGTTTTGAGAACTTAATAAAAGAAAACGTCTATTTTTTAAAAGTATTTATTATCTATATTATATTTATTGTGAATTTTATAATATGTGTAATTCATGTAATTTTTTCTTTAATTTATCGTTTAACATGTAATATCAAAATTAAAGTTTGAAATGTATTCTTTTAAATGAGATTAATAGATAAAACTATATTTTTTTATAATGCTTAATATTTGGAATTAAGTTTATACCTATTCATTCATTGGTAACATCTCACATAAAATATATATATTTGCACATACACACATCCACATTCACATACATACATACGCATACATTTACAACATACATATATTATTCAGCAATAATGTACAAACATGAGCACTTACACATGCCTTCACACACATACATACAAATACATAGATACACGTGTATATACACTTTTACACATGCGCACATACACATAAAAACATACATTAACACATATGCATATAAATACATATATTTAAACAAATGCATATTCAAAAATACACATACACGCACATATACACGCACATACACACGCACATACACACACACATATATATATATATATATATATATATATATATATATATATATATATATATATATATATATATATATATATATATATATATACATAATTACATACACAAACACAATTAAAAATGGATACTTTGAAATTTAAAATATTTTAAATTGAAAAATATTTTTTATAAAGATCAGAATCAAACCGAGCAACGTTAGGAGCGAGGTAATTGGAGCTAGTTAAGAAATTATATACGGGAAATTCTATAATAAGTAATAATTTTGAAGAATGCATAAGATCATACAATAACGCCTTGGCATTTAATAACTTTTATTCTGATATACCGCAACATTATGTTTTTAATCGAATACACAAAACATGGACGAAAAGAATAAAAACTATGAAACCTTTTCTAACCAGGATGTACTCTTTTGATCCAAAACAAAGAGAAAGATTCTATTTAAGATTACTTCTGCTTCGCGTTAAAGCTGCAACATCTTTTGAAAGCTTAGAAACTTTTGATGGAATTAGATACCCAACATTCTTTGAAGCAGCAAAAGCAAAAAAATTTAGTTGAAATAGATGATGAATGGGATAAATGTTTAGGAGAATCATGTAAATCTCGATTTCCAAAAGCTCTTTGTCAATTATTTAGTTACATTTGTACGTTTCACAATCCAATTAATGCTCGAAAATTATATGAAAAGTAAAAAGTCTATTTTAATCATATTACCAAAGATGAATCAACAAAAAGGTGAAGAGTATGCATTAAGCATAATTAATGATATTTTAACTAATAATGGATACCAATTGAGTGACTTTTATTTACCTACTTTAGAATACTAAATTAAAAATAACGAAATTGAATATAGTACAGTGAATAATGTTAATAATATTCGGTTAATTATTGATAGTTAACAAATTCACAAACGGTTATTTTCAATACAGTAATAAATTCATTAAATACAAACTGCACTGAAAAGTATATATATATATATATATATATATATATATATATATATATATATATATATATATATATATATATATATATAAGACGGTCCAGGTGTAAGTGGTAAAAGCTACTTATTGAATACAATTATAACTTATCTGAAAATCCATGAAATCAACTATTGAGTTAAATCATGGACAGGTATGGCAGCTAATTTATTACAGGACGGTGTGACAGTACATACAGCATTTAAATTACCGTTGAACACACGTGAAGACACAATATATAATATTAGTGCACACAGCAAAATAGGTACAAAAATGAAAAATGTATCAATTGTTATCTGGGATGAAATCACAATGACATCAAAATACGCTTTTGAAGCCGTCGATCACATGTTTAAAGATGTATGTGATAATAATTACTTGTTTGGAGGGAAAACATTTATCATATCAGGTGATTTTAGACAAACATAACCAATATCAAAACATGAAAATAGAACACAGATAGTAGAAAATTGTGTCAAAAAAAGTTATTTATGGGAACATTTTCAATGTATGTCTTTAAAAGAAATTAAACGTTTGTTGGAATCACATGATAAATTTAAAAATTGGTTACTAAATATAGGAAATGGTAATTTTCATTCAAAATATGAAAACGGAAATGAAGTTATACAAATTCGAAAAGAAATATTGTCAAAGGGCAATCTAATTGATGAAATTTACGGGCATAATCTGAATATTGAAAATTGTGACTATTACGAAAATATTATATTAGCACCGAAAAACGTAGGTGTAACAGAAATAAATGAAACAATTTTATCAAAAATAAATGAACCAGCAATAGAGTACTTGAGCATTGACTCTGCAAAAGATGTAAATGACGAAAGTTTAGACGCAATTTTGCCAACAGAATTTTTAAATTCTTCAATGCCCAACGGTTAACCTCTGCA
Source organism: Anastatus disparis (assembly GCA_017163975.1). NCBI lineage: Eukaryota > Metazoa > Arthropoda > Insecta > Hymenoptera > Eupelmidae > Anastatus > Anastatus disparis. The sequence goes on along the minus strand of JAFFSR010000367.1, from coordinate 273,446 downwards.
TAGATTACAATTGAAAAAAGGAGCTATAGTAATGCTTCTAAGAAATGTTGATTTGAATGAAGAACTTTGTAACGCAACCTGATTAACGAAAATAAAACAATTTAGTACTTCGAGCATATACTACTGGAGGAAGCCTTCGAATGGCAGCAAGCGTTACAAGGCGAAGAGAGAGAAAGCCTCTATTTTGGTACGTGCTGTCTCTCTCTAGCCTGATTTGATTGGCTGCTTCTGTTCCCCACTAAGAAAGTGAGAGAGAGATAGCACGTACCAAAATAGAGGCTTTTTCTCTCTTCGCCTTGTAACGCAATTAATAGCTGGGAGGCTTCCTCCAGTAGTATATGCTCGAAGATTTAGTATTATTGCACAAATATTAACAGGGAGTAAAAAAGGGAGCACTATATTCTTACCACGTATGCCCTTATCAGCAAATAATAAACTGCCATTCCAGATGACCAGAAAACAATTTATTGTAAAACTTGCTCATGCAATGACTATTAATAAGTCGCAAGGACAATCATTAAGAAAAGTAGAAGTGTATTTATCAACACCAATTTTTAATCATGGGTAGTTATACGTAGCACTTTCAGAGACAAATAATAAAAGATAATTGAAAATATTATTAACAGAAAAATCAAGAAAAGTTGAAGATGGAATGGTCTATACCAAAAACATCGTTTGCAGAGAAATATTATAAAACCACAATACAAAAATTAAATATAATAAATAAGAAAATAAAATCAAACATGTTTATAACTCTAATATGATATTAAATATGAAAAAATTATGAAGTAGAGGTTAGCGCTGTGTGGTTAAAAATCACGGCTGCTATTTTTAGTTCTGTGCCATTGAAAAAACGCGATTGCTTTTTTAAATACTGTGTGGTTAAAAAAAACGTGGCTGCTATTGTAAGTGCTGCCGCAATAAAATATTAAATTTAATCAAAAAACTTTCATTGCACGTGTGTGAATGTTGAGCGGTGTGCTCTCATGACATTGCGTCATCATGTATACGTTTGCATCCGGCCAATGCATTTCATGAAATCAACGTCTCAAGTTTTGAAGCTTATGAAAATATCTCGTTACATGATATCTGTAGGCTTACTCGGAATCGGACGTTATTCCTTTTCGCGTAAAGTCAACAAGTTATAAAAGCTGTCGCCAATTGATAAGCTCCAGACTAAATAAAGACCAAGAATTTAACTTCAACTTGCGATAAAGAACAATAAACTGTTCCCAAATTAAAAATAAAATTAATTAAATTAACCAATCTTATAAATTGTTTCAACAAAATTTTAATAAATAACGGACTTACTTAAAAAATAAATGTGCGGTGTTATACCATGGAGACTTAACTTTACGTTATTACACAAATAGTTATTAATAATAGTTTTTTCGCCATTCTAATCCTAAAATCGCAACTTTATTGCTCTTTTTTGGCTCTAATAACGAAAAATACACTACGCAACTAGTATGGAAAGGCTTTTTTACAAAACTCGTTACGACCCTCACCTTCAGCTCAGACCGTAAACTTCTCGTTTCGTAAATAAAGCCTTTCCATACCCGTTACGTAATGTACTATTCTATATCTTTAACTTATAAAATAACAATTTTTAAAACTTTAGTAATTTTACAGTATAATAGTTAATCCTTAAAATCAAGTAAAAGTTATGGATAGATATTTTAATAATAAAATATAAAAGTTTCGTCTCCAATGTTCTATATTTTTATATACACTAAAACTTGGAGTTTTCAGCAAATAAAATTTCCAATATTCATTAAAAATTTAGAAACTGAAATTACATTGTAAATTGTTAGGCAATTTCCAAATTTATAATCTTGTAAAATCTTCAACCGTTTTCTTATTATAAATTGACTTTACACTCAAAAATATAAATACAGGCTTGCTGAAAAATTTTAAAATTTTCTGGCTAATTGAAACTAATAATAATCAAGGTAAATTTGTACTGATCGATATTATCTAATGTTAAAAGCTTTAAATAGAAATTTCGAATTTGTGTCGTTGCAACGCGTATAAGTATATAAATTTTTGAAATTTTTATTTAAGGTTTCATATTTAAAATTTTTTCTAAAAATACTCAAAAGAATATCTTTTATTTTTCTTTTTTTTCATTAGTTATTATTAAATTAAAAAAATAAATTAATAATTAATGTTAAATAATTAATAAAAGCAGAGCACAATTTTTATTAAATGAAAAGTATTTATTTAATCAATACAAGAATAACTTAATTAAATGATCTCTCTATACAATAATGAAATACAAGCTCTGACTTTAACAGACGGACTTGAACTGAACTGAACGACGACGAGACGCAACTTGATTCTCTTCAACTGTCTACTAAAATATTCTCAATAGGTGGCGACACCTAGTATGAGTGTGTATATTTTCAACACTCCCTCCCACACTCATACATATTTTAATTAAAAGAGTTGTAGCATCTCTCTCGTTCTTATTGTTTCTGTTCTGATCGTTCATTTAGTTCCTGTAATATAGAGAAAAAGTTTGTTAATAACTTAACTAAAATACATATCAGAAATATAATCAGTCAATGTTATCAATCGTTAAATATTTGTTTGGTCAGTCGTTCATGTAATTCAAATGACAAAGGTTTTGTGAATACATCAGTTATCTGACTTTTAGAGGAAATCCAACTGACATTTATTAAACCTCTAGTTACACATTCCTTTACATAATGTTCTTTTATTTCGGTCATATATCTTAATTTGTTTCCGCCTCCAGTCTTAAAGCTTGCTTCTGCTGCCTTGTTATCACACCATAATAGAATTGATGTTAATTCTTGTTTTAACAATCTTTTAAAATTTGATATAAGGATATAAATTCTTGAGCACATTCGCTTATAGAAACATATTTCTGTCTGTGAGTTCTTCAGGATATTGTGTCTTCGAAAAACTTGATCACATAGCTACTGGTCGTAAGAGAATCTTTGCAGTCGTCAAAACTTGCATCTGAAAATCCTTGTAAACAGTCGTTCTGTCCTTTATATCTAAGTTCAAAGTCTTTTACTCTTCTTAATTATTCAAATACTCTTTCAATCTTCTACCAGTCATTTTTCAGTAAAGTTGATTTGGTGTCTGCATAGAGTATTTACCTTATATGCAATTTCTGGCCTGCTTGCATTGGTTTCTCCTTTTTTTTTTTCACGCTGTCTTTTCTTCCTATTGGCTACCTGATTGAATACCATAGGTGTTCGTTGGGTGGGTGATTGATCCAAACTAAACTTCTTTAGCATTTTGTTTATTTATTGTTCTTGCTTAATGTTCAGTATTCTTTTTTTCTGTCTTATTTTATTTCTGAGCCTTAAGAACTTTTAGTCTCACCAGTTTCTGTCATTTTAAATTCTTTCTTTACATTTTTCTTCATTCTTTCAAGCATCTTTACATTGTTGCAAACTAGCAGGATGTCATCTGCATACTATATCAAGATAAGAAATCCGTCTTTTTCTTGCTGAGTAAATAGACAAGGCTCATTGTTGAATGATGTAAGTCCATATTTCTTTACTGTCTCTTTAAATCTTTCATTCCAACATTTTAGACTGACTTTCAAATCGTATAAAGAATTTTCCAATATACACATCTTGTTTTGTTTGATCCTTTCATAAGCAGTCATCCCTTCAGGTATTTTCATATATATCTCACTGTTTCAATATTCGTTTAGAAAAGCTGTCTTCACATCCATCTGACATATTTCTAAATCCAATTTGTTTGCCATTGCCAGTATAGATCTGATTAAATGTAATCGTGAAACCGGTACATATGTTTCTTGTATATCATACTCATTTCTGTCTTTAAAACTATGAATTACTAGTCTGGCTTTATATCTTATTTTACTGACTTCTGTCTTTTAAATACCCATCTTGAATGTATAATGTTTGATCTTTTTCTGTCATTCATTACAATTGATCTGTCAACTTATTTTCATACATTATTCTTATACATACATTTTAATTCTTCAATAATAGTTTTGGTCCATTTTTTTTATTTTTATATCTTTTGACTTCATGGCTTCCAAGTGTGTACTCAAGTCATTATTTATTTCTGCTAATAAAACATAAGTTTCTTCATTTATCTTATTTTCTGTACTTGTTTGTGTTTCCATTTATAATTCAATCTGTCGTTTTGTTTTCTCTCCCTCCGATTCTTACACTCCATATTCAGTATTTTTCTTAACTTTTGTCGGTCTTCCTACTAATTTTTTTATTTTCTCTCCCACCAATCCTTGTTACTTTTTATCAGTCTTATTATTTTCGTTTCTTGGTCGTCTAACTGATCTTTTGAATTTCTCTCCCTCCGCTTTTTGTATTCGTGTTTCATTTTCTCTGTCTTCTAATACAAAATTCACAAACAATGTATCTTTATCTTTTCATCAATTTGTTTCCAGTCTTGTATATCAGTTGTTGCATATCTGTCCTTGTAGACTAATTTTTCGTTGAATCGTACATCTCTGCTTTCTTATAGTTTACATAAAACCCATTGTGTCTAAATTCATTATTTGCAAAGGTTCAATTGTTCAATGCTTGACTGTCTTAAATGGCAATTTGTTAAACTTTGCAATCATACACACTTCACAGTCTTTCAACGTATCATCAAATACAGCTTGTTTTAAAGTTTTGATATTAGGAAATTTTAATTGTAATTTTCTTAAATAATCAACTGATGAATGGCCCATTCGAAAATGCCACAACATAGCGTAGTTGTTTGTATTAATTTTCTCCGTCGTTTTTGTATTTTCAATCTCACATTAAGATTCTTCACTGACTTTGAAATCATGCGATTTACAATTATTTCTGTCTGCAATCTAAATATTTTTCTTCTTTGACTGTCTGATTTTCTTGCTTTTCATTAAATTGATTATTTTCTTCAATATTCTGTTCTTCATTCATTCTACTTGTCGTTACATATACTAGAACCTGTCTTTGTTTTTAATTATTTTCTGTCGCTTTTGATTCAAATTCAGTCAAACAATATGGCTGATTATATATTGGTAAGGATGAAAAATTTTCATTTAAGTTTTCCATGCAGATTACTCTGTCTAAAATAATAAATTTTCCATCAGTCGTATTTGTTTGCACGCTTCCTTCTTCCTTAGATTTAAGATTTACGCTGCAGTCTTTATTTGCGCATTGGATTCCGTCTAGTTGTTTAATAAATGTCTTGAAATCAACTTTGAATTTGTCGAACGTTCTGTCGCACCACTGTCAGCACTCGGTCCATTAGTCTTCTTGTTTCTAGATTCTAATTGGTTAAAACTGCCTCCTTTTTGATATTTTCCTCTGTTATATTTTACATAATTTTCTTGTCTCCTTTTATTGACAGATTTTGCTCGTTTTCGATTGACATTATTAATTAGATTAGCTATCTTACTTGTGAATGTTGTCCGACCTGTACTTTCTTTACTTTTATTATTATAATATTTTGATTCGTACCTTTTTCTGTCTTTCTGTCTTGAGTGTCCCTGACGCTTTGGACATGTTGAGATCACATGGTCACGAGTAAATCTCTGACAAAAGAAACACTTCTTTATGCTATTTCCCTGTCGTGAGCAGTCACTGGCACAGTACCCATAACTGTCGCACTTTCTGTATCGCCCTTGATTTGACCGTCATAGCTGTCGTTTGATGGCTTTCAACTTTGCTTATGATAGTATTATAAAAGAAATCTCTTTCGTCTTCTTCAGGCAACGATTTAACTTTTGGCATGTTATTATAATTTCTTACTATTTCTTCAAATCTGTCTATAAAATTAACTGCCTTTTTCTTTCGCTGGATTATACTGTATGTTGTATTTTTTTTTAATACTAGATAAAGTTACATTTACCTCGCTTCAATTTAATTATTTCGCTTTAATTTCTTTAATTCTGTTCAACAATTCAACTAAATCTTTAAATTTCATAACTCTAGCATGATAGTCTTTATCTATTCTATTTATTAAAATATCACGAACTTTCATTTGCTACAATAGTACTATCTACAACATACAATAAGTCCAGCGAACTTAATTCAGACATAAAATAATCCAAAGTTTTCAAATATAATTTGAGTCGTTAATTTATAATAGCGTTTTACTGGTCCGTCTTTTCCAGTTAGTCCGGTTTTAATAATTTCTGTCAATTGTTTAAAAACGTCTAAAATACTGTCATTTTCTTTAATAAGTCTTTTATCAACCTTTATTTGTATTAAACGCGATATTTTCAATTTATTTACCAGTCCTAAGTATTCGTCCAAGACTGTCGAATTCCCGGAACCTTCTGCGTTAAGTGTATAATTTTCAAAATCATTGTTTACCTTATATGTCGTTTTGCTGCCTTTAGATTTATCTGTTCTTTCTGACTCGTTACCTGTAGTAATCCTCCTTTCCCTGTTCAAATTTCTCCCTCATTGCGTTCAGAGCCTGGCCGTCAAAGACCCACATGGCGCTTCTCTCCTTCACCATCAAAGCCATCAAATCGTCATCTTCTTTCTGCTCTATTCTTCTTTTCTTCGCCTCTCTTGCTCTTTGCCATTTCTGCCTTAACTGTATTGAGTTTATCCATTACCTTGTCCAATTTGTCAGATAGGTTTGCCAATTTTGCTTCAGTCATTTCATTGATTCTGTTTTCTGTCTCCGTCTTTATTTCTGCCGTTTCAGTCGTATTGTAATGCTTATCTGTCTCTTCTGTCTTTAGCTCCGTCTTCGTTCTTGTTTTCATCTGTTTTTCCGTCGTATACATATTTTTCCAATACATCATTCAATTTTGCTGTCAAACCTTTGATTTGTTTTTGTCTTTCCTTAACTGTCGCTATTTGACCTCCTGCAGTTACTTTAACTACAGTTTTTCACAGAACCGTCTTGAAAACCGTCACTTTATTCTACTTTCTGTTCTGTCTCGTTATATAGCCCCTCCGTCTTCTCAGTCTCATTGCTGTCGTTAATTCTGTCTTTTCTCTCTTTCTTATCAGTCATAGTGTGGCCACCTGTCGTACAATAGGGCATATATAATCTGTCTTCACTCTGTCTTCATCTCTATCACTGTCCTTATCACCAGGTCAAATTCTTTACTCATAACGTACTTGTCAACTATAAAGGAATAGTAAACCAATATAAATAAAATTCATATAATTTTGCCGAACACAAGCAAAACTAAAAAATTTACGTTAGAGTTAATTATATATATATATTATGAGCTTAATAGACCGAACACAAGCCCTTCAAGCTCAATATATCTATCAAAATAAAGTGAATCAGCCTAGTATGCCGAACACAAGCAATATTAGGTCATTCATATTTATGACAATTTAAGAGAATCAATATAACATGCCGAACACAAGCAATGTTAAATCAATCAAATTTGCCAGTTATTTATGTATATTTTTATATTTATAATTATACATATGTGCTATTATTCCCATACACAATATACTGAACACAAGTATTATTATGTATGTGAAAGCAGCAACTATGATCGATCAATATTATTTTTAAAACCATGGATATATTTATTAAAAAATATTTTTATATACGTACGTTCAAGCTTAATAAAATAAAATTTTTAATTTGAAATAATCATTATTTATTATCTAATTTGTATTCAATTTGTCATAATTTTGAATACAATGCTGCCTTTAACAACTGTCATATACATATTCTCATGAGGATGTTTTGTGAAGTTGCAATAAACTTCTTTCCTCTGTATAATGATAATTTCAATTAATTAAATATTCTTAAATATATTTTTCTTAAAGTCGTTCTTTTCTGTCTTTTTCTTTTTTTTAATCGGTCTTTTGTATACATTTACGTAAACTTTATTTTTGTCCGCTTTGATTTAGTTTGTTTCGCTTCACTAATTCTGTCTCTTTCTTAATCTGTCATTTTTATTGCAACGACGCTCACGCTTCTATACATATACGATCACACTTATATACTGTCTCTTTTCATTATGCTATAACCATGTTATACGTACATATGTATACGTATACATCTGCGAGTTTATTCTCGCCTTTTAGCAGTCACCGTCTTTCTGTCTTTTTCTAATTGCGCGCGCACGTATTCACGGTCTTTTTATTGTACACGGCGTCGATGTCTTTTCATCAACTCGACTTGGGCCTACGGCCGCTATGTTTGTGTGCATTATTATCTTTCAGTTTGAAGAAGTTAGGCCAACGCCTTTCTTCCTTCAAGCAATCATACTTAGTATTTCAACATAAAAACGCGTCCGTTTTTACATTCATTTTTAATTATAGCGAAATTTAACCAAATTCAAGCGGCACTTTTTGCAAATATTTTTTTTTTTTTTTTTTTTAACCGGTTTTCATTTATTTCTGTCTATACCGTCATAAATCTGTTCAGACCTCGCGCGTGCATCCACTATACATACATATATATATACACACACATATACATACATATATACATATATACATACATATACATCTGCCTTAAACATGGATACGCGGCATACACAAACTCATATTTACACACACACATACATGTCAGCCATTTTCATTTTAATAATTTTATTAACAGTCATTCATACACGATCACTATTATAAAATAAAAGGAAAATTCAGACAAGTTTTTATCGGTTGCATACACTAGTCATGTTATATATATACATACACATATATATATTTCAGTCTGTACTGTCATAAATTTATTCAGACTCTATGTGCGCATTTCTTTTATATATTGCCGTCGTTCATCATTTCTTTATTTTATTAATAATCATAATTATTTCGTGCGTGCGCGGTCCTCTTCCTTCTATGTATATACATATACATACACATATACATATATATGCATGTATACAACATAAGAAGATCGCACAAACACGCACGAACCTGTCGCTTTCCGGCTTTACCTCGCGTCATAGCACCCAACATGGCGACTCGTTTTATTTCTTTCTCACTCTCTCTATCTCAGAATGTCTCTATCACCATCTGAATGAGGCAGTTGCACTATTTGTGCCTCTCAGGAGGGTCCGTCAGGGGGGCCGTCGTCGACCGTGGTTTACTGCTGAACATCATCATCTGATACGAGAGAGGGATCGGCTGTACAGACGCTATAAACGCTCAAGACTACATGCTGATTTACTTTGCTACAGGGTTGCTCGTGATCAGGCTCATGAGCGCATTGAATCGGCTAAACTGCTCTACTATCATGACAGACTATCTGGTATCACTGACTCTCGACTGATCTGGAAGGAGCTCAGGAACCTTGGTATATGCTCTGGTGGTGATAGATCCGGTCATACTTTTTCTATTGATGAACTCAATAAATACTTTGGTGGGGTCGCGTTTGATCCTTTGGTACCTTCTATTTCTGCTTACTTACAGTCTTTATCTGTAGATGAACCTTTCATGCCCTTGTTCAATTTCAATGCTGTTACTTTGGATGAGGTTGGTATGGCTATTAGACGTTCTGACTCTCAGGCTAGAGGATTTGACGCTATCCCCCAATCTATCATAAAATCTGCTTTTCCTGTCATTGGCCCTCAGCTCTGTCGCATTTATAATGATTCGCTGCGAGAGTGCGTTTTTCCTTCTTGTTGGAAGACTTCGCTGGTCACTACGATCAACAAGGTCTCTTCCCCGCGCACTATGGGTGATATACGACCCATCTCTTTGTTGTCTTTTATGTCCAAGGTTCTTGAGCGCCTCGTTTATGATCAGTTGTATAATTACTTGACAACTAGACGGTTACTGGACGCTTATCAGACTGGTTTTAGAGCTGGCCACAGCACTCAGACTGCTCTACTTAAATTGACAGAGGACATTAGACTTAATATGGACAGACGGTACGTTACGATGCTCCTGTTATTCGACTTCAGCAAGGCATTCGATACGGTGTGCCATGTCACCTTACTTCGGAAACTACATTCGCTCGATATTTCGCACACCGTTATCAGGTGGATCGGCTCTTATCTCTCTGATCGTCGTCAAGCTGTTATTGATACTGTTGGTAGGTCATCAGATTTTGTCTGTCTTAACACTGGTGTTCCTCAGGGCTCAGTTCTGGGTCCTCTGCTGTTCTCTATCTATATCAATGACATCTCTTCTGCCTTCCATCAGAATGTTCAGCACCTCTTATATGCTGATGATTTGCAGCTGTATGTGCACTTTCCGATTGCTGAGCTTGATCATTATACTTCACTAATGAGTGAACATGCGTCATTGGTCGCAGATTGGGCATCCAGCAATCATCTTAAGTTGAATATCAACAAGACAAAGGCTATCATAATTGGCTCTTATTATTATATCAATATTCTAACCTCCATGCCGTCTACTGGTATCAGCATCAATGGTGAGACAATCGGTTTTGAGTCATCTGTTCGTAATCTGGGTGTGTATCTTGACAGCAAGCTGAACTGGAAGGAGCATATCACACATGTGTGTAACAGGTCGTTCTCTCTCCTCTATCGACTCAATTTCTTTAGACGGAGCACTACTTTTGCTCTACGTAAGCACCTTATTCGTACACTGCTGTTTCCGATTCTTGACTATTGTTGTCTTGTGTTTACTGACCTTTCCACTGAACTCGACCTTAGGCTTCAGAGGGTTATCAACGCTGGTATTCGTTACATCTATGGTGTAGGTAGGCGTGAGCACATCTCTCCTTATAGGCTCTCTCTGGGTTGGTTATCTACTGCAGGTAGAAGGAAGTACTTTGCCTCTACTTTTCTTTTCAAAATGTTTTTATCATGCTCACCTTCATATCTATCTTCTAGATATCAGTGGAACCGGCCTGTTAGGGCTCTGAGGGGGGATGTGAGGCCATTGACCATTCCTCATTCTTCCACCGAATACCATCAATGCTCATTCACTGTTTCATCCTCGCGACTATGGAATGAACTTCCATCGTCGCTTATGACTTTATCTTCACTCTCATCTTTCAAGTTGACCTCTCATGCGCACTTCCTCTCCCAAGAGTTTGGACCTCTGCTCCCAGCTTAAAATTTTCTTTGCTTTTTGTTTTGATTTTTATTTTGTTTGTATTTTTTATTTTTGTAGTTTATTATTACTATTTTTATTTGTATTTTATTTTTTATTTTTATTCTATTGTTTAATCTTTTGTAAACTTTATTTTGTTGTACAACATACTGTACATAAATAAATTAATTATCTATCTATCTATCTCTCACTATAGACTAGCGCACGACGCTAGCTATCTCTGTCTTTAGCTTTCTTTTTACTAACGCGCATACGACGCCATTACTGCCGTATAGCATTGAGAGAGAACCAAAAAACAAAACTCTTACCCGGAGTCAACTCCTTTCCTTCCCCCTGTTGTCCTTCGACCTGTCTTTTCGTTCCTTCCACCAGGAGATAAAGAACAATAAAACAATTCACCAACCAGACTGACGCACGCTCCAAACCACACAAACCCCTTTCTTAATTTAATTAAATAAAACACGCAGCCAAAAGCACTCTGGGCCCATAACCTGTTAAATAATTAATAAAAGCAGAGCACAATTTTTATTAAATGAAAAGTATTTATTTAATCAATACAAGAATAACTTAATTAAATGATCTCTCTATACAATAATGAAATACAAGCTCTGACTTTAACAGACGGACTTGAACTGAACTGAACGACGACGAGACGCAACTTGATTCTCTTCAACTGTCTACTAAAATATTCTCAATAGGTGGCGACACCTAGTATGAGTGTGTATATTTTCAACAATTAATAATTCAACCTAATTAATAACTTTTAGAAATTTAATTAAAATTTAATGAGACTGTAAAATCAACTGAGAGTTGTTTTACTAACCAAATCCGTTAATTATTTCACTAATGTAATTTTATCTTCGTTTTAATAATACGTTTCATTATTTTCAGAAAAATTGGATTTTCTAAAATCTTTTAAGTTTTCTCAAATATTCCTGTAATCTGCAAAATGTTTAAAATGTATTAGTAAAAGAAAACTTTCTCTTTCAAAACACAGACTCTATTGTATTTTATAGTTGTAAATATATAGAAGTGTTATTGTGTGATGCTGATGCCGTGGGAGAGGCACATTCGACTATCACATGCATAGCATATTTGGGAAATCGTAAAATCATATTTAATAGAAGTAAAATTTTTTTTTTCCTAAGGGAAAAACCAAGCAGTTATTAAAATAAAACTTCTTTTTCTTCTAACAATGGTCAAAACATAACCATTACTAGACAAGAAAAGTGTTTTTGTTTTAGAAAAAGAGAACAATATGCAAAAAATACAAATATAAAGAATTAGCTTTGCCAAAACAGTTATGTAAAAAAATCAATTAAATTAATCTATCATTTATTGACTTTTAATTAACTTTAGCAAAAATTCTGAATCAAAATTGTAATATAGAATTCTTCGAAACAAATTAAATAAAATTTCAGTGTATTCGAGATAACATCTTAAACGCCTGACGTAATGCGTGTAGAAACAAAAGCGTAATATAATATTACAACTGAAATAGAAACTTCTGTTTCAACAGCGTTCTAATCTCACGAGATCCAATATCATAAAACTTCCAACGAAATTGATAAAGCATGCCGCGTGGAAAGTTTGTTACAAAAACCTTAAATAAAAATTATCGACTAGAACTCAAACAATTACTGCGTCAGCGTAAATATATATTCTTTACAAACAAGTAACTAAATGCCTAACCATCAACGAAATCTTGCCGACACGCGGGAGGCGCAAATCAAGCTTTTAATAAGAAAGAAAATGCGATATGTTTGCGAAAAGGCTGTAGATATAACAAAAGAAAACTGAAAGAATCTTAGTTGATAAATTGAATTGCATGCAAGCTCGCATGTGTATATTAAACAGTTATTTAATTTATAACATTTAAATAAAATTAATATTTATTTTCAACTTAAAATACATTAAAGATTAATAATGTCACATGCTAGCCCGCTAGTATTACCATTAGATGTAATTTTGATTATCGGCGATTTTTGAGTATTGCAATTTAAATAATAACTTAAACGAAAATAACCATGTTTAAAGTTATTAAATTCTTAATTAGGATTTTTTTTAGAAAACCTGGTAAGGTGGCAAAAACAAAAGTAAAATTAAAGTTTCAAAAACAACATGAATTAATGTAAAAGATTCAGATAACTTTAAGCGTTTTTATTGGCATATACAGGTATACGTAAAATAACATTAAGTATTTTAAAAAAAAAAGCAATAAGCTAAGGGAAATCCCCAGCTTCACACCGTCCCGCGTGAGGGTATAGGAGAATCGCGCGGCAAACAAGCTAACTTGAAGAGGAAGAGAACTTTTTATTTTGCTATAGCGTTAAAATTGAAAGCTAAACCTTCGATAAATTATGTAACGTCAAATATTAAGATATATAGCAAGATTGGATAAACTTAATTTAATATTCAATTTTCGTTTTATTCATTGATCTTACCTTTCTATTTTCTTATCAAAATAGATATATATATATATATATATATATATATATATATATATTATTACTTAAACAATTATTTACGAATAAGCAGCAAAAGAAAAATACCAATCTTGCCTTCTTCTTTGTAATGTTAGTATACTCGCCGACTTTACAACTCAGCAATGTCCAGAGGGTTCGTTAATTTGATGTTACATAAAATATCTTTTAATTATTTTATATATTGGATATAACATTTTAGCATGCAAAATGACACTCAATATACGACCCACATAAAATTGACATAAGATGGTTTGTGAAATAAATAACACTGTTTTTTTTGTTTGAGTTGGTCATGTATCTGACATCTTTTTAAAGTTATTCTCGTTTATTTTCGGTTTGATACAAAGTTTCGTTGTTGATTAGATAAAAAAACAAATTCTTAATGAGTCATTAACTGAATATTTAAACATTGAAAATTTATTTTAATCATAATTAAGTGAAAATCTCATGAGAAAAATATCTAAATTTAATTAAAAAAAAATGAAACATAATAATTAAATTGAATTTTATCAGAAAAGAAATCTATCAATTATTGTAACGTTTGGCCTTTTTGCCTCGATTAGATCTTGATATCGTAGGCGTCAGACTTTTAGGGGGCGCTGCAGGTGTTGATTCTCGGAGGCCAAAGTTCAAACTTACATACTAAGCTAACCTAACCTTATTAAATTAATAAAATTAATGATAAGAAAGATAGAGAAATAAATTAAAAATAAATTAAAATCCATTTAAATATTTAAAAAGAAAAATATAAATGATTAAGAAAAAGAAAATAATATTAAATAAAAGAAATAATAAATAAATGATCCAAAGCTAACCTATCCTTATGCACTAAGTGATAATGTTCGTGAGAGAAAGCAGGACGGGTACTGCGGACTGGTGATTAAGTTTAAACACGACACTTTGGGTTTAAACTTAAATTATCTTTTCTTTTATATTTATTAATAATAAAAAAAAATAACAAAAATAATTACAACGCCGATTTCAATAATACTTAGTATCAAAAACAAAAAAATAAAAATTATAATTTAGAGAAATAATGTTTCGCACGTTGCGAAGGAAAAAAAACTTTAGTTTTCTCCTTGACCGCTAGGTGGCGCTATCTCGTACTTATCGGCTGTAACAAATAAGACAAAGAAAAGAAATACAATGGTTAATTATATAACAAAAATAGACTCGGCGGGTAAATTCGCGACCTACTTTATCGGCGGAGTTCGGCGCGGTCGGTAACGGAGCCAGGTAAGGTAATACAGGAGAACTAGGATGGTAACCCTCTAAACCATAACTGGAGAAGAGGGGGGAGGCTTTTGGTCGAAGACCAACGGAGGACTCTACCCCGACCAGCGATGGTGGAGGTAGTAACTAGGAGTCAGTGTCGGGCAATCCCACCCTTACACTGACGGATAGATAGGATACTATGCCGGGCAATCCCACCCTTACATAGCTTAAGACAGGAGTATAGGAAAGGATAACTCCTACTGTGCCGAGCAATCCTACTCTTACACAGAGGAAGGGGAGAGAGTCTGATGCTGGCTTTTTTTTTTTTTTTTTGTTTGAAGGGTCGAGGAGGGGAAATCTTCAAAAGACACCCCCGTAAGGGTAGTGTCGGATTCACCCGCAGGTGCCTACCGACTAAAACCGTCTCCCCGTAGGTTACCAACCAAAATGGTTATGAACCTTAAGAAGAAGAAAATGGAGAGACAACGGTGGCTCATACAGCGGGGGCTGTAAAGCACTCGCGCAAATTGCGAAACACGAAAATAGACTGTTTAAAGTCAGTTAGTGAAGAAGGGTTATGGAGATCGAATCAGAAAGCATGGCCTTCTGAATCGATCGTTGGATTTACGACGGTAATTTACAAGAAATTTTATGCTAGGATTGCTGTGTTTAGAGATACAGAGACGGAGATTCGCAGCGTCTTTGTTCGCTGCTTCTGGAACTGAGTCGATACCAGTTTCTTTTAAGATTTGATTATTTCGAATAAACCAGGGGATCTGAAAAGAGGAGCGTAGGAGGCGCATGTAGGTGCCTTGGAGTTTAGCTATACGGTTAGGGTTTGCGGATCTCCAAATTGGGATCGCGTAAGTGCAAATACTGCGGATAATGGCATTAAAAGCGCGGGCTTTTGTTTTCTTAGTTAGTGATTTATTATTGAAGAAAGGCTTTAAGGCAGCATAAGCACCTTGGCATTTGGATATCTGATGCTGGCTCGGCGGCTCGCTCATATATGCTATGGAGCTCGCTATTCCCGTTGCGGGAGTAGCGCCTCGTAGCGGCTGAGCGCAGGTACTGCGTCTAGCGCGATTTTTGAATCGTCGCATTATATAAAAAAAAGAAGAAGAACCACTCTCGATTTTCTTTAGCTTTTCTTTCAATAGTTATATCTATCGCTTCTTGTTTAAGTAGGTCGTATGCAATTTTGTTTATCGGGTATAACCTGAAACAGACAAGATAGCTCTAATCCCTGGTGTACGATAACCCGTGCTACAATAGGCATAAAATGCACGTGGTGTCCACAAGGTAAGGGCAGCTTTTAAGAACCCTTTTACACCCATCACCATCAGGCTTTTGTGCAATGCGCAGCGGTTCTATGAAAACATAGAACAACCACTAGGGGCCTTTCGGTCGAATGCCTAGTCTTTCCCCTAATTAATAAAAAATATTTTTATTTGTTATATGGGTACACGATTGCTGTTATTTCACTGACTCTATTTTAAATCAATAATTATTGCAAGTAATCCTGCAAAGATATAACTTATACACAGGATTACTAATAAGAACAAAAAAAACAAGTTCGAGCTCACTCGCGAAATGATTTTAAAGGTATTTATTTTTATCTGTTACTTAACACTTGCTCTATTTATTGCAATTAGATCAGAAATATATAGAGCAAAGAAATAAATAAAAAAAACACTCAAGAAAAACAAATAAAAAATCACATCTCTTTTTTACTTCAAATAGAGAAAACAAAAAAAAACAACTAATTTGAGTCTAATAGTAGTAAAAACTAAGGTGGTGCGAGAGAGAATGATGATGAGTTCCTCTTGCTGCGTGAGCTTGAACTCACTGATCCCCTTTTACTTTATTGATTATTTAGATAATCAACTTCATCTAGGCTGTTATATAGATATGCGCGGAGACCTCTTTGTATTTATTCCTAGCGAAAATATTTTTTATTCAGCGATTTATAATTTATCGAGACAATAATATACTTCTAACGTTGTCAAAGGCACTAGCCATATATATGTAGAATTATTATTGATGCTAATATTGTTTGAAAAGTCTAAAATATTATTATAAAACGAAAAATGCGACGCGTGGTAGAACCGATGTAAACATATGGGTATGTTTCCTAAGTGCGACAGAGAAAGTAATAGTAAAGAACGAAGTATACACATGCTCACGCGGGCTCTACTTCGCACTGCATTTTTCGTTTTATAACAATAGCTTGGACTTTTCAAACAAGATTATCATCAATAATTATTCTACATATATATCGCTAGTGCCTTTGACAACGTTAGAAGTATATTATTGTCTCGATAAATTATAAAACGCTGAATAAAAAATATTTTATATTTTTCTCTCACCTGACCGCAGCGCCGCCAAGCGGCAAATGGTTCCTACCTCCTCTTAAAGTAAAATTACAATAGTTTTTGTTGTTTTTTTAAATATATACCCATTTGATTAAAAGCAAAATCATAAAACTTCATACCTTCCTAAAACAAAGTAGAAAATAAAAGGACATATGTTAGTTTCAAACGCATGTCACTTGTACAAGGGTTTTCAAGGGCAATAAATTATGCCATACAAAAGATTTCAACACTAACTTCCATAAAATAACAAAAATACTTCTCGAATATTTCTTTTACCAATCTGAATACTTTAAAATAAACCCAATTTCAGAAATTTTATTTCTATTTTCTAATCATTCTATTGCTTTATTTTCTCTTTTAATCATTTACCACATATTCTAATATAAACTAACTATAATTTTAACATCAAAAATAATAATATCTCTGTCCTTGGGCAAGTATGCTGCGTAAACCGATTCCTTCATGTGGAGGGGGGGGGGGATTTCACGTAGCGCGTACAAACGAATAAAGAAAAATTTGCGTAATATACAAATGCCGCATGTTCTCTATTAAACATTTCTTCTTAGCAGCAATTATAAAATCAAAAAATAAGGGAAAATAAATAAATAAATTCAAACTAACCAAAGCCGTATGCGAAATCGCAAGTATTTGCGTTTATCATGAATTAATGTAAAAAAAATTTATTAATGAAGAAATTTTCTTCCCTAAATAACAATTTTAATATATTTTCATTTTTTTTAAATATTTACAATATCACATGCTTATTCGCATGCAGTTTTGGTAATCAATACAACGAATACAGCGATATATAGTTTAATGATAGTTTATTCAAAACTAGCAATTTGTTATCGAATGCTTGCTAATAAAATATTCAAACATTAGTTAAAAGCTAAAAAAAAATAATAAAAATTTTATTTAACTTAAGTAATTCTTTATTTTTCGTGGAATTCCTTTTTACTTTATAAATGAAATTCGATTGCTGAGGCGACAATTTGAGCATATCAGATACCATTCATTGATAAAATATATCAGAAATTAATCTTTTTTATTTAAACCATCTCAAATAATATTACAATATAAAAATGTACAACAATCCGTAAAATTTGAATTATTCTAAATCTTAAAATTTCTAAACAAAATATTAAAAAAGAACTACAATTTCGAATTTTTAAAACTAATTGAAATCTTTAAACAACAATTGTAATATTCCATAAAATTAAATAATTTAATCATATAAAACAATAATAATTGCTACTTTACAAAATTCGTCAGAAAATCTTTTTCGTTGGTTGCTAAAATATGAATCATAAATTCAAACATTTTTAAACTTTAAAAGATAATTTGCAAAGGCAACTACCATGATAATATTGATTATCAATCGAATGGCAACCTCTTACTCGATTACCAACACAACAGAAAA
The DNA here is from genome assembly GCA_017163975.1 of Anastatus disparis. Classification (NCBI taxonomy): domain Eukaryota; kingdom Metazoa; phylum Arthropoda; class Insecta; order Hymenoptera; family Eupelmidae; genus Anastatus; species Anastatus disparis. The sequence continues at coordinate 254,989 of JAFFSR010000367.1, read as the reverse complement.
CTGTAATACGCATTACCATCATGGCGAGGTTACCCGTGGGATCGGTGTGTTACCGACCTAGATGCAGTTGATAACCAATTGAAATGATCAAGAATCGATGCCATTAGGGTAACTCATACGCCCATGGTAACCCGATAAGATAATACCAGTAAATAATCAATAGATAACTTAATAAATCGTTTGTATTGAAATCAAGTTCTCTTAGTTTTTCTTTTAAATCAACTAACTTAACTAACAACGAATAACACTGAATATTAATTATTTTTTTACACACTGTGCGAAAAGTGGGTACTTTTCTCCCTACCGGCAGAATAAAAAGCACCCACTATTCGCGCCTCGTGTAAAAAAATCATATATTCACCACGGGAGTTAATTAAAAATGCATTAAATCGTATGTTTGTCACCCTCGCCTTCGGCCCGGGTGACAATTACATGCGATTTAACACATTTTTTAAATGAACTCCCTTGGTGAATAATATACTATTAAAAACATTTCCAAAATTTCTGTTTAATTTAATTAATAATAAAACCAATAGCTATTAATAATCCTAATAGACAAGCAAATTAATATTTTTTTTTACACAAATAATCATTAAAGTTTGTTCTTTTAAATAAATTAAACCGAATTCTGTTGACCAATAGAACTCAATTCTAAATATCTTCAAAATTGTAAGAACTCCACTTAATAATAACATAATTACGTTCAAAATTGTTTATTGCTTACTACCATAATTTATATTCGTAGTTAAAATTCTCCTTTAAAATCTCAACTAATCTTGTAGTGTTAATTAATTATAAACCATTAATAGTTTTCTTTTAGTAAAACTAATTGGTTAAATCAAACCGAACCTATTAATTAGTAAATTTGTTAATAACCATAAAATTTTTCTTTTGTCAGTTTTCTATTACTATTAGAAATTACACATGTTCAATTGTACTCTATTAATATTAATCATAATATTTATTTTCCTCTTTCAATAAGATAACAACAAATTTCAAAATTATTTAAGAATTTCATAACTAGTTGATTAAAATTCATTTTGCAAAGTGTGTAAATAAAAATTATCTACATTTAAAAAAAAAAATATTTCCAATGTATACTCTATATTTACAATTAACTAAATTGTACAATATGCAATAAATTTCTAACTTAATAATCAACAACTATTAAATTTTTTAAAGAAAAATAAAAGGGGGCATTAAAAAAGTTCCATTAATTTTTGGCAATATGTCTAAAATAATTGAGACAACATAACATTATACAGCGAAATTTCAAATGTTTCCACTTAATCTACAAATTTAAATTCGCTAATTTACTTATTTAATTTAAACTATTTTCAATATATAGAAATTTTACTAATATACAGTACTTTGAAATATAATAGTAAAATACCTTATTTCAATTCGTTATATTAACGGCTTTCTCACAACGTTTTCTATTTCTGCGTTCTCCTTTTACTTTTATACATGATATTTAAACTCTAAATTCCTCGTAAAATAACAGATAAAATCTAGCCTAGCATTGCAAGAAAAATGATGATTTAACTAACAAGGAGAGCACCCCACTTCCGGGAAAGGGATTTGGCTGAAACTGCAGGATATGATTTTTCGATAGAAAAAAATGAACCCGTGTTTTTTCTTTTCGTCGAATAGGCCCTCTAGACAAGGATATAGACATTTTTTCAGAAATATGGTGAATAAAAGCCTTTATAATAACTTAAATAACCAAAGAACTAAGACTCTTACAAAAAAAATCGATAACACATAAAATAAAGCACGAATTGAGTGCTTTAATTTAAGCTTCCTTACATTAAAAAAGCTTTTTTTGTTCGAAAGTTATTCTTAATTAAATATTACCATGTATTTACTTAATATTTTTAGCATATAAAATGTGATCAATTTTTTACGTTATTTCATTAACACATTTTAATCGCCTGTAACTTTTAAACCACTAAAGATTTTTTAATGCAACAAAGCTTAAATTAAAGCATTTAATTCGTGCTTTATTTTATCTTTAATGCATTTATTTGTAAGAGTCTTAGTTCTTCGGTTATTTGACAATGTTTCAATATTTAACTCGATAAAGTTACTATTTACATAGTCACTCTAAAATAATTCAACTGTAAAACTTAGAATTCAGACTATCGGTGTAAACTTAAAATTTAAAAATTTAATTTTCCTAATCGTAAATAATCGATGATAACAAATTGCTAGTTATACAGTTATATATATAATTAAATATAATATTTAAATATATTCCAATACACACACGTTAACTAGATTTCCTTGTTCTCAGATAAACTAACATCAACAACAAGGACACCCGAGAAATAATTTTTTTTTTATTTGAATTAATAGAAAACTTATTAACTTCTGAATGGAAGGTATACATACTTTAAATTAGTATGCATCCCAATTTAAATAGAAAATCCAAAATCAAAGTAGTTCTCATTTTTCCGATCACAGTATCAATTAAAACTAACAAAGTTTTTTATAAATACCGGACGGAGTCACGCGTACATATTTAATTTGTTAAAACTATAAATATAAAATTTATAATTTATATTTGTTGCTTATAATATCTGCTGGTCAGAAATATAAAATTCATGGTAAGAACACCATATATTGCGAAAAACAATACGATATTTTAAGTTAGAATAATATACCATCAACTATTGCGGTATTTAAATAAATGTCAAATGAACGATGGTTTCAGGATGTTGTGGCTTTAAGACCCACAAAATATAGAAGAAACAGCAGTATAGGAAATAGTTAGAATTAAGTAACGACTCGAATATAAATAAAGCGAAAAATTAAATACAAATGAAAATGAATACAATGAAATGAAAAATGAAACAATGAATATATACAATGAAAAAGGGGTATAATACAATGAATATTTTCACTGAGGATGATGATCAATGAAAAGTGACAGTTAGGCAGGAGCTGATTTGATCTCACGCAGTGAAACGCGATGAGAAATTACCGATGTGTTAGGATATCTAACGTCACTGTATAGGGCGGAAGCCAGGTATACAACACAAGATTTTCCAATAATTTGGGGGGACATGGCCATGCTTTTAGTGCATAATGTTGCGACCAAAAATGAAATAATATAAAATGAAAAATAAATACAATGAATCAATATAAACAAATACAATGCGAAAAATATAGAATTAGGGCACTGGAATATCTAACGTCACTGTATAGGGCGGAAGTCAGATATACAGAGCCATTAGGTTAAGAAAATATTAGTTAAAATTTATGAATTAATCCGTATCGATTATCCTAATTTTTCGAATAAAATAAAATTTGCAACTTTTAGCAGCAACAAATATGAAACTGAAAAACTAATACAAAGTAAAGTTAAAAGATTTGTTTTCTTTCTCACTCATCTCATATAGCATGAATTGAAACGAAATTCTAATCTTTTCTTTTAAATGTGACTCCAACCGTTATATCTAGCATCAGCAGGTAAAACAATCTTTAATCCAGTAAATTCAAAGAAACAAATAACGACTCAAACTTTCCCAGGGATTAAAATAATAGGAGGGAGACGTTAAAGACCAATTAGGATTAAGCGATGTGGTGAATCTCATTACGAGGGAGAACCCCTAATACTTATTGTTTGGATATAAAAACTGGACAGACATGATCAGACTCATCAGTCTAATTCCAGCAGCAAAGCAAATATCTTCTATTTCAATTTAACTAAGTTAGTTTCATTTAATAATATACATAGTTATATAGTGCAAAAAAGTTAGTGTTTTTAAGGATCCGTCATACATCTTGGGTATAACCTCGGTAATATCATTTACTTTTATATATTTGGCAAATTTTATGCATCTTTTTCTTATATTTACAAACAGTTTTTAATTAATTTTAACATTACTACATAATTTACACGTTTAATTTAAGTTACTATTTCATTCAAACAAAAAATTCTTTGTTTATTTTTGTTATTTGATATTTTGTTTGTTAAATTAAAATTTTTCATTATTCTTTTTATAAATATATTAATTTCCAATGATGAAAAAGTTCACCCGAGCATCGCAGATTGACACGAAAAGTAATTTGGTCAATCTTAGTAGCGAAAACTGATGAAATAAACTTAGTAAGCAATAAATTAATTTCTCAATGGAAGTAACTATTAAAATCTCTCAAATAACTCCAACATGACGAACTCTTTTAATTAACATAGATGAAATAAAACTATTGATCAGTTCTATCTCTTAATTTGTACGCTGGATATCTATGAAAATTTGCCAGATTGCCTTCAACGCGCCTGACAGTACGTAAGAAGTTTCTGTCGTGGTGTATGCCGTATAACCAAAATTCTGCAACTCTATGCAACGAAAAATAGCGATGAATCACTATCACTTTCGTTTTTTTCTTTTATTTGCTTTGTTACTTTTTCTAGAAACAAAAACTTATTATCACTATACAAATTTTATCAATTATTCTTTCAATACCGATTTTATTTCTACAATTATTTCAGTTCAATTATTTGAGTTCAAGTTATTCTATCTTCACCCTGCTCCTTCGTTCTCTCTCTTGCTCTCATGACTTCGCCGTTGACCAAAGCTCTGCAAATTCATTTGCAATTAGAATTACTAACGATTCTCCCATGCTATGACTTTGCAGTTTAACTTTAAGTTTTAACCGGTCATTCTTGATATTTTTTAACCTTTTTACTGAATAATTCAATTTCTTTGATGGTAACTTGAACTACATTTGATCTTGTTCTGTCGTTGTACATACAACTCTTCTTATACTTATTTTTGCGAACATTTGATCCCTGGTAGAAAATTAAGCGTAATTTGCCCAGAATATCTCAAATTTTCTGTTCAGTGGGCAGATTCTGTTGACATGTTCTGCCCAAAAACCCCACTTACTCGCGACGGTTTTTGCGCAGAATCTGCCCAGACTTTGTTAAAAGTGAAATAAAATTGATTTGAGGTTATGAACGAATTGTATATTATAAGCAAACATGATTCCTAATCAAACATTACTGTAAAATTTTCAGCTAAATAATTACAATTGAATTTTAAGATATAATAAGTATAAAAAGACAAGAAAAAATTTTTTATACAAAATATGAATTTTGCAAATTAAAGTTAATTGAATGATTTTGTGAGATCACAAACATTTATTATTTCTATAAATATCTATTAGATTGATGCATAAATAATGTTTAGCTAGCATGGGTATGTGAAGAATATTCAGCTGATAAATTTCATGAAAATATCATACATTATTTGTAATAAATTTTTATTAAATAAATAATATAAGACAAATCCTTAAACTTTTTAATAAAGAAAAATAGAACAAATATATTTATTGAATAACTTGAATAAAAACTTTGTTTTAGTTAAACCTACTCTGAAATAACCAATGTAGATTTGTTTACACTAGTATTGCTACGTAGGAATGTAATGATACATTTTTTTCTTACAATATCAAGTAATGAAACTTTTTTTTACCTTGAATATATATATATTAAATATAAGACTATAGTCCATTAATGATTTTGAAAAACTTATCCGTTGCTTAAAATCCTATTGATTAATAAAAGATTTAATATTTTTTATTTTGATGGTTGTCGAAAGCTTTCTCAGCTAATTTTCAACAAAATGACATCAAAATTTCCAGAAATCTTATATTTATGTATATTAACAAAATAATAATGCTGGAATTTTGATAAGATAAGTTGAAGTAAATATTGTACTTAATTAAATACATAAAATTCACAAAAATATCTATTTTTTGCAATATTTTCAACTTTTTCTGAACCAAACTTTTAAATTCTTTTTTTTAAAAAGAACTAAAACTTTTATTTTGTGAAGATATATAAATTAAAGATCTCTAGAAATTTTGATGTCAATTTGTTGAAAATTGGCAGAAAAAGCTTGCGATAACCATCAAAATAGAAAAAATTAAGTCTTTGATTCCAAAATCAAGTGTTCGGATAAAGGAAAAGATTTCAATCATCAGATGAGATTGTTTTAAATTATTCACTGACTGAAGTCTTGTAATATATATATATATATATATATATATATATATATATATATATATATATATATATATATATATATATATAATTATATATAAAGCTAAAAAAAAGTTTAATTAATATTAAACTAAAAAAAATTATTATGGCATTCAAATTTTATTTTTTTCCAGGCTTTATCTGAGTCCTGATATCAAGTCCTGGTTTTTTTTAGTCCTTAATATTTCATGGTATACATTTTAAAAGACGTTCTTAGTTATATAATTAATTTAATAGAATTATTGAGAAAATTTTAAAACAAATACTTATAACTAAATTCACTGAGTCTAAATAATTTTCAAACTTCTAAATTTGAGGTTATAAGTCTATTATTTACTATTGTTCAACAGATTCTGGGCATAATACAGAGAACTCGATATATTATGGTAAAATATCTGCCCAAATTATGTTAAAATATCTGGGCACTAGTTAGTGAAGAGAGCAGAAAGTATGGTTAATTTTCTACCAGGGATTATTAATTATCAGGGAAAAGAAAATCTTAAAAACACAAATATTAATACTCCTTAAATGCTGTCACCGTTTGTTAACCTCTTAAATGCCACTCTGCCATAATTAGTAGTGTTTTTTTTAACCACTCTAAGGCATTTCGCCTAAAAGCACTGCTGGTAAATCAGTAATATTGGACTCCTGTTCAGAACCAGGTAATTTTTAAATTTCTGATTAAGCCTAACAACTGGTTGTGATCGACATTGAACTATCAGTCGAGATATCAATGTATTTGAATCACCTGACGATAGGTCTTTTTCCTATAATTAAAGGTTAAATCCGACTAAGGGTTGAGGTGGGTTTTTTAGGATATTTTATCCTCCTAAAACACCCAACTTCTTAATTCAAAGAAGGATATCTACAACAATTTGATGTGGACAATGACCAAGTGATAATCGGAGAAGGGCTTGTCACTAACGATAATGGCGTAAGTAGAGTAACGGTCATCAACATCAGTGAGGATGACGCTCTCATTAGCATAAACCCTCGAGAAATCCTACCGTTCGGGTACACGCCAGTAGACAGTTTTGACGAGGTTTCCATTGACACTGTTGCAACGTCATCAATTGATGTTTTTTGATTGGCAAGATTGTAAATTAATTTTAATAGAACTTTAATAATATTTAATTTTACCTATAAGCACCACTTAACTTTGACGCAATCAAACTTAACTTGATTTTATATCTATATATATTTAAATAAATCTAATGTAATTTTAATATTTAAATTATATTCTAATCGAGAGGAAATAGGACAGCAGCAATCTTGCCTTTTTCTCCTTCGGGCCTTCGAACTGACAACCCAACGTAGATAATGTGGATTCTTCTCTTGAGTTGCACAAAACACATAAATTTTATTTAACGAACACAAAATCTTTTCATGCAGTTTAACATATACGTATATATATTTTTTATATATTCTTTTTATTTTTTATTGAACTCACAGGAAATATTTGAGGTATTGTTCGGTCTCAGAAATAAAAAAAAACTGATTTTAGGTCGAGCTTGGCCTTATGGCATCTTTTATGGTTGCTCATTTATTCCCTATACAGTACATGCTAATTAAATAAAAAAATATGATTTATCTGACTGTTCTTGATTGTAATTTTAATCAAACACCATAAGCAAATTTTAAAACTAAATGTAATTTAATATTTAATTATATATATATATTTTATATTTCGAAGTCATATGATCTCTGGTCATAGATTATTTATAAATTAACATAAGTGACACTAGAGAATTTATCCAAAACAATTTACCAAATCTGAAAAGATTACTGAGATTTAATAAACAAGAAAAAAAGGAATTCTTTAGAACAAAAAAAGGAAGGTAATCTAAATTGAACAAGCAAAAAATGTATGTTTTTTCTTTTCTTGTAATCTTTTTTGATTTCTAGCTCGGATACCGAAAACCTGTAACAAAGAAAAAGAAAGCCTAATACCTGGTATTTGGCAACAGATTCACTATTTTCGGCACAAGTGCTGAAAATAGCACACGGAGAAGGGTGGCCTTAAAGGCACCCTTTTCTGCCTACCATCGGCTTTTTGTGCAATTCGCAAGAAAAAGTCTAAAAGACAATTTTCCACTCGAAGCCTTTCGGGGAAACCCCTAGTCACGCTCGTACTTAGTTTGTTAATTTTTTTTTTGTTATGTTTTGTTAGTATTAATAATGATACACTACACATAAAACACAAAATTTTTGAAATAAAATTTCCTTTAAGCAAAAAAAATATTGGTTTATCGCGATGCATCAAAATAAAAATAATTTCCTCCTCTTAATACTTACAGTGAACCTTTGAACAATGGTACTTGATGGCAGCGCAGAGAAATAAGAGAGCTCTCATGCCTCGTGCAACAAGTATTATTTATGGTTGCTAGATAACAATCTTAATTATCTATGTAGATAATTGAGATTGCGTGCAGCGCCACTGTTCTTATGCTTTGCTGTTAATCTCACGCGCATACTTACCTATGTATACACTCTAGTAACTTAGATAACTGACGTACATACCTCTTGAATAATTAAATGTAATATTAATTTGTTAATTATTATGTTAATTTAATTTAATTATTGATTCTTTAATTATATTTCTATCATTAATTTGTTAATTTGATGTATTTTTTTCGTAGTAAAAGAAGTTACTAAATTCATGCTATCTATACTAGTAATGTAGCTCCTTTTAGACTTACTATTTAAAATATTTTTCTATTATACATATTTTTTACTAGTGACTAGTAATCATTTTATTTGAGTATATTAGACTAAGTTCTATTTTTTTACTTTTATTTTACATTGATTAATCATATATTTTTTCTGGAATATCATTAATTATTATAAAAAACGATACTGTATCTCATGCAATTAAGTGTAAAAGGTTAGCGACGACAATGAATAGCGTCTCCTTTCCTCTCTCTCACTCTGAAACGTGATTGGTCGAAGCCTGGTGCTGTATCCTCGTGTGCCGCGCGCTCCAGTCCGGCACCCGATGGCGCGCTTTTTTTTTTTTTTTTTTAATTATATCCACAGGCATTACTGCCCTTTTTAACACATAGAAATTAATTTTTAAAACAACACAATTTGACGTATTATTTAACGTGGTGTCAGCCCACGGCAGAGACAGTGAAAAAGCGACCAGACGGGGAATCGATTCCGCGCCAACGGGAATACAAGTCACGCGCCTTAGCCACTACTCCACTGAACTCTTTTTATTTGAATTTGAATTTATGTATATAAAGAAAAAATATTGAAAGATCGAAACTTTTTGTTGTTTAAAAATTAATCTATCTTTATTGTTTTCAATTAACATACAAATCAATTTTTTCTATTACATATTTTATTATCGATAAATGATTAAAAAGTTCTGATCTTTTTTATCGACTAAGTAGTTAAGGGAAAAAGGTATTTTATTATTTTTTAAATAATAAACTAGCAGGCAATTTGGATCCGTTGCATGGTCTCCCCATTAAAATAGAATGAAAGACCTTTATTCAATTCAAGCATGCATTTATTTGCAGACACAAAAAAAACTTATTAACAAGGAACAAAAATAGATATATACATATAGGTTCATCCCTAATCGAACGTTTCATTGGTCCTCCCATTTTAGTTCCTCCACTGAAACCAAATCTCCAACTCCTTCTGGAACAATTAGCTGAGTGAAGGCTGCAGTTGCATGTATGTATACCTTGTTCCTTTAACATAAATCACATGTTTTGAGAACTTTACAAACTAACTTCTTTAACTTTGGGAAGTAGAAGTTTTCCTGTATCATTTTTAGACATTTTGAACTTCCTATATAGCCGTATAGTTCATGTACCTCCTTGATTAATAACTTAATAACTTCAGTGGTTAATACATATTTGTATTTTTCATCACATTGTGACCTCACTTATATTATATTTATAATATAAAGAATTTAAAGATAATTTGAGAGAGAATAAGTGAGAAAAAAGAATAAAATAAAAGATAATTAGCAATAATCTTATTCTCTCTTAAATTCAAATCATCGCGTTAAAAGTCTATCTCTATCATATGCGTCGGCGCGATGTAGCAATTGGAAAGTATATCAGCGCGCGAGATGGATATTAATAAGAATATATGTACGCGCTTAGATGTGCGCCGATCCACGCCTATAAAGTGACGTACGCTAGCACACATCTAAGCGCACCTGTAATAGTATAATGTAAGATATGTAAATGTATCCCTTCTACTTAGTAGTAGGAGAGGATTGCGGCCGCGGCGGCTTGATCGACGCTTGAGCAGATCGAAGCCGAATCTTTGTACGGCACTCTTTGGCCAGCTCTCTTCTAATAAAGTTTAACTTAAAATAAATACTTGTTGCTATTGTTCTTATTTTCGTTATTACTGCAGGTCCGCGAGGGGCTGGATAAATACCAGCTCCGTACCGGTAGCAGCAATAACGAAACATTATTTAAAGTAAAAATCAAAGCTTAATTTAGTAAAATTGACTAAAGAATAAATTCACGTATAGTTCTTTTGTGAATTTGTGTGTAAAATCTAAATTAATATTAATTTATCTTACGATTAGTAAGAATTTGATTAAATATTGCTTTTAATTAAGTGTCTTTTGGTAAATGTACGTTGAAGTACTTAATTTCAAATCACGTGTTACTTATTTAAATTTACTTGCACGTTGTGTTATTGGCCATTAATAAGTGGTTAAATTTCAACAAATCAAAATTAGAGTTTCGTGGCTTATAAGAGGCATTTATTTAGTACAAACATATAAGCATAGAGACCCCGGACTGGTTGTAGCATGGCGTCTACACCAAAAACGAGTCTAGCTTAAAAAGAACCTTTCCTTTTTATCCTTTTCCTCATACATGAGCACTTTGTGCTATCTTTTTTCAGGATGAAGGTTGGGAGAGGTTATAACATTTTTTCATAAGTTTGTCTTGATGCATAAGGTATGATGACTTTGACTCGCTTCTCCTGATGGTTTCTATAATATTCAGCAGCTTTGGATCCTTCTTCTGAAATCTTCCCAGGTTACGTAGCATATAGCTGATTTCCTTTGAAGGTTTCTTTGCCAGGATGCTAGTGATTGATAATTCTTCTCCATCAATCTTATTTCCCTGGATCCTACTTAGGGCATCTGCCAGGCAGTTCCTTTTTCCCGGTATGTATTCCAGAACCAGAATATATTCTTGTAACGCAAGTGCCCATCTTTAGAGTCGTCCACTGAGAAATCTGCACGACATCAAGAATTCCAATGCTTTATGGTCGGTCCTCACAATCACATGGGTTCTTAATACGTACGTCCTGAATTTGGTTAAAGCCCATAGAATTGCTAACGTCTCCAATTCTGTGGTGAAATAGTTACGTTCTGCTGCTTTCAAGGTACGGCTAGCCAAACTTACAAGTCTCATACTTGTCTCCTGATCTTCTTGACATAGTGTTAACCGTTGGAACTGTATTTATTAATTTGTAAAGTTTAATTTATTAAACTTTATTTAATAAACTTGATTTATTAATTTCATAAATTTTTAATTATTATTATAACTTATTTTTGTAATTTAGGACGTTGGTTCTTTAGGATAGGTATCCAAGAATAAAAGAATATTTATTTATATATATATATATATATATATATATATATATATATATATATATATATATATATATATATATATATATGAATTGAACTTATCTTTATTTCTCCTTCTTAACCTTTAGTACAATAATTTTAGGCGAAGCGTAGCCTTAGACGGTAAGTATGAAATTAAGCTTGCGAGCTAAAGACTCTTGGGTTTTTATACTATGGCTAAAAGACAGTTGCATTCTTTCGTATGTATGATATTATTGATACTTTTATAATTTCGGGAAAAAGATTGATTGAATTTTGCATGTGATGCAGTTTAGAGTTCGATCGCCTCTTGTGCGTCGCATTCTTGTGTGTCGCATTCTCGTGAATGTGTAACGTTATTGTTTGCTGTCGCAGTCTCAAGGTAGAAGACTTTACATATGATGCGTACGGAGTTCAATCACCCTTGATTGAAATGTGCAAGATGAATATAAGTATAAATGTGTTATGAATGTATGTCTTTGTTTACAATAGCGCGGCTCCAAGCGCTATAGAGCTTGCATCTGTGTACAGAACGAAAGGTTTATTACGGATGGGATGATATAACATCACTTCACGTTTAAATAAGTCCTTAATCCTTTGAAATGCATCTTGTTGTTTATCCTCCCAGCGCCATTTAATACCTTTCCGAGTCAACTCAAGGAGTGGTACCGATTCAGAAGATAATTCGTGCGTAAATTTCGCACAGAAATTCACCAAGCCTAGAAATCCTTTAAACTGCTTCACTGTTCTTGGAGGTGTAAGAGCATCTATTGAGGATACTTTATCTGGATCTATTGTAAGTCCTTTTGTCGTTAAGATGTGACCTAGGAATTTCAACTCAGTTCGAAATAATTTAACCTTATCAAAATCAAATGTTAGATTAGCATCTCTTGCTGCTAAAAAAATTTTTTTTTAGTGTTCTAGATGCTCGTTGAAAGAACTGGACATACAAACCCAATCGTCCACAAAATCCATGACAAAATCCTTCATTGGTCGTAGTATTGGTTTCGTTGCCCTTGTAAGTGCCAGGCCGCTGACCTTCAATCCAAATGAAACTACCTTGTATTGATACGTCTTACCATTGTTCAAGAAAGCTGTATAATTCCTGGATTCTTGATGTAATGGAACCTGCCAAAAACTAGCCGTTAAATCTATGTTAGACATAATGTTGAAACTACAGCAGTTTTTTAAAACTTCGTCTATTGCTTCTGGTCCGTCATGGTCATCCTTCAACCGTTTATTTAACTCCCTTGCATCCTAACATAATTGGGGTGAGCCATTGCTTCTCTTGACTGGTACTATTGAATTGATGAAATCACTGGTAGACCTTTCAATAATATCGTATTTCAACATACGATCGACTTTAGCAGCGACTTGATCCTTCATGTTTATTGGCACTGTATAGGCTCTCCCGTAATGAGGTGCATTATCAATTAAATTTAGTTTATATACGTATGATCGAATTCTTCCTGGTTCTGGTCGAAAAATCTCTTGAAATTAGAAAATTAGACACCTGAATTGATCCCTTTGTTCTATTGTCAAATCAGGTATTAAATTTAATTTTTCCTTTACCGCAAACAGCTGTTGAGTTTCCCTCCTTTTTTCATCATCTTCATGCGTTGTATAATCAGCATACTCGTTTGTGCGATATTCTGAAGTAACTGCATTCATTTCAACCATATCTATTTCCATCCTATCGACTTCATCATATGGGATCTCCATTGATCCTCGTTGATTTACAGGAATTCGTATTACACTTTTACCGGTGTCGATTATCATCTTGATTATTTTCTGTGTATCAATTCCTAGAATACACGGACGCACCAGCCTTGCGATCACTAAGAAATTGGTTTTCACTGTGACCTCTCCAAGTGTAATGTTTGCACAAAATTGTTTTTTAATGTTGACAGATTTCTCTCCTGTAAATCCGGTTGCTTGAAGTCCAACTAAAGGTAATGTAGGCTTGTTTTTTAACAGCTTAAGATTCTTTTCATAAAACTCTTGTGGAACGCAAGTGATACGGTTTCCTGTATCGACCAAAGCCTTTACCTGGATATCTTCAAGGTTGATTATTATTTCAGGGCACCTGGTGACTCGAGAAGACGTTTTATCATTTTCTTGATCCGGTTCCTCCATTAATGCATCCTTGAGATCATCGAAAACCGCGTTGATCTTGACTTTTCCTTTGTTAGTTTGGACTCCTTTGTCCCCCCAGCTTTTTAGTTTTTCACTGAAATTCGTCGCATTTCCTATGATTTCATCTGAGGCAGGAAATGCAACGTTTACTCGTTTCTCGGTTCTTCTTCTTCTTCAATCACTTGGATTTCCCGTACTTCCAGTTTGGGAGTGTTGTTGTACGCTGTGTTTCTTGGCTTATACGGTCCATCGTACGTTTTGTTACTCTTCCGGTTCGATGTCGACGTTCTAAAACTCGAACTATAAGATTCTTTTTGAGGTGCATTAAATGATGACGGTCTTCTCGCGGGATGATCCTCTATTCTTTTATTTCGCGTACAATTTAATAAACCCGCCTGATCTAACGCATCGAGTAATTTAATCAGATCGTCTATCTTACCGATACTTTGCATAATTACGGCCTGCTGCACTTGTTCGTCAAAGTGTTTTGCTAATCGACGGATTATAAACTGCTCCGGTGATGCATCTTCTAGTTGTTTCACGCTATTATAAAGCCGATAAACATACTCGCTTCTACTTAGATTATCTTTCGCTTGATAATAACCTAATTCTAATTCTTGACGTACCTTATCCTAAACACTCTGGTTCCAAAACTCCGTAAAAACGCTTCTTTAAAGTGCTGCGAGCTTTGAGTTTGCGGTCCAATGTGTTTCCACCAATCTTTAGCCGGACCTTTTAATGCTTGGTCAATTGAAACTTTGATTCCGAAACTCCTTCAAATGTAATTTTCACCTAAAAATAACACTTACATTAAAAATAGTCAAACAGCTACCTAAAGAGGGGCACATGTACCAGGGTAGGCTTAAACTGTTGTTTTTACCATATTTATTATGCTCAAAAAATTTCAGAATGATCGAAAAATTGGTACTTCTTTTATCGCTCGAGAAACACACGTAGGAAAATATAAAAAAAGTATCATTTTTGACGTATAAAATTATGTACCGTAAGTACAAATTTTCCAATCGATACCAAAATTCAATTACATATTCTACTACAAGAAACGAGTAATTCAAGCCCTTATTAAAGTGTGTACCACTCCAGATATTTGTATTATAGACTTTTCAATTGTTGTCAGGTCGACATCTCAAAATTAAAAAATTCCAGAGATATCTCCATATATTTTATTATCAATAAATGAAATAAAAAAGTTTTGATCTTTTTTATCGACTGAGTAGTTAAGAAAAAAGGTATTTTATTGTTTTTTAAATAATAAATAAGCAGGCAATTTAGACCCGTTACATTGTAGGAAAACTACGGGTAACGACTTGTAGAAACTGCCACTGTCATTGTCAATGCAATGTCATTTAACTAAGTACGTCATTGTAGTACCCATTACCAACATAAAGGCAACCACCATAGCAGACGCATTAGCTCAACATCTAATATGCCAATTCGGGGCACCATGAGCAATACTATCTGATCGAGGAACTAAGGAGCGGCGGTAGCGCAGGGGCTAAGGCTCTCAGCTCGCGCTCTAGTGGACCAGGGTTCGATTCCTCGGGAAAATTTCTGAAAAATTTTTTCTGATTTTTCTCCGGGAAATAGAACACGGAGACCACGAAAACGCTTTTAGAAAGCCTCTCGGGGCTAAATGAGTGTGTTGTAAAAAGTCCCATTGGGCGATAAAGATGTTTAAAAGTCCCACTGGGCGATGAAAATGAATAATAAAGTGATACTAGGAAAGGTTAGATGAAATAGATGTGAAAATTAAAATTATTGAGAGATCCCCGATTGAAATTGTGGAATGGCCGAAATAAACTAAAAGCTGATGGCTAATAAAAATCAACTATCAATCAATCGAGGAACTAGTTTTATGTCAGATGTAATATTAGCACTGATGTAAGTACTGAAAGTAACGTAGTTGCATTCATCAGGGTACAGGCCTCAAATGACAAGTGCGGTAAAACAAAGTCATACTCCTCTGGTGGACTTTATACGAACGTATTCTGAACACTATTAGGATTGGGACCGTTTAGCCCCATTTGCCACATTTTCATACAACGGCTGGCAATTAAAGGCTGGCAACTTATAATCAATATCTCTCCGACTTAATTAACAGACTAGGAAAAATGAAGCTAACAGCTGGACAAAACTAGATCGAGAAGAAATTACTCTCGAAAGAATACTATAACCGCAAAATTAAAATATTCCAATCAAAAATCGGTCAATACGTGTACGATTAAAACGAACCAAGGATGACAAAATTCAACAAATACTACCTATCACCACTTTCGGTGAAGGGACTAATCAGGCATAACGACATCTTGCTAGAAATCCCCGAAGGAAAAACCATATTGAAACATATCGACAAAGTCAAACCAGCTTAAAAACTAGTCAGTGATTTTCATTACAGGCAATACATCTTTGCCATGAAGAACAGAGGAGTTGGAATGATTCTAACCATCTGTATTGTCCAATCTATGGGATATCCATCACATAAGTCGACTGTACTGCAGACTAATCCCGGAATCTATTATGAAAAGATAAATATGCTATGACTTAAACGTGCCGAGTGCAAGATTTCAATCCATATAGATACCGATGCCATTAACGCTCGGTTGGATATAACCAACATCACTACCCGAGCTCTTAGCGATTGCCATGAGCAACTCACTAAACTAAACTGTCAACCAGACATGATTGACCAACGAAAACCAGCAGTTGACGCCTGCCAGGACTGTATAAGGAATTATACAAATGAAGACTGTTTATACTCCTTAGATTCACCCGTACTATTGATGAAATAGCATGAATTACAAAATATGCAGCAGCAAGCGAAAGCTCTATTTTCCAGACTGCGTCTCAGAGAAAAGAGCAGTAAAAACCAAGACAACATGAAAAGAACCATGGTTCCCCTGGGATTTATTAGTAGCCTCAGTAATTGCGTCTTCGGGTAAGTAACCGAAGACGAGGTTGAAGACGTTCATAAGAATCTGAATAAGGTGCTCGAGGATAACAAAGAGATTATAAAGCTGACCAACCAAAGAGCACATATATTCTCAACTAATATACGTAGCCTCGAAAATGTTACAAATAATCACGCTGAAGCACTGAAACGTATAGAGAAAACTATGCGAGACATCGATAGCAAACTACAAAAGGAGACGATCTAAGACACCTTACGTCACACCATAATTAATTAGCAATGACCTTTGAACAAAATCAAGACGCTATAAAAGAAGTAGTTGACATAGCGAAAGCATTATTGCAGGGAAGATTACCTGAAAGTTTATTAACTTCGGACCTCCTTACTCAAATAAGTAAAAAAGTTCGAGAACATTTAACTGACTGGGATTTTTCTATGCCCACAGAACATATACGACTGAAGAGATAGCTTGAATCTCTAAAATAGATGCTGTGTATGATAATCAGAGACTTATTGTATTTCTATGCTTACCCATGGTAGAAGCTGAATCATACCTGTTATATCATATATCCCCTTTTTTGACCACGCAATTATATAAAAACCAACACATAGGTTATGTTCAGGTAAAGCCGATCCATTCCTTTTTGGCTTTGAATAAAAAAAATAAACAATATATAAAATTCGATCATGATTACCTACATGAATGTACTAATCAAAGATGCGGGCTAATATGTCAAACTCGTGGACCCCTATTAGACATCAAAATCTCAAAGAACTGCGAGTTATTACTACTAGTGCAGCCTAATGAAAATAACTTCAGACACTGCACTGTCACATACCTTACCAACCCAGCTTCTCAGTGGAGTTACCTCAATACAGAGGGTATATGGTTATATTCATTAGTTGAACGAACCATTGTGATAATTATTTGCAATCAAAAACAAGATGAGATTCTACAACTCAACGGGACTGATAAATTACAAATATCGGATGGTTGCATTGGGAGAATAACCCAAGTAACTCTAGTAAGCATGACGACCCGTAGTAGCGCAGAATTTTATACTAATCAGCCAAAATTACAACTAAAAATGATTGACTTGCTGACTGGAATTTTGCTAAACGAAGTGATCCACGATGACAAGATGCCAGCAATATTGCAACTGAATGACAAGGATCAATGGAACGAGCAAAATTTGCAACAAATTTCCAATGAACTAAAAGAAATAAAAAAATATAAGCTGGAACCTGACAATGTCAGAAAGACTGCATAAGGGAGTTATGGGTTCAGGGTACTATATCAGTTTAACTAGGAGTAGGACTCATACATGTGTCCTTTTTCTAGTTATACTGGCAGCAGCAACGATTAAATACAGAAAAACAACTGGCTAGTACAAACCAACAACAAAAAGATGGCACCATCGCACGAATCGTGTCGTGAAGTTAAGCCCAGTAGCCACTATCAATAGTACTATCAATAACGACAATGACATCAACATCAATGCGATCACGGCTACTGTTAACAAAAGTTTAACACAAAATGCCTATGAAGACAGCTAACTGACTGACGTATATCGTATTTCTCACTGTTATAGATGGATATCCTTTCCACAATGTCGACAAGCGAGACTCTGCAGCTATTTAATAGTGAAGACCAGAGGCTAGACCGACTAAGATCACGTAGATTAGTTTTGCTTTGGTCATTTAACATAAACAGTGTAAAATTAATCAAAGAAAGTTTATTGCAAACTGGAATAAGAATAAAATAATAAAAGTTCTAGTTAAGGTTTAGCACCAATTGACTAAATATATTTATTTACACAACCTCGTCCAAGAAATCTACTCATTTTTACGCTTATAAATTTAGCTTTTGGGGCTGGTTTTTGTTTCAAGAGGTAAAACTTTTTAAGCGCAACCCCGCCTTAACAGAAAGATAAGGAAAATTATTTATTTTATCAGCAACGTACATTGGAAGTCTACGACATATGCAATAACATTATCAAGTCGCAATGGCAATCATGCATAATGCAAAAAGGCCAGATTTATTTATTACTATAACTTGTAATCCTAAATGGGAAGAAATTAAACAAGTTTAAAAAAATTTTCCCCAAGAAACAACACCCAATAATATACATAATATACATAAGGTTGTTTTATACTAAATTTAAATTAATATTAAATGATATACAGATGCACCCTACCTAGCGCGAGGCATCGCCTATTTTATTTTTTAACGAACTTTTACCCAATTATCGCTGAACAAGGGTGTTGGTCACACCTCATTTCAGAAATATAGAGCTAATTTGGTAATCGTGGGACTGGCTGACAGAAGCTATGCTTCCACTGTATGTATATAGGACTAGGCGGTGTAAAACTTGTAAAAATTCTAATTTTTTTACTAATTTATTCACTAGAATTAGTTATTTTGAAATTTATCTATTATTAATTAAAAATATGTATAGAAACTAGAAAGTGTGGGACTTGTGAAAATCATAGGTATTTTTAATATCAGAATTAGTTATTTTTAAATTGATTTATTATAAATAATAATACTCATTATTAAGAAAAATGTGTTTTGGTGCGGTATCCAAAGAAATACAGACATATAATATATCTAGCGTCTCTTTTTTCTCTGTTGCTCAAATAGTAATTTGACACACAATTAAATGTGTGCAAACATTTACAAACAAAGTGAGAATATGAGAGAGATAATAAAAGTAAAAGAGAAAGGAAGCAAAAAATATATGTATTTATATATTCGTATTCCTGTAGATACTACTAATATACACTCTTTCTTTTCCTCTCTCTCTCTCTCTCCTTATCTCTTAAAGTATATTTAATGCATATATCTACTTGAAGTAGCGTGTATATACGTACATATTCTTAAGCAGAATGAGCTGAAGAGAAAAGGAGAGAGAGAGAATGAAAAATAATTGAAGTGTTTGTATGTCAGCAGCAATAACAACAAGTGCCATGTTTGACCAAATACGGGCTTTCGTTATCTGTCAATTTAAGCCCGTCGGTGTAGCTTCGCATAAAAAGCATAGCTTCAATAAAGTAATTGGAATAAATGCATCTAAGGATGCTTTAAAATTGGTTGAGGAACTAAAAATACGTAATAATATACATCATGTAATATTTATGACATCTAATCCTAAAGAAGTATTTACCAAATATAGACTGTAACGTACCCAAGTGGGTAATAGTTACTTTTAAAAAAAAATAAATTATGGTCCAAATTCGATGCTAGATTAATTAGCGTAGAATATAAACGCGATATAATTTTAATTTTATGTACGCGACTTGTATAATTTTCTTTAATGTATTTAATAAACTACGCAAGCTCCTTTCGGGCAGTGGGCCAGATTGGAGGGTAGCTATTAAATACTTTGCTAGCAAACTACCAAAAGCTCCGTTCGGGCAGTAGGCCGGATTGGAGTGTAGCTGCTAGGTCCCTATTTAACAAACTACACAAGCTCCGTTCGGGCAATAGGCAAGATTAGAGGGTAGCTGTTAAGTATTTTGTTAATGAAACGCCTGCTTATTAATACAGCTAGGCGTTTCCTTGGTTAGTATTGAATGTATTCTTTTATAATAATAATAAATAAATATATATATATATATATATATATATATATATATATATATATATATATATATATATTATTAAATATTCTTTTATTTTGATCAAAAATATTCGTATGTAAATACAAAAATATAAAAAAATGAAAAATTTATTTCATTAGGAAGCTCTTAATATTAACCTGGGGGGTTAAGCCTAGAGCGCTTGTATGTCCCCAGCGTCAATGGAGCTCAATTTAAATTTCTTTTTATTAAAAACCTTAGATAACAAAGGGCGTTAAGCCTAGAGCGCTTATAAATCCCAATTGTTGTCGGTTTATTATGTTTATTTTAATTTTTTGCTTTAGAAAGCAAAGGGCGTTAAGCTTAAGCGCTTGTATGTCCCAATTGCTAAGCGAAAATTATTCTATGGCCAAGAAATTTATATCGGGTTCTTGATTAAATATCAACTCAGGTAAACAAAGGGCGTTAAGCCTAAGCGCTTGTATATCCCAATTGTTACCGGTCTGAGTCGATTCAAGAATAAGGCGTGCGAGTCAGCGAGACTCGGGCTTTTATACGCGCCGAGCTTCTCTAAATCTCTCTTACAATGGTGGGGAGCTTTTAAAGTTGCGCGCGCTTACAGGCTTTACAAAGTTTCGGAGTTTTATTTCTCCGTCTCGCTCGCTCTTATATGCTTAAATATTAAGACATAGTAAGCGCGCTGTGAGGTTGCCTCGCACGCTGTAAGCCAGCTGTGCGTTGACCTATATACAACCTTGTATATAGGTCATGCGCTTACTATGCTTTTATGCGCTTATAACTTAAAATAAAATATATTTTATAATAAAATTGAAATATGAATAACTAAAAATAAAAATATATTATTTAAAAGAAATAAGCAAATAAATAATTGAATAAATAAATAAATTAAAATTAAAATAAAAATAATTAAATATTAAAAAATATAACAAACAGTAATGAAAAAATAAGAAAATAAAATTAAATGAAAATACAACTTATAAAAATAAAAAGGGAAAAAAACAGGGCGCTTTGGGGCGTCAGATTGCCCCCAAATAAAAAATTTTTTTTAAGGCGGAAACAAAATTTTTTATTTTACAGGAACAAAAATTATCACAGTATTTGCTTGATATTTACAAAATAACAATTAAAAGAGTCTCATTTAATAAATTAAATGACTATAAAATGTCTATTTTTCCTTAATTAAAACTAAACTTAAAAATTGTCTTTTTTTCATATTTATTAACAAATAAATTAAACGCACAAAAAAAACTAAAATATCACATAAAACGAAAAAAAAAGTCTTTCAAAATTAAATAAAAATACGCACTTTTTTAAATAAAAATGAAAAATTACAAAACACACTAAAAAAAATTCACTGTTTTTTTTTTTTTTAAACAAACGAAGGCACTATGGGCTGAGGGCCTTCACCCATGAGTAGAAATCCTCGATGTTCAGGAGGTGGATGTCGTCCTGGTTGGAGGATATGCCTAAATCCTCCAACTCTGCGAAGACTTCTTCCAAGGTTTCTTCCCTTGCCTTTTTTATTGGGGTCGGCACGTAATTTGTGTTTGTCATGCTTGGCCCTGGATCGTAGGCCCCAATGCACGCCGAGGTGATGGTGGCGGCGATCCTCCTTTTTCTTGCCGCCAGTTTCTTCTTATTTTCCATTGTGGCTGGAATTAATGGAACGATTGTCGTAGGTGGTGGCGAAGGTGGCGGCGTAGGAGGCGGCGAAGGAGACGGCGACCGAAAAGGATTCGGTATCCTAGCCTTGCGGACTCGGACCCTTCCTGTCCTCTCCTGCTCCTCTTCAAGGAGCGCTATCTCCGCGGCCGTCGGGAATAGCAGAGGCGTCATCGTCGGTTTGAATACACCGGCGAGACGCGTTTCACAAAACCTGCCCCTGGCAGGTTTCTTTTTTGTAATGGAGACGAATTTATTTCGCCTCCGCTTTATTGACTGACATGGGAGATGTTGATGAGGCTCCCATGTACAGTCAATAATATTTTTGCCTATTAAATATGCCGTAGCCTGAGTGGTGGCATGGCACGTGCCATATAGGCCAGTTTGCGTGGAGGCGTCCATGCTTGATGCTGGCTATAGCTTGACTGGCGCGACTGATAAGAGCGCGCAAGCTGCTGTTTGTAAGTCGTGGCAGTCAAGCTTTCCCCTACTCAGATGCGCGCGCAGCGTATATAGGGCCCACAAGTCTTCACGGCGCGCGCTTTAAACTATCGTACTAGGCGCTCTGTCCCTTTCTAATATTTATTTAAATTTAATAATTAATTACATTTAAACGCGACGTAAGAAACTGATTCTTTTTCGTAACAGTAATTAAATAATTTTTTTCTATTGAATTAAATTGTAAAATTAATTAGTTACCGAGCTTTTTTCTTTTAAACTATTTACATATACACGCGTTAGCTGTGATATTTCTTGTTTTTAGAAATCTTGCGCGCTGTTGCCAAGCTTGAACAAATCAATATCAGCGCCTTACAAAGAAATATTTTTCCAAAAATTTCAATATATTCTTAAATAAAAATTTTTTTTTTTTTTTTAAACAAATTAGTTTTTTCCAAATTCACATTCTTAAATAAAAATCTATGTTTTTATAGTAATGATTTTTTTTCATATCATTTCTATTGAAAAAAAAATTTTTTTTTTCAAGTATTTATAATTTTTTTCAACGTAGTAATAGGTACGCAAATAAATACTTGGCTTTTATTTACGTGTAAAAACTTAAATATAAAATAATATAAATGTAAATAATGTATTATAAGAATAAACAAAAAATTTCTTTCTTTCGTTTCGCATGTAATTTTATGTGTTGTACGCCATAATTTTTTAAATTCATTTATTTAAACTATAAATAAATTATTTGCAAACTAAATTTATATCACAAAATTTTTTCACGCATAATAGGGTTTTTAATTCGATACATGAAATTTACCACGATCTTTTAATGAATTTTTATCTATTAATAAATACGTATCAATTCCTATTTTTTCTTTTACTAAAAAAGGACCACTATATACGTGAAAGAATTTTGCGATCTTTCTATCAATCGCATCCGATAGATTTTGTTCTTTTATCAACACTAAATCATTTTCGTGGAATACGAAATGTTTTTTGTTTAAGTTTTTCTTAATCGCATGCTTTTTTAAGCTATCTTGCATGATATCTCGCGCTAAAGAGATTCTCTTTTCTTGAGATATTTCTTGTTCTTCTTCTGGGATTTTTAGATATTTTTCCTAAAGCCTTATCGGTTTTTTATTTAAATGTAGCTCTAGTGGCGTACATGTCGTTGTTTCGTGATGCGTCTCGTTGATGATTAGTTAAATTAAATCAACGTATTTCATCCAACTTGTATGCTTGTCACCTACAAAAGTACGGAAAAAATGACCAAGTTCGCGATGCACGCGTTCTACCACGTTGCTCTGCGGATGTCTTATAGACGAAAAAATCGGTCGAATTCCTTCGTTATTTAGTTTTTTCATCCATTTATCGGATACAAATTGTCTACCGTGATCAGCTATTATAGCTTCCGGTTTACCGTATTTTTCAATATAGTCATTAAAAATTTTCTTAATTACTGTAACTGTATTTGCACGTTTTAACGGATACAAGACCACGTATTTAGAAAAAACGTCTATGGTCGATAAAATGAATTTTACGTCCCCCGTTGACGTCGGCAAAGGCCCGTAAAAATCGATTGAAAGTAAGCCATTAGGCTTTTCTACGAGTATCGGTTGAAAAAGCTCTTCATATTTAACAGTTAAGTGCTTAGTTCTTTGACACGTATCGCAGTTTTTTAAGAATAAGCGCACTTTTTTACGCATTTTATAAGCAAAAAAGTGCTCATGAATCATTTTGTAAACCTTTTTAGATCCTACATGACCGTAAAGTTCGTGAATTTCCAACACGAGCTTTTTAAAGACAATTTCCGGTAATATGATTTTTAATCTATGAAGAGTATTTTTACAAATTAGATCATTTTTAATTATGAAACGTTTTTGAGAGCTTTCATTTGTTTTAATTTTATCAATTATTTTCAGGATGTAACTATCTTTTAATTGCAAATCACGTAAATTTTTTAGATCATTTATTAATTCTTTACTTAATTTCATCGTTTTTGAAGCAGCTATTATTATTTCAGCGTCATTTTTTATAAAATCAGGGTCAACTACACGACTTAAATAGTCAGCGACTGTATTTTTCTTTCCTGGTAGATACTCAGGATAAATATTAAAGTCTTGAATTGCTAATATCCACCTGCGTAGTCGAGCATTATTATACTTGCTACTACGCAAAAATGCAAGTGCTTCGTGATCAGTTCTCACGATAATTTTTGAAGCTCCTCGCAAGTAAGAATCAAGTTTTTCTAGCGACCATACTATCGCTAAAAGCTCTTTTTCTGTAGTGAAATAAAAGCATTCACTACCCTTTAACGTGCGGCTTATGAAGCAAATTATTTGTTCTTCGTCGTCATCGTTAACTTGCGAAAGTACGCCTGATATAGCATAATCACTCGCGTCTGTAGTTAAGATATAAGGACGCTTAGGATTTGCGAATTTTAAGATTATATTCTCATCAAATAGATTCTTTAAATTTAGGAATGCTTGGTCGTGTTCTTCAAGCCATTCATATTTCTTGCCTTTTTTTAATAAATCTATTAAAGGCTTAGCACTTTCAGAAAAATTCTTTACGAATTTCGTATAAAAATTTACGAAACCGAGAAAGCTTTGCAATTCTTTAATGTTTCGCAGTTTACGAAAATTTTTTATTGATCTTATTTTGTTCGGATCGGGCCTTAATCCTTCAGCAGATATTATATGCCCGAGGAACTCAACTTCATCGCTTATAAATTTAGATTCTTTAAAATTTAAGCGCAAGTTGTGCTTGAGTAAACGCTGGAATAGCGTTCTCAAGTGCTGTAAGTGTTCGTCAAAATTTGTTGATTTTATTAGTAAATCATCAACGAATACTAATAAAAAATCATCTAAGCTAGAAATAGCTTCATCTAGGCCGCGTATTAAAGCAGCACTGCTCGTCTTTATACCGAAAGCTGCGACGTTAAATTCGTAAACGTGATTATCGCATTTGAAAGCTGTAAATTTCTTGCTTTCTTCTGCAAGCTCGATCTGCCAATAGCTGTTGGTAAGGTCGAGACTTGTCATGCATTTGCTATTAATGCATCTTTGAAAAACCTCTTCAATACCCGGAGGAGCCTCATAATCGTCGTTTAACCGCTCGTTTAACTTACGAGCATCTAAGCATAATCTGATAGAGTCATCCTTCTTTTTTACGACAACTATTGGATTAATATAAGGGCTATTAGAGCGGCGTATTATTCCGAGTTCTAGCATTTTATTTATTTCGGCTCTTACTTTTTCACGATAATTTAAAGGAATCGGATAAGGTTTAGAATAGAACAGTGACTCGTCTTTTAAATGTAATTTATATTTATAATTTGTTAATAAACCGGGCCGTTTTATGAATACTTCTTTGAACTCGATAATTGTTTGTTTTAATTTTTCTTTTTGTGCGTCATTTAGATTTACACATAAGTTTATTTTTTCGTCGATTTCCTTTAAGGAAAGCTCGTACGGATAATAATCGTTAGTAAAATTTTTATTACTAATTTGATTATTAAAGTTTTTTAAGAGCTTCGAAGTTTCTTCATTTTCAAAGAAATCTTCATAAGACTCTTGTATACACAGAGAGGTAAATTCTTTTGAATCGAACTTTACATCTGCGTACTCGATGATTCCATCGATACCATTGTTTTTAAAGAGTATTTCTTCGGTTACCGTGTTTATTATCATTTTAAGAGCTTTTTGCGAGTCGTAGCCTAAAATGCATGGTTATACAAGTTTAGGAATTACAATAAATATTCTAGAGGACCCTTTGTTCGGGTCACAGATTTTTCTGAAACTGTGAGATATGGTTCATCTCACCTAAAAAACATGTTCTGTAGAGCCCTAGAGTCTAACGTTTTGATACTCTTGAAATATTGCATTTTTTATATCTTGAATTTTGCAATTTTTATGGAAAAAACCTTTTTTTCTCATTAGTCGAGTCACTGGTCTTTCATCGATCATGCTACTAATTTGTATATCTGAAAAGTAATTAATCTAATAAATAATGAGCAAAGGGTACCCCCCGTTAAGATAGTAAATTTTGCCCTGTCCCTGAAATTTTTGTTTGACCTTGTAACTTTGTTTTGGATAAAAAAAAATAGTTTTTGTCATATTTGCAGACCGCGACCCCCCTCCCCCTGTCCACAGCATGAAAAAAATGACTTTTTCACTATTTATTTTTCTTCTCCGCATCTAGTCGGTAAAAAAACCCCAAGAAAATCGTGCTTATAGCTTAAATGGTTAGAAATCACGTAGAATTTTTCCATAAAGATTTGATGATGCTATATAACCTATAAGAATGAAAAAAAATTCAAACCCCTCATATTTTCACGGGAAATGCGGTACAGGGCCAATTCTTGCAAAAAAACTTGTATTTTGTTTAAAATTACTTGCCTGAATTTTTCCAGATATTTCCTGTTGGTGCGTCATAGTTAAAAATGCAAAAAAACTCATTTTTTCGACGTTTTTGGCTGTTTGTAGCTCATTTGCAGACTTTATATTATTATTATTTATATTATGAAATCGTATTCTAGAACTTTATTTATGAATTTAATTATGCAATCAAGTCAGAGAAATAAGATTTACAAATATTTACATCATATTTTTGCAAGAATCCACATTTTAGATTAGGTACTTAAACAACATGATTTTGTTGATATTTCACTACTTTATATGTGATAAAATCTTTTAAATATTATATTGCTTTAATAAAAGAGAATATTTTGGTAAATATGTCATTTCACAGGTACAGCTATATTAAGTACGGTCAAAATATCAACTTGAGATTACATATGAATTTATATTTCGTAAGAAAAACTCATCAATACAAACATTATCATCATGATTTAATAATATGAACCTTGACTTTGGCATTTTTAACACTATGTAATCTAAATCTGCACTTAAGTCACACTTTTGCGAGAGCTATGTGGTCTATTTTTACACTGTGTAAAATAAATGTGAGCATGCGAGTACATTGAAATTTTGTTTACATGTCTCATATTAATATTACAATATTAAATATATTTTTGTTAAAAAGTGCATATTATTCGCAATTATTTTATGATATTTGCAATCGTTTCAAAGATCATAAATAAAGTTTGCACTTATGGCATGTATTGTATTATATTATCTCCATTGACATAGGTACGAATCCAGTAACGTAACCCACACAGCATGAAAGATTGCTGCAAGGTTGCTGCAAGGTTTCATGAAAGTTTCGAAACTTCGCAGCAACCTTTCATGAAAGATTGCAGCAACATTTATATGTCCGCGCTAGAACCCGGTTGAAATATTTCTAAAAACCTCGCAGTAATCTTTCAGAAAACCTCGCAGCAACCTTTCATGAAAACCTCACAGCAATATTTCAGGAAATGTAACAGAAACATTTCAAGAAACCTTGCAGCAATCTTTTAGAACACCTCGCCGCAACCTTGCAGGAAACCTCGCAGCAATCTTTCAGGAAATGTAACAGAAACATTTCAAGAAACCTCACAGGAATCTTGCAGGAAAAATAGCAAAAACATTTCAAGCAACCACACAGCAATTTTTCAGAAAATCTCGCCGTAACCTTGCAGAAAACCTCGTAGCAACTTTTTATGAGATTGCAGCAACATTTATATGTCCGCGCTAGAACCCAGTTGAAATATTTCTAAAAACCTCGCTGCAACCTTTCATGAAAACCTAGCAGCAACATTTTAAGAAACCTTTCAGCAATCTTTCATGAAAGGTTTCTCGTAATATTTCATGAAATTTTTCCCAAATTATGCCG
The DNA here is from genome assembly GCA_017163975.1 of Anastatus disparis. Lineage (NCBI taxonomy): Eukaryota > Metazoa > Arthropoda > Insecta > Hymenoptera > Eupelmidae > Anastatus > Anastatus disparis. The sequence goes on along the minus strand of JAFFSR010000367.1, from coordinate 226,786 downwards.
CGAACAACGCTCATACCCTTCTTTCCGTATGGTTTCCTGCAATATTTTGCAAAATATTTCTTAAATCTTGCCAAAAGCTTGCTGCAGTAATATTTAATAGTAGGCAGGATTTTCTATCCTTGTGTGATAAAGTTTTTCTTATTTGCTTAAGTATCAATCGTTCTATCTATAAATTACTAGTTCAGCGCAATAGTATTATTATCAATATTTGTGCACAAGAAGAAAAAATTCCTCAGCATCGTTTTTGAGAAAAGTAGAGAATATTGAAATAAAAGGTTTTGTTTCTAATATTTATGCGTTCTTTACTTTTTTCAATAACAATTCGATGGATTTTTTTACCCTACGCATAAATATTTATAATAATAGCATACTTATTGCGCTCAACTTCCCGTTTACAATACAACTACAGCAATAAATACTTGAGTAAATAACAGGAAACCAAATATAAGACAAGAACAGCGAATCTGGACTGCTCTTAGAATCTTTTATAAAAACTTGCGGAATTATTGCTGAAACTGTTTATAAAAGGTTTGCTGCAATTTCATTTTGGAATTATTCATGAAACTTTGCTGATACTTTTTGTGAAACGCTTTTCTGGAATATTTTATAAAAATTGCGAAAAATATGGTAATAACCATTGGCGAAATGTACATAGCAATGTTTTTTGTGATATCTTAGAAATCTTGTCAAAAACCTTGCAGAAATCTTACTGCAACTTTTAACAAAAGATACCTCGTAATATTTCATAAAATATTAATCAAATTTTGCTGGAAACCTCGTTGACACCTTTCATAAAAGGTATCTTGCAATATTTCGTAAAATGTTTCTAAAATCTTGCACGAACCTTGCTGCAACCTTTCATCAAAGGTCTCTTGCGATATTTCGTAAAATGTTCCCCAAATCTTGCTAGGAACCTCGCTGCAACCTTTCGTGAAAGGTTTCTTGCAATATTTTATAAAATGTTTCTAAAATCTTACAGAAACCTCGCTGCAATCTTTCATAGAAAGTTCGATGCAATATTCCATCAAAATGTTGTCTAAATCTTGCTGAAAATCCCGCTGAAACATGTAATAAAAGTTTTCTTGCAATATTTCATGAAACGTTTTTAAAGTCTTACAGAAACCGCGCTGCAACCTTTCATGGAAGGTTTCTTGCAATATTTCATGAAATATTTCTAAAATCTTGCAGAAAACTTGCTGCAACCTTTCATGAAAGGTTCCTTGCAATATTCCATGAAATGTTTTCTAAATTTTGCTGAAAACCTCGCTGAAACATGTCGTGAAAGTTTTCGTCCAATATTTCATGAAATGTTTCTAAAATCTTGCAGAAACCTTGCTGCAACCTTTCGTGAAAGTTTTCTTGCAATATTTCATGAAATGTTTCTAAAATCTTACAGAAACCTCGCTGCAACCTTTCATGAAAGGTTCCTTGCAATATTCCATGAAATGTTTTCTAAATTTTGCTGAAAACCTCGCTGAAACATGTCGTGAAAGTTTTCGTCCAATATTTCATGAAATGTTTCTAAAATCTTGCAGAAACCTTGCTGCAACCTTTCGTGAAAGTTTTCTTGCAATATTTCATGAAATGTTTCTAAAATCTTACAGAAACCTCGCTGCAATCTTTCATGACAGGTTTCTTGCGAAATTTCATGAAATATTTCTAAAATCTTGCAGAAACCTTGCTGCAACCTTTTATGAAAGGTTCCTTGCAATATTTTATAATATGTTTTCTAAATTTTGCTGGAAACCTCTATGCAACCTTTTATAAAAGGTTTCTTGCAATATTTCATGAAATATTTTTAAAATCTTTCAGAAACCTCGCTGCAACCTTTTATGAAAGGTTTCTTGCAATATTCTATGAAATGTTTTCTAAATCTTGCTGTAAACGTCGCTGAAACATGTCATGAAAGTTTTCTTGCAATATTTCATGAAATGTTTCTAAAATCTTACAGAAACCTCGCTGCAACCTTTCATGAAAGGTTTCTTGCAATGTTTCATGAAATATTTCTAAAATCTTGTAGAAACCTCGCTGCAACCTTTCATAAAAGGTTCCTTGCAATATTCCATGAAATAATTTCTAAATCGTGCTAAAAACCTCGCTGCAACTTTTCGTGAAAGTTTTCTTGCAATATTTCATGAAATATTTCTAAAATCTTACAGAAACCTCGCTGCAATCTTTCATGAAAGGTTTCTTGCGAAATTTCATGAAATATTTCTAAAATCTTGCAGAAACCTTGCTGCAACCTTTTATGAAAGGTTCCTTGCAATATTTTATAATATGTTTTCTAAATTTTGCTGGAAACCTCTATGCAACCTTTTATAAAAGGTTTCTTGCAATATTTCATGAAATATTTTTAAAATCTTTCAGAAACCTCGCTGCAACCTTTTATGAAAGGTTTCTTGCAATATTCTATGAAATGTTTTCTAAATCTTGCTGTAAACGTCGCTGAAACATGTCATGAAAGTTTTCTTGCAATATTTCATGAATTGTTTCTAAAATTTTGCAGAAACCTCGCTGCAAACTTTCATGAAAGGTTTCTTGCAATATTTCATGAAATGTTTTATAAAACCTTGCAGAAACCTCGCTGCAACCTTTCATGAAAGGTTCCTTGCAATATTGCTTGAATTATTTTCTGTAACCTTGTAGCAAGTTTGCAGCAATATCACACTGAAATGTTTCATGATAACCTCTTAGCAATGTTAAGACAAGATTGCTGCAATCTTGTGACAATATTTCAGCACAATATTTCAGTGAAAGTTTCTCTGCAATATTTCATGCTGTGTGGGAAGTCAAGTAACAATTGTTAGGCTGGAAGTTATAGTCTTTACTCAGTTCTCAGATATCTATCTATGTTCTTACTCTTTTTCCATAAGAAGAACAAGGATAGAATATTTGAGAACTGAGTAACAACTACAACTTCTAGCCTTAGACTTGAGTTGGGTCTATAATTTCGAGCCATTAAAAAACATTATGGCCCGAATTTATAGTCATGTCTTGAGTATTAAGTATAACTTAAAACTTGAGTTTCATTATTTGAGTATCAGCTGTTACTTCAATTGAGTGCTACATGAAGAGGTTATTACAGTTGGTTATGAAACAAAATCACACAAATAAGATGGTCGTCGGTAAGGATGTAACACTCAATGGAAGTAACAGCTGATGCTTAAGTAACGATACTTAATTTTCAAGTCAGTACTTAATACTCAAGATACGACTATAAATTCGGGCCTAAGTTCGGGCCAAAGAAAAGTAACATGTAAAATATTTTGTAAATAGAATAACGAATATTAGTATTAAAACAATATTACGAATATTATTATAAAAAATATAATCCCATATTTATTAATTTTATATATGAGGTAAGGATTTATTTCTAACGAAATTGTAGTTTAAGACGATAATATTATTTCATGGGCTATATTACAATATTATAACAACATTGTATAATAAAAATTGATTCGATATTAAATTGTTTGTTACAATTATTATTGTAGATGTTTAAGATCTTTCGATAAAACATTAGGGCAAAATATTCGAATTATAATTTGTATATGGTTAAGATAATAAATCCAAAATCTTTGATAATATATAGGGCTATCACACGCTAGAAAAAGAACAGAAACAGATATAAGAAATACATTGCTTCTATATATACGAGAAATAAACGCGTTGTTCCTAGCAACAACTTGCTATTCCTCATATATATAGATATAGAAGTAATGTATTTCTTATATCTGTTCCTGTTCTTTCTCTAGCGTGTAATAGCCCTATATATTATCAACGGTTTTTAGATTAATTATCTTAATTGTGTGATTTTGTTTCATAACTAACTGTAATAACCTCTTCATGTAGCACTCAACTGAAGTAACAGCTGATACTCAAGTGATGAAACTTAAGTTTTGAGTCATACTTAATACTCAAGACACGACTATGAATTCGGGCCATAATGTTTTTTAATGGCTCGAAATCATAGACCCAACTCAAGTCTAAGGCTAGAAGTTGTAGTTGTTACTCAGTTCTCAAATATTCTATCCTTGTTCTTCTTATGGAAAAAGAGTAAGAACATAGATAGATATCTGAGAACTGAGTAAAGACTATAACTTCCAGCCTAACGATTGTTACATGAGTTACGTTACTGGATTCGTACCTATGTCAATGGAGATAATATAAAACAATACATGACATAAGTTTAAACTTTATTTATGATCTTTAAAACGATTGAAAATATCATAAAATAATTGCGAATAATCTGCACTTTTTAGCAAAAATATATTTAATATTGTAATATTATTATGATACATGTAAACAAAATTTCAATGTACTCGCATGCTCACATTTATTTTACACAGTGTAAAAATAGACCACATAGCTCTCGCAAAAGTGTGACTTAAGTGCAGATTTAGATTACATAGTGTTAAAAATGCCAAAGTCAAGGTTCATATTATTAAATCATGATGATAATGTTTGTATTGATGAGTTTTTCTTACGAAATATAAATTCATTTGTAATCTCAAGTTGATATTTGACCGTACTTAATATAGCTGTACCTGTGAAATGACATATTTACCAAAATATTCTCTTTTAATAAAGCAATATAATATTTAAAAGATTTTTTCACATACAAAGTAGTGAAATATCAACAAAATCATGAAAGTGTTTAAATACCTAATCTAAAATGTGGGTTCGTGCAAAAATATGATGCAAATATTTGTAAATCTTATTTCTCTGACTTGATTGCATAATTAAATTCATAATCAAAGTTCTAGAATACGATTTCATAATATAAATAATAATATAAAGTCTGCAAATGAGCTACAATCAGCCAAAAACGTCGAAAAAATGAGTTTTTTTGCATTTTTAACTATGACGCACCAACAGGAAATATCTGGAAAAATTCAGGCAAGTAATTTCAAACAAAATACAAGTTTTTTTGCAAGAATTGGCTCTGTACCGCATTTTCCGTAAAAATAAGAAGGGTTTGAATTTTTTTTTCATTCTTATAGGTTATATAGCATCATCAAATCTTTATGAAAAAATTCTACGTGATTTTTAAGCATTAGAGCTATAAGCATGATTCTCTTGAGGTTTTTTTTACCGACTAGATGCGGAGAAAAAAAATAAATAGTGAAAAAGTCATTTTCTCCATGCTGTGGACAGGGGGAGGGGGGTCGCGGTCTGCAAATATGACAAAAACTATTTTTTTTTTATCCAAAACAAAGTTACAAGGTCAAACAAAAATTTCAGGGACAGGACAAAATTGACTATCTTAACGGGGGGTACCCTTTTGGAGTCAGAAATGTAATTTATTACATCACCTATGATATAAAAATAATTTTCCTTCTTGTTCGACTTAAACTGGTTTTGTACTTTTCTACGTCTTTTATGAAATATTCATATTCCTATTCATCTTGAAATGTTTGATTGCGTTTTATGTTTTACATGAAATATAAAACTGCTTAAAAAAACACATAAAATACAATGAACAATGCTGCTACCCTATTGAAAATAATGACGTCTTTGGACGTGTCTGGATTTGGAACAAAAAAAGACGTCTTTAAAAGACGTCTTTTGAAGACGTCTTTTTTATCAAGATTTTAAAAATAATACCTACTAAAATGTTTCAAAAAAGAACGTACTTAAGCTAAAGTGTATATACTTGAAGTACGTAAATGAAGTATGTATACTGATTTTCAACTGTGAATAAATCCGCAAAATTATAACCTCATATACCTGCATCTCTGAAATTTGGATAAGGGATTGCAAAGTTAAGAAAAACGGCACCTCACAGTTAAAAATGTAACTACTGAAAAAATTATTCGGATCGACTATTAATTCTATGTTTGACTGTTAAATGGCATTTTTCTTAATACGCGAACTCCTATGAAAATTTTAGTGATGCGGGTATATAAGGTTATAACATTTCCAGTTTGTTCGCTCAAGCTTTTCGGTCTGCAGAGAGCTGATGCTTATTCTGTTTCTATATCTTTCTTTAGGAAGATACCCTATTAAAAATAATAACGGCTTTTCAAGATGTCTTTTGTTGTATTGGGATTTGTAAATACACATCTTATGACATCTTTCAAAGACGTCTTTATATACAGTTTAGCATAAGTACATTTTTTTTTAAAACATTTTAGTAGGTATTATTTTTGAAATCTTGATAAAAAAGACGTCTTTAAAAGACGTCTTTTTTTGTTCCAAATCCAGACATGTCCACTGACGTCTTTTGAAGACGTCTTTAAAAGACGTCATTATTTTCAATAGGGTATAGATCTGAAAATAAATACAAAGAATCAAAATTCTTGTGAGTAAATTATTAATATTAAAATAAAAGTTACAATAACTTATATACTTATCTGACATTTATATTTATAACTGATAAATAGTTAGTTTACGTGCTTCCTCAGAAGTTTTAAAAGATTTGAAACAACTTTTTATAATTTCATAGTCCGCAGTACAGAACCCTTTTTAAAAAATGATTACCACATACTTAGAACTTTGTAAGCGGCTTCATTTTGTCAAGTCTACCAAACATTTCATCTACGAAAACTCTCGAAACCGCTGTGTTTTTTAATAATTAATTATTAAACATGTCGATTCGACGATGTATTGTTATGCAATGACCACATACTTTTTTTTACATGGAACTAAAAGATATTTTTATAACAAAAATCAAATAATGTATGGCCGACAAAAATAATTCTGCGTTAGATGAGTCTACCATTTGAATTATGTCGATAGGACGGGTTTATGTTATGCGATGACCACATAGCCAATTTTCATGGGATTGCTTGATAATGAATTATGAAACCATAAGATCATAATGTCCGACAAATTTTCTACAGATTTTTTTCAGTCCGACAATCGGAACATGTTATTGTTACGAGGTATAGTTTTGTGATTACCATATATCGGACAGGGGTATGACGTGTCACATAATATTATTTTACGTACTAAAAGGGCAATGACCGACAAAAATATTGTATCTTTACGTCAGACCGACAAAAAAAGATTTATAATTAACCCGTCACCTATGTATGTGTCATATAACACGTAGTTCAAAATCATCTAATAAAATTTAAATTTATATTTTGCACAAATGAAACTAGTTACTATGATCAAGTATAGACATAGAAAAATACATTCACATTTTTTAATTTTTGAAATTAATTTTTTTTTCCAATTTTTACCGATATTTTTATAAGTACAAAAATGAAAAAAAATTAAATTCTTAGAATAATCTAATTTTGCAGCTATGGTTATTATTTTCATAACGTCAAAAATTATACGTCATTTTTGTGTCATCTTAATAAAATATTTTCATAGAAGGATCAAAATACTATTAATAAAACATGCCTCTTATTTTTTAATATAATTATCTGATTAAGGGGACCAGGTACTATTAAAACTCGAAAAATTCAAATATGAATAATTAAAAATTTATTGCTTTTATCCAAAGGAATAAATTTTTTGAAAAAATACTTATATTTCAGAAGACTTTTTATTTCTGAAACTTTTATCTATCTTAAAAATTCAACTTATGGTCCCCGTTAACATTCTGCTACTAAAAACAGATTGGTCGCAAGGTTTTTTTAAGAGTTTTCATCTGATCTTGATGAAATTTGGTGGAGATTTCCAAAATCATCTTAGAATCCACATGAGCGAGAGACATTCCTAAAAATTCAAATAATAGAAAAATTTTCTAAAAAAAATAATTTTTTTTTTAAATTTGTTTATTTATTTTTATAAATAATAAGTTAATACACAAATTAGCATATATGTATTCATAATTTGCTATGCTCATTAATTCTAATATAATTTTAAAAATCTCCACCAAATTTCATAAAGATCCGATGAAAACTCATAAAAAAACTTTGCGACCAATCTGTTTTTAGTACCAGAATGTGAACGGAGACCATCAGTTGAATTTTTAAAATAGATAAAAGTTTAAGAAATAAAAAGGTTTCTGAAAAATAAATATTTTTTTAAAAAATTTTTTCCTTTTGGATAAAAGCAATAAATTTTTAATTATTCATAATCAAATTTTTCAAGTTTTAATAGTACCTGGTCCCCTTAATGGGGCATTTAGAGAGTAGGTATGTGTTGTACGCGGCACATGCGTAGACAATGACATGAAATTAATTATTTGTTATTAACTATTTATTATTCGTTATAGATAATAAAATTCTTAACAAAATAAATCGTTAATCCCTTATGTGTCGTATACGACACATTACAGAAAATGGGCTTATGGATGCTTTAGGTTTCTTAAACTACCGAAGCGCACCTAGAAGAACTCAAAATAAGTCAAACATATGAAAAAATATATACTTTTTAAATGGGAAAGGGGTCTCGGACTCAATAGGTTAAAATAAAAAATGAAATTTCTAAAAATTTCATTCTTTGTAAAAAAGTAAATTTGCAGTGCTAAAAATAATTCATGTTAATTTGAAATCATTTTTTTTTAATTGTCTATTAAATCGATATTTTTCCATTTTTTATAATTTAACATTTTATCGCTAAAATATACAGCATGAATTCTTTCTTTATAAAGATTTAATTCTGAATATTTTTCTAAGATCACATTTTAATCCTCGAAAATGAGCATAAAATGTTATTATTTTATCAGCATTACATAGGTAGCAAAACATTTTATATTGGTTAAAGAAATAGCCATAAAAATTCCTATTTTCAACTCTTTATTTCAAAGCAATAGGCATAAAATGGTAAAAAGATAGTTTTAATTTCTACTAGGGTATTAGACTGATAAATAATTCTATACATACCACTAAAATATTTCTTTATATGAAACTTAGATTTTAGTGTTTACTTATCAATTAAAGAATCTTTATTATTATTAGAAATATTAATTTATTGTTCATATTTAAGTATTTAATAATAAAACTTTTAAATACATAATTTTTTAAAGGAATTTATAAAAAAAATTGAGTTTTTTTTGACACATTGTTAATATAATGTGGGAATGCTTGAAAATCTCAAATTATAATATTGTAAAAGACATACTGCAATTTAGTAAACGAATTTTAGCAAACGAATACAGTAAAAGAAATAAGAAATGATAATAATTTAAAAGTAATAATATTATATAAAATTTAATAGTGTTAATGATATTAAATAAAACATTAATTAACAACACGCTTCAAGAAAAAAATTCATTTTTGATTTATTCATAAAATTAAAAGTTTTGCTCATTTTTCTCATATATAAGTTATTTATTTTTATTGCTATTTATAAATTTTTGTTAAATAAGTTTTTCAAATTTAATATATTTATGTCTTATTCAGAATAATTTAGACATAAAATAATTGTCCTAAGACAGTTGAGTTCTACAGGGTACTACTACTCATTTTGAATTAATTTTCTTGTGATTTCCATTAGATTTCGGTAGCAATTTTGTCGGCCGCATATTCTAGTGTGCTCTACATTTTATTTAGAACAGAAAAAATCCCAGATTGGACATGTGGTAATCACAAAACCATACCACGTAACAATGACATGTTCCGATTGTCGGACTGAAAAAAATCTGCAGAAAATTTGTAGGACATTATGATCTTATGGTTTCATAATTCATTATCAAGTAATCCTATAAGAATTGGCTATGTGGTCATCGCATAACATAACCCTGTCCTATCGACATAATTCAAATGGTAGACTCATCTAACGCAGAATTATTTTTGTCGGCCATACATTATTTGATTTTTGTTATAAAAATATCTTTTAGTTCCATGTAAAAAAAAGTATGTGGTCATTGCATAACAATACATCGTCAAATCGACATGTTCAATAATTAATTATTAAAAAACGCAGTGGTTTCGAGAGTTTTCGTAGATGAAAAGTTTGGTAGACTCGACAAAATGAAGCCGCTTACAAAGTTCTAAGTATGTGGTAATCATTTTTTAAAAAGGGTTCTGTACTGCGGACTATTAAGAACTTCAGCCTTGTTATTATAAGTGTACAATCAGCTTTCAATAAATAGTCAATATACACTTAAAAACCAAATCAATGTCAATACATTAACTAAAAAAAAGATATTTTTCTTGTTTTTTAATTCAACCAAATTATAAACTGGTCATAGTAACACATACAAAAAATATAACTCCATGATGTTTTACTTTAATTAGCACTTTTTTTGTATGTTTGAAAAACTAGCAGATTGATTTTTTATCATTTTCATCGATGTGTATATTTTACTAGCAGACAACTGTTTCTTGGTGGTCTCCATGTGACAACCCAGTGACAATATGACACGCGTGCTTATGACCAGGGTTGGTTTCTGAAGGGCTCTATGCTCATGGTTAATGACTGAAAGACACACGGCGCCTCGTAGGAGAAAACTACAGCGCGAATGTTATACTATTTAAAAATGTTCCTGATTTTACTGAATTAAGAGTTAATAAATGATTTATAAATAAGTTTTTGATTTAAACAAAATATATTATATGTTTAACATTTACTTATGTTTTTATTTATTTATTTTGTGTAAAATCATGGAAATTTTTAAATCGTATTACATTCGCGCTGTAATTTTCTTTTTTTTTTCTTATATTGGTTAAGTCGTGTTCCTACATGTACCCATTACCATTCCTCCTTGGATCAAACGCATCAAAGTAAGGGTGAGCATAAACAATTAGAAGCCTATACAGGTCCAAGCAACCGTCACAAAGAGGGAGTCATCTATTCCTTCTTTGTCATCGCAGGCATCATTCCGGACGCATTGCTGTATTAACCATGTAGGACATCAGTCAGTGACATATGTAAATATTGGTTCCATTCCTCAGTTCCGATACAGTCCCAGTACGCCCATAGGGAACAACAACGGGAAGAGAAAAGAAAGGACCATAGGAGGAGGAGATAAAAGAAATAAAAGAAGGAACCCCACCAATAATCAACAGCTCCCCCAAAAAAGACAAAACAAAACATGAATGTCAAATATCAATACCTTCTTCGATACAAAAGGAGGCAATGTATAAACCGATACCACCGGGAGATCTATTACACAATTCAAATACATTCTCACCCACTCTCACATAAAAAACACGCAGGCCATTCAAAAATTTCATTCTTTCCACAGAGTAAATGTTACATTCCCAAATGAGATGGTTCACTTCGTGTACATTCTCGCCACATTCACACGTGGGATCCACTAGTAGGCCCTTGTCAAACAAATGATTGCGAGCCTTAGTATGGTGAGACATAATACGATTCACCATACAAATAGCTTTTCTATTAGCAATCACCCCCGCAAACCACGGAGCGAATGAAAAACTATTATAATATTTCTTATATCTAGCACCCCTTTAACCCCCCCCCCCCGTAAGCGTCCATTACCCCCCACATCCCCACGCTACCCCGGTCCCTGTAAAAGGGAAAAAGCGCTGAGAAGTTAACTAAGTCCACATCAGTACTGTCCCTAACCAGAGCATCCCCAGCCAAACGGTCCACCATTACATTGCCAAATATACCAACATGACCAGGAATCCAGTACAAATCAACATGTATACCTTTCTCCCTTAGTTCCTGACAAATCCCAAGCACCTCACCTATCCAAGAATGAACATCCGCCGGGAGACTAAAACTCTGAAAAGACTCTACCAAACTCTTACAATCAGAGAAAATCAAGTTAGAGGAAAATGGTTTGTCCCTAATGTAAATCAGAGCCCGTAAAATTGCGTAGGCCTCACAGCAGAAAACAGAGCAATACCTGTTGATACTAATGCTAATTGAGAACCTCGGGTGCAAAACAAAAACTGCTGGCCTGCATGAGCTATCCTTTGCCTTGGCGCCGTCAGAGAAGATCAATCTGGAACCGTTAAAGTTTTTGATAATGAATTCGCTAAATAAAAAGGGTGCGTCGGGGGGATCCTTATTAATCTCTTCGCCAATATTCCTATGGGCGATACTATCGAGGAACCATGCCCCATAAGGAATCCCAAAAATGGGTAACTTATCACTGATGATTAAATTAAAAGAATCATCCCTCATTTGATGACATAGGTTGTATAAGAACGGGAGTTTTCTCAAAAACCCAGATCGCTTATTACGTTTATCAAAATAATGGTAGATACAGGAAAATTTAGGGATGAGTGGAGAGATTCTTGATCTAGAGATTCTCAGGATCATCCTCTGTCCCAACAAAACCCTTCTAGTGTGTAGGTCTGGAACTCTCGCCAAATGGTGCAAAACGTTAATGGGTGTTGTTCTGACACAACCCAGGCACTTTCTTAGGGCCGCATTCTGGCAAACATTCAACTTTTTCAAAAGCCGGGATTCAGTTTGAGCAAACAGAAAGGATCCTCAATCCAATCTAGGTCCGATAATTGTTTTATAAAACTGAAGCATGACTTGCGGATGAACTCCCCAGTTGAAGTTTCCGATAGCAGACAACATGAATATTCCCACTCTGAAGGAAGACTGAAGACCGGCAATATGCTTGCCCCAATTCAAGCTTGAATCCCAATCAACACCAAGATATCTAAAATGTTCCAGGTTGCGGAGCGACATGCTGCCAAGCCGCAACGTGATGCTGTTGGGCAAGATGGACCCCGATCAAAAACTAAAAAGCTAGATGTAGGAATCGATATTTTGAGCTTAAGAGAATGGAAGAATTCTTCGATAGGAGAGAAACTTTGTTGTAGTGAGGACATAACCCTCTCGATGTCAGCATGGCTAGAGTATATCAATATATCATCCGCAAAGCCAAGAAACTTGATCCCCTCCCCCAAAACTCCTATGATAGAAGAGATATATAGATTAAACAGAATGGGGCTAAGTTGTAATTTTCTCATCAAGCCGCCACGCGGCACCATGTGTCCTTCAGTCATAAACTACGAGCGTAGAGCCTTCCAGAAACCAACCCTGGACGTAAGTATCCGAAGCTACGCCATTTATCAACGGAAAGTAAAATTTGAATTTGAAATTTTTTTGTCAACTATTGAAAAGTAGAACATTGTTGCAGCTTGCACATCGAATAAAGCAAAGTCATTCTATATAAATTAAATATTTGATATTAATATTATAATTTTTCAATTCTTTTATTTTTATTATCTGTTTATTATTTGATCCTTTAAAGAATCTGTATTGATCAGATAGTATTAGTTTTTAATTATCTCTTTTAACAAATTAGTATCCATTCTCTCTTTTGGTTTTTATGCATTGCATTAATTATATGCAGTTTTTGATCAATTATTTAAATTTTTCACATAATTAATTGATGATTGTAATTTTTTAGATTTTTATACATAGATTTTTTCAAATTTATTAAATAATATATTGATACAATTAATATTAAATTTTTATCATGGCTTCCTTGGAAAAGTTAGAATCTGGTGCAAAACATGATTATGTATCAGATAAAATAATCACTTCTATTGTATATGAGTGTTTGGAAATTTCAAAACAAGAAAATATTATATTGGATGAAGCAGTGGAATCTTTTTCAAGAAGGGTTGCAAAAGTAGCTAGACAAATGGCTGATTTAATTATACAGTTTATTGAAAATATTCAAGTGGTTGAAGAGAATCAACTTTTTGTTTGCGATGAAGATTTAAATTTTGCGGAAGAAATGATTGTAGATGCAAGTGAACAGGTTGAAAATCCAAGTTCAGAATCAGAAAATACATCTGGTAAGAATCTTAATTATTTAAGTCATATTTATTTTATAAAAAATTATAAATAATATATATTTAACTTCAAAATAATAAAATTATAATTAAAGATTATTAAAAGCAATATTTCCGATTAATTATTTTTAATAATATAAAGAATAATAAAGAATATATAGTTGTTCAATTTTTATATATTTAAAATATTTCATAAAAAAATTTATAGAATCTTATCCACCTTCAAGTAAACCATCAAGTTACGAGCCCGAAGAGAAAAAAGCTAAAGTATGGATGGTGATACCTTTAGAGAAAAAAGTTAAAGCTGTAAATTTACAAAGAGAGCATTCTAACTGGAGCTTCAAAACACTTCAAACCCATATAGGTAAGTGTTTGACCAGGAAGGATGAGTTAGTCCGATGGAGAAGAGATATCATCAATGGTGGGACAAGATTTGACAAAACCAAAGCAATCGAAACTTGGGTCTATGATCGCTTTACAGAGGCTCTTGTAATGAACAACCCTATTACGACAAGAAATTTGCAAGAGTGGGCTTTACAAGCTGCCATGCAATTTAAAGCTGAGGGTTATTCTTTTAATGCTTCTATACAATGGATCAAAGAGTTGAAAAAAGAGTTCAGGATTAAACAGACAAGAGTGCTTAAATATGTGAAAAAAACGAGCATAAATCTTTAGATGAAATAAAATCATCAAGTGAAAGTTTTTAAAATGATTGTCACATAATAACATCAACTTTTAATAAAGATTTTATTATTAACATTGACCAAATGGGTTGTGAGTATAGGAGCAATGTTCATCAAACTTTAGAGCATAAAGGACAAAAGATTGTTGAAGTTTATATCGGAGACATTAATAAAATCAGTCACTCATATACTGCACAATACTCTGTAACGGCATCAGGCAAATTATTGCCAAAAGTTTTTTTGTGCTTACAAGAACCTTCTGGACAATTTAGCCCAAGAATAAAAAAAGATATTGATAATCTTTCCAGCGAATTTAAAAATATTTATATTGCATGCTCTAAATCAGGAAAGCTATCTACACCTCTCGTTGATGCATACACTACACATATTTTGCAAGAATACGTTAAAGATCAACCATTCGTACTTATTCTGGATTCTTGGAGTGGATAGAGGTCATCAAATTTGTTTGATGAATTCAAAACACAAGATGAGGAATCCACTTGTACATTGAAATACATTCCAGTAGGTTGTACACCATACTGTCAGCCTTTTGATACATATTTACACCGTCAAATTAAGATATTTTTAAAGAAGCTCCAGAATGACACGCATCTTCTGCAAAATCAACGGCAACTCAATTCAAGAGAAGATGCTGTCAAAATTCATGCCATTATCCATAGGCAATTATCAGCACCAGTGTTCAAAAATATGATTGAGTATTCTTGGTTCACTGCTCAATTAATAACTGAAAGAGATGTTTTTATGAACGTGAACGAAGTCTGTTTCTCACAAGTATTGAATTCCAAATGTAACTGTCAACTCCTTTCTTTTATTAGATGTTCATGGTGCAGAGAGCCGTTCTGTTTTGTCTGCTTTTATGATTTGTGCCACCCATTTAATTGTAGCAATTATTTTTCAAATGTATAAATTTGTTACTATGTAAATAAAATAATTATTTACCATTTCTTATTATTACATGTAGTTGATTGTTTAAAAATTATTTTAAATTAAAGTTTAAAAAAACATTTACAAATTAGTCAATCAAGATTTTTTTTATTTATGCCAATAAAAAACTAGTACTATATATTGTTTACATCAACCTGTTTTGTATTCTAAAAAACTACATATTATTTATATCAACTTATTTTTAATATAAAATTATTGCAAAATAATTTTTATTCGAGCTTAAAATGTTCATCAAACAGTAGTTTTGCTGCAACGTAAAAAAATATTTATTTTAGAAACTCATTTTTTTTAAACATAATTTCTTTTAGAAAAAATTCAATTAATTGGAAAAGTCGCCCTGGTAACACAATCTGTTGCAAGCACGATTGTGCAGAACTTGCGTGGTCTGTTTCCACATTTTAATGCATATCTGCTGAAATTTAATTGCGACTGAAACGTGCGTCAGGTTCGTAACAGATTACCAATCGAAACGTGCGATTCTAAGATAAGAATAAAAACGCAAACTTGTAGCAGAATCGAAGCAGTCTTCCGTAAGAATCTTACAGCAGCATTTTGCTCCAGAATTATATAAGAATGACATAAGTTAAGTGCAATTATATGACGAGAATAAACACGCAATTTTGCAGCAGAATCGAATCAGTTTTCCGTAAGAATCTTGCAGCAGCACTTTACCCCAGAATTAGCTAAGGATGACATAAGTTGAGCGCATTTGTATGACGAGAATAAACACGTGAACTTGCAGCAGAATCGAAGCAGTCTTCCGTAAGAATCTTGCAGCAGCACAGTTTATAGAATTTCAAAGTTAATTAATAGTTCCAAAAATTGAAGTTACTTTATAGAATAAAGATAATACATTGTATTTTAATAAAAAATTTTCATTGTGAATATTATTAACATTTAACTAACGAGAACATGTTCATAAGAGTTGTTGACAGATTTTAAGAAAGCAAATGTTGAATTTAAAAATTATAATTTATAATTTGATGAAAATATAATAATTTATAATTGCGATACATTTAATGCATTTCTTTAAACTTTACGTGTTCTTACTACCGATGCCTACACCTATAGGCACATATTGGCTAAAAGAAAAAATGAAGGAACGCAAAAAACAATTGACATATATACACAAAGGGGTGGGCGCTGATATTATAGTATAAAATTATATAGTTGTAGACATTGGGAAGAAGAGAGGAGACCATTTCAGCCAACTGTAAAATATAAAAAACGTAGATAAAAAATTTTTATAATATCTAAGAAAAGTTTTAAATAAATTTCTATCAGTAAAAGATGATTAATATTTTGGTTCTACATTCATACGTAATTCTGTAGTAAAGTTTTGTCGCAAGATTCTTATGCGAGATAGCTTCAAGTATGCTGTATACTCGCGTGATTATTCTTATGATAAGATTGCATTTAACTTTTGTCCTTCTGATATAATTTTAGCGCAAATCTGCTGCAAGATTCTCACATAAAACTGCTTTGATTCTACTGTACATTTGATTGTTTATTCTTATCATATAATTGCACTTAATTTTTGTCATATTTATGTAATTCTGGGGTAAAGTGCTACTGCAAGATTCTTACGGAAGACTGCTTCGATTCTGCTGCAAGTTTGCGTGTTTATTCTCGTCATATAATTGCGCTCAACTTATGTCATTCTTATGTAAATCTGAGGTAAAGTGCTGCTGCAAGTTTCTGATGCAAAACTGTTTCGATTCTGTTATTATTATTATTCGATTATATGCTTGTGTACTTATTACGATTCGCAGAACCGCACTTGACAATTTGCAATTCTTACGTAATTGTGCTGCAAAACTTTGTCGGGAATTATTTACTCAATTTTGTTGCTAGTGTCTGTAATAAGTTTTTTCTGCTAGTTTACTGAAAAATATCTTCAAGATTCTGCGCATTCTTTCCGTTCCGTAGATTGCACTTTCTCTCTGCCAGAAACGTGCAATTCTGTTGCACTTATCTGCTGTAATTTCTTTTCATAAAAAACCCTATGAAATGCGGAAACAGACAGCACATGTTCTGTTGCAATTTTTTGATTTTCAAGAAAATGGCAGCAAAATTGTGTTGACCATGTTACCAGGGTCTTGATTCTTGATGATAAAATAAAATATTGCACATCATCCTGTAGTCTGATATCTTATATTGAAACGTCTGTCCAAGTTTTGCTAACTTTAATAAAATAAAATCATTATTATCTATTTTTATCAAAGGTATAATATTATTGAAAAAAGAAAAACAAGAAAAAAATAAAACCGACTAAAAAAATGTACTATTATTCATTATATTACAAAGTTAAATACAAAAATTAGCTTTGTGTTGTTTATGTAAAGATTTATCTATAAAACTAACATTATAGATGTCTGAAACATTATACATACATGATTGATATTCCATGAAGTTTATATGACATTTGATTATTTGTGGCATTGTATATCGTCCATTAATTTTAGAAAATACCAAATTAACCCGTATAAACTTCATAAAGTAAAAACTAAAAATGAACAATAAACATTTCTATAAAAAGTTTGCTTTTTAAATGACGTTTAAAAAAATTATTGGAAATTCTATAACTAATACTTATTATCTAACAGTATTTCTTGTATTTTGAGGAAAGGACCAGAAGATCAAAAAGCTTGTTGTTTGGTCTTTTGTCTCACATGTCGATTTCAGAAGATTATTTTTCATCTCACCTTATATTAACCTCAGAAAAACAAATTATTTCCTCGGAAGGTGCATTTAAAGATTTCTGCACACTAGTTATTTAATCTTCTTTAATTCAAGCTCATTCGTCATCTATGAAACCATAGCGTATTTTAATAGTCTCTGGACATGATATTGAAAAATTGACTTCTTCAGGACAAATTGATGAACCTGAGATAGGATGCCAAAAAAAAGGTTATGAATAACTTAATTCAATACAAAAATAATAAATATATCTGAAGAATATCAAGTACAAAAATAACGCACAGAGACAGTTTTACATAAAATAAAAATATAAAATAAATTTAAGCTCGTGAGTCATTGATAACATCGGTGGATGGATTCAATCTCTCTCAAGAAATATTAATTAAAATCACAAAAAAGAATGACTTTAAAATTACCATGTTTGAAAATAATTCTTCCATATACACCATAGTATTTTCCTCTAGTTGAATTGTCCGAATCGATTCCTAATTCTTATCTTGTGTGCTACTAATTATACCAATATATTTTATAGTATACCTTCACACTCAATTCGACTGCCAATACAATTTTTTTCTTTTATCATCCTTTAAAATTAAACAAAGTGATCAATTATAAAAAAGTGAATCATTAAAAATATTCACAAATAATATTATTATTATTTTTTTTTTTTTTTATAAAATAAGATTAATATATAAAGGATATTATCCTCTATATGATTAACCTTTTTTGTATGGTGAGGTCGAGGGAGTCCAGCCCGGTACCCGTTTAACACATTACATCAGGCTAGACTGTCAGACCCACCATACCGAAAACTTTGACTACCGATGGATGGTCAGCCACTTTTGTGACCAACAATCAATTGATACTCAATGAGATTGGATTTTTTAAGAGTCACGATATGGGTAGCACATACACTAATTTTCTTTCGAAAAAAAAGTCAGAGGTGCCTGGCCAGGATTGGAACCCGTGCCCACCACGTTCAAGGCAAGAGCTCTATCTGTTACGCCACCGCGCTCCTCACAAATAATATTATGCTGTTATAATATATTTATTAAAAATAATATAACTGTTCATTAAGGGGATGCAAAATGGTCACTACACCTGTACTCATAAATTTTCACAATCTTTACATTTTATTGCTAAATTTTCAATAAAAAAATGCATTAGCTTGTAGTATGTACCATAAAGATTATTCGGTTAAATTTTTAAATAAATTTATTCATTAGTTATTGAGAATTTTGGGTTCCAAAATTATTTATTAAGATTTTTCAATTTTGTACAGGAATCCGAATATCTAAAAAACTAATGAATGAATTTATTTGAAAATTTATCTAAATAATCATCATGGTACATACTACAAGCTGATGCATTTCTTTTCTGAAAATTCAGTAATGAAATGAAAAGGAAGCTTATATCAATAAGTACAGGTGTAGTGTCCGTTTTACATCTCCTTAATCACAATAATAACATTCGAGCATTCAACACGAAATGAATAACTATGATTATCATTAATAAACTTTATATTATACTATTACTAAAGTGAATTACATTGATTAGGTGTCCATACCAATAAACAATATAACTACCATGTTAAAAAATTTAATTAAAATTTAATAAAATGACAAAATTCTTAATTAAAATTTATTAATTAAATAAATTTTAATAAAGAATTGTTAAAATTTTTTTAGCAGGACAAATAAGATATTTTTTTACTTCGATGTAAACACTTAAATCATGGAATAGCGGTATATATCTTAACCTCTTACACAAATTCATTAAAATGATTAGTATGCAGAAAGATATACTTCAATAAAAAGAAACAATATAAATAGTGATAGCTTATTTCTTATTACACTTACGTAAAATAATAACGAAAAACAGAAATGCACTATACCATACCGTATCGTCATATTAAGAGTTTGAGCAGTCGATACATTCTAGCACATCATTACAATTAAACGTATGCTTGCATCAGCGTCCATTTTCTAATACAAGAATCAGGGTTGCAAATATTTAAATCATTTTGAGTTTTAGATAAATTTTAATTCACAAATCCTTTTTGAATTCGTAATTAGAGTTTTATTTAATTAACAATTCCTTTTAAATTAATAATTAAAAATATTTTAATTAACAAATCAAAATCTAATCGTGAATTAAAAAGGCTTTAATTAAAAAATCAAAAGGAATTCTTAATTAAATAAATTTCAATTAAGAAATCAAAATGTAATCGTGAATTGAAAGGGCTTTAATTACAAAATCAAAAGATATTCTTAATTAAATAAATTTCAATTAAGAAATCAAAATTTAATCGTGAATTGAAAGGGCTTTAATTCCAAAATCAAAAGGAATCCTTAATTAAATAAATTTCAATTAAGAAATCAAAATGTAATCGTGAATTGAAAGGGCTTTAATTCCAAAATCAAAAGGAATTCTTAATTGAATAAATTTCAATTAAGAAATCAAAATTTAATCGTGAATTGAAAGGGCTTTAATTCCAAAATCAAAAGGTATCCTTAATTAAATAAATTTCAATTAAGAAATCAAAATGTAATCGTGAATTGAAAGAGCGTCAGTTATGATTATGATTTGTGAATTCGAGGGCTTTAATTAAAAATTCCATAATTCCTTTTTAATTAAACGTTTTAAAGGAATTTTTATCATATATATGTATATAGAAAAACAGATGTGGACGCGCACATACATACGCACCTGGGCTCATATATATGCAACATTTCGTGTCGACCCAAACGCACACATACAGACAAGTTGATATATATATATATATATATATATATATATATATATATATATATATATATATATATATGTATATATACATACATACATACATACATACGTGGGACATTCCACGTCAATTAGAACGCACCCACAGACAGGTTTATATATATGGGACATTTCATGCCAATGCGCATGCACACACACAGGATTATATATGTATGTGTGTATATATATATATATATATATATATATATATATATATAAGGACATTTCAGGTCAACTCGTACGTACTCATGATCACAGGCTTCTCTATATATATGGAACATTTCATGACAACTCTCACATACCTATCCGAGTTCCTTCAGGTTCGCATATATGGGACGTTTCATGTCAATTTTCATTCATGCACACACACGTTAATATACATGGGATTTTTTATGTAAATTTCAACGCACACACATATAGGTTTATATATATGGGACATTTCATGCCAATGCGCACGCACACATACACACACACAGCATTATATATATATATATATATATATATATATATATATATATATATATATATATATATATATATATATATATATATATATATATATAGGGAAATTTCATGTCAACTTGTACATACTCATAATCACAGGCTTATCTATATATATGGAACATTTCATGACAACTCTCACACACCTATCCGAGTTCTCAGGTTTTCATACATGGGACGTTTCGTGTCAATTTTCATTCATGCACACACACGTTGATATACATGGGATTTTTTCTGTAAATTTCAACGCACGTACATACAGGTTTATATATATGTGACATTTCATGCCAATGCGCATGCACACACACAGGATTATATATATATATATATATATATATATATATATATATATATATATATATATATATATATATATATATATATATATGGACATTTCATGTCAACTCGTATGTACTCATAATCACAGGTTTTTCTATATATATGGAACATTTCATGACAACTCTCACAAACCTATCCGAGTTCCTTCAGGTTTACATATATGCGACGTTTCATGTCAATTTGCATTCATGCATACACGCTTTTATATACATGCGACTCTTCATGTCAACTCATGTACGACCTTACTGACAGGTTTTTGCATATGTATATATGGTCCATTTCATATCAAATTGCTCACGTTCACCCGCAATTTTTTTGTTTCTATATATATATATATATATATATATATATATATATATATATATATATATATAGGGACATTTCACGTCAACTGGCACGTACTCACAAGCACAGGTTTTTCTATATATATATGGGACATTTCATGATAACTTGTACACACCTATCTAAGTACCCTAAGGTTTATATATATGAGACGTTTCATGTCAATTCGCATGCATGCACACACGCGATCATGTACGTGGGACTTTTCATGTCGACTTACAAGCATGATATAAACATATATATATATATACATAAGGGACATTTCATGTAGAATCGCACGTACACACACAGGTTTATTCAAGTTTATATGGAATATTTAATTTTAACTCATACGCACACGCACACGCTCACACATACAAACACATATTTAACTTTATATATATATATATATATATACATACTTTACCTTATCGATGTAGACAATATTTAAAAAATAGTTATTTATTATTCTGTGGTACCCACGATCGCCGTCTTTGGATACCTAGGTGTTAATGACAACTTAAACATCATCTACAGCTAAAACTTTTGAAATTCAACTTATAGTTTAATAACTACTTTGAAGTTGTTTCAAATGTTATCTAGCCAAACATGGATGTTCCGAGTAAGATAAACATTGTCTACAAGAATATCTTTTGAAATTTAGCCATTATTTATTAATAACATGTACGTTTCCCGAGATGACATCTCACAATATCCAGGTGATCCTGGCTACCTGGAAATCGTCTATATGAATGAATTTTGAAATTTTTTATACCGACTATGAAGTTTACAAATATTTGCAGGGACTACGTCAAATGAAACTTGGAGATTCTTTTAGATTTCGATTCTACGGTTGTTTGATTAGGTCGGAGAATACTCGGAAATAAAAAGATTTTAAAAGAACAATTGTTTAAGATTCATGCAAGTTCCATAAAATATGTTGATTTACTCGTAGTCGATACCCATATATAAAGATCATTCATACAAATCATCTCGCATATAAATTTGCGGTAGTATCCCTACTAATTTATGAATTTTTCGTTTGAATAATGCCAGCGAAATTTAACTTCGAGAAAGCATATTACTATTGTGATTGGTGAATAATTTTAACATTTTTTCATCAAACATCATTCCGATATACAGGTAATAAGTGCTATTATTTAAAAAATTTAAAAAAAGTTAATTTATTTATTTTATACTTTTTAGTCTATTTATTCAATTATTGTATTTTATTTTTGAAGCATGTTTTTAAAATTTTTTATTTTCTATTTTTAAGTTAAAATTGTTTTTATTATCATTTAGAGTTACATTGCAACCAGACTTTTCGAAGATTACACTCAGGTACATCCGTTATCGGCGACTTGGTACTCCAGTTCGACCTCTTCATCCTAAATCATTATTATGCATTATAGATTCACTTTCAAACCTTGAATTAGGTTTTAGCAGACCCGAAATCCCCCGGGGAACCGACCTCGACCCAGAGAAAGCCTCCCCACTTGTACTTCCTCGGAGACGACGTCCATGCGTATTCTGGACAACGTGCATCACTTTGTGGCAATTGTTTGATCTCAAATTCGGTTTTAGCAACCCTGAAAACCCCCGAGAAACTCGCCTTGACCCAAAGAAAGCCTCCCCATTTATACTTCCTCATAGATGACTTTTCACACCCATTATCATCGACCTGGATGACCAGGTACCAAAATGACAACTGATTATTGTATTGTCATCCAAGACCAAAGTCTATGCCAATTGTCAGAATTTATATCTGTCAAAAAGTGCCTGAAATCGAGCGCGCAAGATTTGATTACAGACAGACAAACATACAAACAGACATGAAGGCGAATATAAGAAAAGCGTATATAAAAAAATAATATTTACCTACGTTAAGTCTGCTTTGAGACTAATTATCTTTCGTTTTTTATGACAAAAACAAGTAAATTGAATTTGAGAAAATTTCTATAAGTTACTTAAATTTATGAAAAAGTCAATATAAATCGTCATTTTTGCAGAATTATGAAGATTATGATTATTTTCGCGGAAATTATAAAGTTATGGAAATTATTTATGGAAACGTTTTCGATTGGAAAATTTGTGATTATTGCAGTTGAATTTTGTTACATCATCATCAGTTATATCCTCGTTAAAATGACCCGAAAATTTCTAAAAGAATCGGAACAAATATTTTTCCGGTCTTTAAAGAATGTTTAAGAACTATTATGAAATGAAAATTGATAAATGTTTCAAGTTTTCCGAATCGTTCCGACATTGAAATTTCAATTATAAGCCGTTACTCATAAAATTTGGAAAAGTCTATTGTATGCAACTATTTTTCCAGTGATTCAGTTGTAATTTATAAAATTGTGAATTTGGGTGATTCATTATGTTTCTTTCCGTAATATTTATCTGATGTTGGAGCTACAGCAATCAAGTTTTGCTTTTTTTTATTTCATTAATATCATTTTAAATTCGTAAATTAATAGTATATTGTGTAACGAGTAAGGTTTAGTTGACTATTGCGCACGAGGGCAAGTTGGCGCACGAGCGTAGCGAATAGCGCCATTGCCCGAGACTCTCTCTCTCTCTCTCATATCTGCCGTACGACTGACTCGCAATAGTATATTTCAATACTTTTTGGTACTATTATTTGTAATTAAATTACATACTTTTAGTTCACCAATTTCACGTTTTTACGGAATAATTACGATTTCGTTAATGTAAAAATAATACAAGAATAGATGATACGATTTACTTTGTCAGAGGTTAAAGCGAGATAGAGTATAAAATTCATCATATGGTCGATGAGATACAGTATGAGGGCGCTGCGCTTGTATAAACCTTTGCGATTTTACATTAATTAACGCTTTTGCGTAACATTATTTTACAGAATGTAACGTATTTACGTGATTTAATACAAAATAATATTATACATAGCTGTGAAACACACGCCCTCAAAAAACAACACACGCAGCGCGCGCTATTAGCTACTTACTACCCCGAAAACGCATGCGCTATAGGCCGCTTACTCAGCACGGATGAGAAAAACAAATATAATGACTTGTCCGCACTAAAGCTATGTTAATACAATAATTTTTGTTAAAATAAAAAATCATTTAAACTTGTAAATTTTTTATGAACTTGGATTGGAAATTATATCAAGCTCGACAAACCTAATCTTAAAATACGTTACATTGAAAGTTTGTATTATTACTTTTTATGTAGTATTTTCGTGGGTTTCTTGAGTTGTCCGCACTCGAGTTGAATCTTACAAATTTTTTCTTTGTCGCAAAAAAATGTTATTAAACGCATTGTTTATTCATAACTTGGGATTGGAAATATTATTAGAAGACTGGAAGCTTCATCATGCTCTTAAAAATAAAAATAATGTTATCTAATTTTAAAAATAATATTAATCTGAATAATATATCCTCATCAGAAAAGTTATTGTAATTTATATATTTTTAGAACCTTTCCAATTTCATGTGTACCACTATGGTATTATATGGGGATATCCATCCAATTTTAAATTCTCTAGTAACAGGTCATTATTTAAACTAGGTTATAATCTTTTGTGCTATCCTGTAACTCTATTTCTGATGTATTTTGTAAATGTGCCACAAACGGCGCAGCAGATAATTCTATAAAAAGTAAATTTACACATAAGATAAATTACGGTAATTTTTTATGTGTAAAAATGAATGTTTCATAGAAATATCTACTGCGCCGTTTGTTAAACATTTACAAAATACATCAGAAATAGAGTTACAGGATAGCACAAAAGATTTGAACCTAGTTTAAACAATGTGCATCATGCGGTAACCCAGTAACAGCTGTAATATGACCTGTTACTAGACAATTAAAAGTTTTGTGGATATCCCCATATATCAAAAAATATGATTATGACTTCTTCATGAATTTCTAATATATTGAATAGTGATTTTTGAAGGGCATATCATAGTATTAATTAAATTAACTTATTAATAAACTGAAAAATTGCCTAGTATTAATAAATTAGTGCGATTTATTGTATTTATTCACAAAAAAAATTTATAGCTTAGTCGTGTAAAATGGCTTTATTTCCACTATCAAACAATTCCATGGTATGCTTAACTATTTCAAGAGTTAAGAAAATTCAATAATATGTATATTTTTTTATAACTTCAAGATCGTTACTGAGAATCATAAATAATTTTCACGGTATTTTATTAATAGCAGGTCGTACATCTCTATCCTTTTATAATAAAAAAATTCAATTTTCTGCAAAAACTTATGATTGTAGCAAAAAATAAGAAGAAAGCCCCATCTCGTATACTAGAAAGCAATATTTTCTCTTATGAGAATAAATTATTTTTATCGCTTCGTTTCAAAGAAAACTTTGAAAAACTGAATTGTCCATCCAAACCTCGATATTTTATGTTTTTCAAGGTTTTTTTCAAAAGGAATCGATACAAAAATTTTTCCTCAATCAAAGAAAATATTGCTTTTTATGATACAAGATGGGGCTTTCTCTTTATTTTTTGCTAAAATTATTAGTTTTTGTAAAAAAATCAATTTTTTGATTACAATAGGACATATATACTCGACCTCCTCTTAAGGATCTTTAATAGCTATTAAACTCTTTACAAGATTGTAATAATTCATCTCGATTTACTTCCACAGAGTTCGTGAAGTTTCATTAACCTTTCAATCAATATACAGAAAATATAAAGATTCATCCGTATTCTTAAATGATCTCATAGGAGTCGGTCTGTGGCTCATTCGGTAGAGCGTTGGATTCGTAATCTCGAGGTTCCGAGTTCGAATCCCGCTCTCGGCCGATTGATACAAGCACCACTGTACGTTACATGTGCTTTGTTCACAAACACACTTACGAGCTCCGTCGCTGATTAGCATAGCAATAATAGCATAGCATAAATATAGCGACGTTAAAAAAAAAAAAAAAAAAATGATCTCATAGATTTATAATCATTTATTTACCAATGATTTAATAAATATATTCATACGATGATAAAACGTGAAAAATATTTCTGAAGAATTTTTTAAAATACAATCTAGAAGGATTCTCCTGAAAACTTTACAGTGCTGTTCAATTCTAAAGCGATCTAAATTGTTCATTAATTGTGAATACGATAAAATTAAGGTTACTATTCCTTAGTAAAACTTAATGAATCAAAAAAGTATTATGGACTGGTACCAAAAACCGCAAAAAATTAGAAAGGTTCTTTTACATCAGAATCTTTCCAAACCTTAATGTACATGTTCACCGGGGTATT
Organism: Anastatus disparis; assembly: GCA_017163975.1. NCBI lineage: Eukaryota > Metazoa > Arthropoda > Insecta > Hymenoptera > Eupelmidae > Anastatus > Anastatus disparis. The sequence continues at coordinate 199,582 of JAFFSR010000367.1, read as the reverse complement.
TCACCTGAATACGGAGGACATTTATAACTAATATAGGTAGCTAGGAGAGTTTCCGTAGCCGATGGAGATCCACGGCTCCACCAAAGTTTTTCCTATGTATTTTGGTGCCTTGAACACGAATTTCGAGGGTGGATAGCTGGAAAATAGTTAGGAAAATCTCTAAAGTAAATTTTCTGGTTGTTAATTCTTCGCAGAAAAACATAATTTTTCGTGTTTTTCATCAAATATTAAGTCGAAAATATTCTTATTAATTTTGCCGTACATTGCACCATTTCTCTGTAAAAACATCATAAATATAAAAAAACTCATTTTTCCATTTTTAATGATTTTTTTTATTTTATTGCACTAATCATTGGTGACCAATATAATTAAGAATTCTTACATTTTAATTAGCTAAAATTATTCTTTAATCCACCAACTGTTGATAAAAAAAGAATGGTTTAGGCTGGTTGCGGTCTTCCTTTAATTTTTCACGAATAATTGAACCGCTTATTCAGAAAGTACCGCGCAACGGTGCTCACATGAAAAAGTCAGGTCGGAAAATAGGGGAGATTGCTATAGTAACATTAAAGTCCACGGTTCCAAAAATTTTTTTATATATTTTGTCACTAAACATTAATTTAAAGGGGGTGAAGTCGGAAAATGTGCAGGAAAATTTGTATGATATAATTTCCAAAAATTTGAAAAGTCTATTTTTCAAATAAAAAACATTTTGTCGCTTATTTCATGCAATTTTCATGCCAAAGTTATAAAAAAGAATAAGTTTTATAATTTTTTTTCAATTTTTCATATTAGAATGAGACTATTGTTACAGTGCAGCAGAGATTAGAATAGGATTTCCTAAAATTTTATTTCATTTGCTAAATTTATGTTATAATTTATAAATACGTTTAATTAATCGTTATTTGTATTTTAATCTTATTACATTTTTTACATGTAGAATTTTTGCTACAAGAACAATATGTACAGTACGCTATTCATTATTTTATGAAGTTTAAAAACCTTGTGTTTTTATAATTTATTAAATTTTTAACGAAGTACAATTTTTTTCTGTAAACTACTCTTTTACTGTTACATATTTTGTAAAAATATGTCTTTTTAATAAAAAAATAGGTATATGATTGATTGAAAATATTAATTTTAATTAATTTAATTTATGTATAACCCTGTTGAAAAAACTCACTGACATGGTAACATTTTTTTTTAACTATTAATAATTGAATTTATTGATTTGTTGATTGTAATTCTTTAATCATTTATTTTATTTCCGCAATTCAATCCAAAATATCCTTAATTTATAATCCTTCAGTTGAAAATTGAGGCAGCACACTAATTATAACACATCCAAAATAATTTATAGCAGCATCATCAGTGTCACAACCAAATTTTAAAATTGCTAAGCATAAACTTTCAAAACGAATGTCAGGAAAAAGTAATTAACATTGTAAAAGAATTTTTTTATTACAGATAACTATTATGGGAAAAACTTTTTTGAAAATAAAATCATATAATTAAATTATCCATCAAAAAGTAAAACCATTCCTTAAAAATCTTTAAGATTTTTATCAGTATTAATATTAGCAATTTTTCCTAAATTAGAATTTTTTTTATTTTAAGTAACATAGAAAAAATAACCTGTTTGTGTAACTGATTAAAAACTGCTCACTTGTTTGAAAAAAAATCTGGTGGCACTCATATATATATATATATATATATATATATATATATATATATATATACCTGTGTGTGTGTGTGTGTGTGTGTGCGCATGTGAATTGACATAAAATATCCCATGTATATGTATATACATATGTAAGTTTAAACGCTAGCGCCAAAAACTTAATAGTGTGACTGACGGTCACACTATCAGCAGAGCAGTTGCTCTGGAAGCAGGAGAGACAGTACAATGGTAGGCTCCGAGCAATACGCATCGTGAATGGCCATACTCATAAGTCTCACGTTTTGTAATTTACATTTTGCTTAGTAATCGACAATTGTATAGATTCAGGTTAGTTTTTAAGTCTTTATGCTTAGAATTAAGTTTATTGTAATAATCATGTAAATATTTTTAATACAGTATTGTCAACTGCATCTGTACTTGTCTACCTTATTTAATCTCCTTTTGTAAGTTTCTAACCTATAAACTTACAAATCTATACAATGGAGAGAAGGGCAAAATTTTGTTTCACCTCGGAAGCCGGTGCCGATTCTAGAAGCACTGTGATTAAAGTTAAAACTATACAGCTGGAGGGTCAAGAGGAAGTTTTCTCATTTCCAAAAGATAAAAGGACCCGTGAGCATCACACAAAACTTTTTGATACGACCGTGGCTAAGAATGTCGTCAAAAGTTTAAAGGCAAGGAATAAGTTTCGCAATGTGTTAGTGACCTTGACGAAAGAGCTCCAACATGTTTACTTGGACGAAGAAGGTAATGTTGTGTTAGGTGAGGAATATTTAGAAGAAGTAAGCACAACACAGACTAATACTACTACTACAAGCGTCACGGAAAGAAGCAGCCGTAGTTTAGCTAAAGACATTGTTTTGGAAAAATTTAACGGTGAAAATTTTAAAGCGTCTACTTGGTTAACAATGTTTGTTCAGGAGTGCAAAAGAGTGGGGATAAATGAAAATAAATACTCTGAAACATTGAGATTATTTCTAGAAAAATCAGCTTTAGACTGGTTTAACGTCTCTTTAAAACAAAATGGTTTAATTAACAATTGGGAAATTTGGAATAATAGTTTTCTAGAAACTTTCTCAGTGCAATCCTGGACAGACATTGCATATGCATATGAATTTAAATATTTAAACGGCTCCTTATTAGAGTATGCGTTAAAGAAAAGAAATTTATTGTTAGAAATAAATGACTCCATGACTCTCAATACTCAGATTGACTTAATAGTTATTAAATTGCCTAAACTTATACAGAATAAATTAGAAAAAAAATCAATTTTAAATATGGAAGACTTGATGTCTAAATTGAAACATTTTGGTAATGTGAGTGTTGAGAACAGTGGGAAAAAGAGTGAAAAATACTCAAACCAAACAAATCCATGTACGATATGTGAAAAATTAGGTTATTATAAAAGATATCACCCAGAACAGAAATGTAGGTTTAAAGATAAACAAACGTCAAATTCAAAGAATGAAAAAATCAAGATTGTAAACAATATAGATTGCGAAAACTTAATAGCATCTACCGAAGAAGCAAAAAACGAGTAGTCACTCCACTCATAAGGTTAAAGATTTTTGTTAATGATTCTCCAGCTATAGGTTTATATGATTCTGGAGCAAATGTATCATTAATTAGTCAAGAATTTTTAAACAAGTTAAATAACTTAAATAAAATTATGAGTGGGGTGACTATCCTCAAAGGTATTAATGGAATAACAAGATCTGAAGGTACGGTTGAGTTAAAAATTAAAATTTGTAAAATACAAGAAAATTTTTCATTTTTTATAGTAAAGAATAAATTTTTTAATGAGGATATACTAATGGGTTTAGATTTGATTCAAAGATTTAAATTATGTCAAGATGAAAAATTAAAAATAACTCAAAAATACACACAGATTAAAAATGATGGTAAAGAGGAAAATATTAACATAGAAATAAACACGGTTCAAAATGTAGTCAAAGAAAATGATAACAATAATGTTATTCAAAACATTCTTAAAAATAATAATAATATTTTCGCAAATTCAAAATTTGATATAGGGAAAATTAAAGATTATGAAGCTTCTATAAAACTGACAAAATACAAATACATTTCAAAGAAACCTTACAAATGCTCATTTCAAGATAAAATTGAGATTGAAAAGCAAGTAAGTGAATTGTTGAAAGCAGGTTTAATTGAAGAATCTTGTAGCCCATACGCATCACCAGTTACTATGGTTTTTAAAAAAGAAGATAATAAAAGGTCTCGCTTTTGTATAGACTTTAAAGAACTCAATAAAATTGTTGTGCCAGAAAGTCAACCTTTTCCAAGGATTGATGATCTGACACTATGTGCCAGAAATTGCAAGTTTTTTACAAAACTAGACCTTAATTCGGCTTTCTGGTCGATACCAGTACGTAAAACAGACAGACATAAGTTGGCATTTGTAACACATCATGGACACTGGCAATGGAATTGTCTACCATACGGATTAAAGTCTGCTCCGGCAATTTTCCAAAGAGTTCTGTCTAGTGTTTTAAGGAAAAATGAACTAAATAGGTTTGCGGTGAATTATATTGATGACATTCTTGTGTTTTCTAGAACCTATGATGATCATATTAAACATGTAGAGCAAACTTTAAAAGTTTTAAAAAATCATGGATTTAAATTAAATGAAGGAAAATGTCAGTTTTCTTTAAACGAAGTAACATATTTGGGCCATAGAATTGGAAATAACTTAATTAAACCTATAAATGATAACGTAATCGCTATAAAAAATTTTCCAATACCTCAAACAAAAAAACAAGTAAGACAATTTCTGGGTAAAATAAATTTTTATTTGGAATACATACCACAACATTCTATCCTATTAGATCCACTACGTAATTTGCTAAGAAAAAATATAGAATTTGCCTGGTCTGAACAATGTAATAGTAGTTTTGAAGAAACAAAAAAGTACTTAATTTCTACTCCTGCACTGGCAATTTTTGATGATGAAGCGCCTATATATTTGTTTACGGATGCCAGCATTGAGGGAATAGGTGCTATATTGAAACAACCACAAGAAGATAAATCACTAAAAACTGTTTTTTACTTTTCAAAAAAGTTAAACAAAACACAAAAAACAAAAAAAGCTATCTACATTGAATGCCTTGCTATAAAAGAAGCAATTCTCTATTGGCAATATTATTTAATAGGTAAGAAATTTGTAATTTTCACAGACCACAGACCTCTAGAGAATTTTAATATCAAAAACAGTAATGATCCACAGTTGATAGATATATTGAATTTCATATCACAATTTGATTTTGACATTATCTACAATCCTGGAAAAGACAATGTAGAGGCTGATTGCCTGTCAAGAAATCCTGTTCTAGAGTCACATGAAAATTCTGAAAATGAATCTGTGATAAGGATAGCAAACTTTTTAAATATTGAAGAAATAAAAAATGATCAAAAGTTAATAAAACTAGATAATTCATGTGAAATAAAAAATGAAATAATATATAAAATTCTTAAAAATAAAAAGAAAATTTGGATTACAGAACAATTAGGTATTTCAATTACAAAGAAAATTCATTTGGAACAAGGACACATAGGAATTAAACAATTAATTCTAACTATATGCCACAAGATTTATTTCAAAAATATGTATAAACATATAAAAAATGTTTGTAAAAGTTGTGAAACATGCGTTAAAAATAAATCAAGAATAGGATGTTTTAGAGCTCCGCTATCCCAGCTGGGACCAGCAGAAAAACCTTTTGAAATAATGTCTATGGATACTATTGGAGGTTTAAAAGGAAAGAGTACTAAAAGATATCTACATTTATTAATAGATCATTTTACAAGATTTGCATATATTGGCACATCCAAGACACAAGTTGCAAATGACTTTATCAACTTAGTAAAAAAAGTAGGAAAAAATAATAAAATAAAAACAATTTTAACAGATCAATACGCAGGAATAAACTCTGCACAGTTTAAACAATTTACAAAAAAAGAAAATATATTATTAATTTTCACCGCTGTAGATTGTGCTTTTTCGAATGGCCTAAACGAAAGAACAAACCAAACCCTAGTAAATAGAATCAGATGTAAAATTTATGAAAATAAAGGAAAGTCTTGGCCAACTATAGCAGAGGAATGTACAAAAGAATATAATAACACAATACATAGTTCCACGGGATTCACACCAAACTATCTGCTAACAGGTATTAATAATAACCTATTGCCAAAAGAATTAAACGAAAATAACAAGAACAACTTAGAAGACAATAGGAAATTAGCATTAGAAAGATCTAAAAAAATACATATACAAAACAAAACATACTATGATAAACAGGTCAAAGAAGTTAATTACGAAGTAGGTGATTTGGTTTATATTCAAAACAGGAATAAATAAAATAGAGATAAATTAGATGAAATAAGATCTGGACCATACAAAATAAAAAAAAAAGTATCAAATAACATTTATTTAATAGATAGTAGATTTAGGAAAAATGAATCAAATTACTTTCACGCCAGTAAGCTGGTCCCTTATGAGTATGGTGTTAATATTGGTCTTAAAAGGGGGGGATGTAAGTTTAAACGCTAGCGCCAAAAACTTAATAGTGTGACTGACGGTCACACTATCAGCAGAGCAGTTGCTCTGGAAGCAGGAGAGACAGTACAATGGTAGGCTCCGAGCAATACGCATCGTGAATGGCCATACTCATAAGTCTCACGTTTTGTAATTTACATTTTGCTTAGTAATCGACAATTGTATAGATTCAGGTTAGTTTTTAAGTCTTTATGCTTAGAATTAAGTTTATTGTAATAATCATGTAAATATTTTTAATACAGTATTGTCAACTGCATCTGTACTTGTCTACCTTATTTAATCTCCTTTTGTAAGTTTCTAACCTATAAACTTACACATATATTCATAAGCCCATGTGTGTGCGTGCATGCGCCTTGACAGGAACAGCCCCATACATATATATATATATATATATATATATATATATATATATATATATATAAAGAAAAATATATACAAACTCAAGTACGTGTGTCATGCATGTAAATTGACATGAAACGTCCCGTGTATATAAACCTGTGTGTATGTGCGCGCGTGTGAATTAACATTAAATATCCCATGTATATGTGTACACAGATATACACACATATATATTCATAAGCCCATGTGTGTGCGTACATGCGAATTGACAGAAACGGTCCCATATATATAAATACAAATTTCAAATACATGTTTAGATGTGTTTGCGTGTTCGAGTTGACAAGATATGTCAAATATATGAAAACCGGTGCGTGCGTGTTGACATGATACGTCCCATATATGTGAACCTAAGGGCGCTTGGATAGGTGTGTTAGAGTTGTCATGAAATGTCCCATATATATAAACCTGTATAGGCGTGGGTAATAATTGACGTGAAAAATCCTATGTATATTAACGTGTGTGCATGCATGCAAATCGATATGAAATGTACCATATGTATAAACCTGTGTGTGTGTGTGCGTGCGTTCGAATTGACATGCAAAATCCCATGTATATTAACGTACGTGTGCATGCATGCGAATCGACATGAAATGTCCAATATATATAAACCTGTGTGTTTGTATGCGTTTGAATTGACATTAAAAATCCCATGTATATTAACGTGTGTGTGCATGCATGCGCAACGACATGTACTGTCCCATATATATATATATATATATATATATATATATATATATATATATATAAACCTGTAAACGACATGGAATATCTCATATATATATACCTGTATGTGCGTACGTTCCAATTGACGTGAAAAATCCAATATTTATTAAAGTCTGTGTGCATGCATGCGAATTGACATGAAATGTCCCATATATATGTAAACCTGTGTGTGTGCGTTCGAATTGACGTGAAAAATCCTATATATATCAACGTGCGTGTGCATGGACGCGAATCGACATGAAATGTCCCATATATATATATATATATATATATATATATAAACCTAAGGTTACTAGGATGGGTGTGTGCGTGTTGTCATAAAATGTCCCACATATATAAAAAAGCCTGTCATTATGAGTATGTACGAGTTGACATGAAATGTCCCATATATAATCCTGTGTGTGTGTGTGTGTGTGTGTGCGCATTGGCATGAAATGTCCCATATATCTAAACCTGTAAGTGCGTGCGTTCCAATTGACGTGAAAAATCCCATGTTTATTAAAGTCTGTGTGCATGCATGCGAATAGACATGAAATGTCCCATATATATAAACCTGTGTGTGTGCTTTCGAATTGACGTGAAAAATCCTATGTTCATTAACGTGCGTGTGCATGCATGCGAATCGACATGAAATGTCCCATATATGTAAATCTAAGGGTACACGAATGGGTGTGTGCGTGTTGTCATGAAATGTACCACATATAAAGAAAACCTGTACTTATGAGTACGTGCTAACCGACATGAAATATCCCATGTATGTATGTATATATATATATATATATATATATATATATATATATATATATATATATATATATATATAAAAACCAAAATATATACGGGTCAACGGGTGCAAGTTGACATGAAACGGACCATGTATATATATATATATATCAACTTGTCCGTATGTGTGCGTGTGGGTCGACATGAAATGTTGCATATATATGAGCCTAGGTGCGTATGTATGTGCGCGTCCACATATGTTTTTCTATATACATATATATGATACAAATTCCTTAGTACGTTTAATTAAAAAGGAATTGTGGAATTTTTAATTAAAGCCCTCGAATTCACAAATCATAATCATAACTGACGCTCTTTCAATTCACGATTACATTTTGATTTCTTAATTGAAATTTATTTAATTAAGGATTCCTTTTGATTTTGGAATTAAAGCCCTTTCAATTCACGATTAAATTTTGATTTCTTAATTGAAATTTATTTAATTAAGAATTCCTTTTGATTTTGTAATTAAAGCCCTTTCAATTCACGATTACATTTTGATTTCTTAATTGAAATTTATTTAATTGAGAATTCCTTTTGATTTTTTAATTAAAGCCTTTTCAATTCACGATTAGATTTTGATTTGTTAATTAAAATATTTTTAATTATTAATTTAAAAGGAATTGTTAATTAAATAAAACCTTAATTACGAATTCAAAAATGATTCGTGATTCAAATAATTTTTAATTACTTTTTTCGCAACCCTGACAAGAATACAAAATTGCAAATTCAAAATTTACTTTCCGTTGGTAGATGGCGTAGTTTCGGATACTTGCGTCTCAATTTCAAACCTTAATCTGTCTTTGTCTCTCTCATGATAAAAAAGAGAGAAATTGAGACTATAAATTCCAACCTTACATTGTGTGTTTTTCGACTATATGCTATCGATTTGTCATTATTTCAACATCATAGCTGTTGGGTGGGCTAATACCTGCTAATGCACATCAGTAATCATGTCATAAGCACGCGTGTCATTGTCAGTGAGTTGTCACATGGAGACCACCACGAAACAGTTGTCTGCTAGTAACATATACACATCGATGGCAATGATAAAAAATCAATCTGCTAGTTTTTGAAACATACAAAAAAAGTGCTAATTAAAGTAAAACATCATGGAGTTATGTTTTTTGTATGTGTTACTATGACCAGTTTATAATTTGGTTGAGTTAAAAAACAAGAAAAATATCTTTTTTTTAATTAATGTATTGATATTGATTTGGTTTTTAAGTGTATATTGGCTATTTATTGAAAGCTGATTGTACACTTATAATAACAAGGCTGAAGTTCTTAAAATTATGAAAAGTTGTTTTAAATCTTTTTAAACTTCTGAGGAAGCACGTGAACTAACTATTTATCAGTTATAAATATAAATGTTAGATAAGTATATGAGTTATTGTAACTTTTATTTTAATATTAATCATTTATTAACAAGAATTTTGATTCTTTGTATTTATTTTCAGATCCATAGCAGCATTTTTCATTGTATTTTATGTGTTTTTTGAAGTAGTTTTATATTTAATGCAAAACATAAAACACAGTCAAACATTTCAAGATGAATAAGAATATGAATGTTTCATAAAAGTACAAAACCAGTTTAAGTCAAATAAGAAGGAAAATTATTTTTATATCATAAGTGAGTTAATAGATTACATTTTTGACTCCAAAATGTGCTCATAATTTATTAAATTAATTACTTTTCAGATATACAAATTAGTAGCATGATCGATGAAAGACCAGTGACTCGACTAATGAGAAAAAAAGGTGTTTTCCATAAAAATTGCAAAATTCAAAATATAGAAAATGCAATATCTCAAGAGTATCAAAACGTTAGACTTTAGGGCTCTACAGAACATGTTTTTTAGGTGAGATGAACCATATCTCACAGTTTTAGGAAAATCTGTGACCCGAATAAAGGGTCCTCTCCTAGTTAGTTGAAAGAAAAAAGTTTTTTTATTTTTTTTTAAGAAATTGCAAGTAATATTTATTTTCATAAATATTGTTGGCTATAAAAATTTTCTGTAATTTTTTGGTCATAATTATTTTTATTATTATTTTTGATGATCTGCTTTTTTTTTTATTTTTCATTCTTAGGGTTGTAATTTGAATAGGATAAATATATTAACATAATATTGGATGTGAATTTTTTTCTTATCATAAGACATAATATTAGCAACTAATATTTGAAATTTTCAAATATCTATTTTGCTTCAATCTTTTTTCAAAAATATATTTTTAATAGGAATATTATTCGATAAAAAAAATTTTAACAATTACGGTATATTTTGGGTAACTCTGAAAAACTCAATGCCTAAACAAAAAATATTAGATTCAGTTCATATTTCCTCTACTAAAAGAAGAAGGAAAACAGCACATGATGAATCTGACACAGATTATGATGATGATGATTGCATCATTCCTGATCCAGATCGCTCAGGCTCATCTAATACTGGGCATGATGATGATGATCCAGATTCATTTGATTCCGAAAATAACTATGATTCTGAAGACTTAGGCTTATCTGTGTCTAATAATGGTATGGATGATTACCAATATCCATCTTATAGGAATGTTATAGATAATTATTCAAAAAATAAAAAAAAATTATAACCTGATCATGAATTTATTTGGGTTGATGGCGAAAAATCTGACTCTTATGATTTGAAAGATGAAATAATTCTTTCTGAATCTATAAAAAATAAAATCAGAGCTAGTTAACATGTTGATTTATTTGAGTTGCTTTTTTCTAAGGAAATAAAAACTCACATTATAGAAGCATCGAAGGAAAATGGATTGGATATAAGTCACAGAGATCAAGACGCTTTTTTAGGTATACTGTTGTTATCGACGTGCAACAGTCGTGGTAATCAGCGAGAGTACTGGTCTAAAGAACCAGATTTGAAATGTGAGTTTGTTTCATCTACGATGAGTTGAAAAAGATTTTTAAAAATTAAATCTGAAATAACTGTACAGAACGATTCTGACAAAGCATGGCATATTCGTATGATTTTAGATATATTTAGAAAAAACATACAACAATTTGGTTTTTTCTCAACCGGTTTATCGGTAGACGAAATGATGGCCAGATTTTTTGGTCGTACGAGCTTAAAACAATTATTACCATCAAAACCTGATAGGTTTCGTTTGAAATTTTAGGGACTATGCAACACTTTTGGGTATTTATTCAATTTAGATATCTACTGCGGTAAAAACTCATCATTATCTGATGATTTAGAAAATTGTGCACTAGGTTCGAAAATTTTTATGCAAATAGTCAAACCATTGTTGTTACAAACTACAAGAACTAGATTACTTCAATATCATCGAACTTTTAATATTTACTTTGCCAGTCCTGATCTTATTTTACATTTGAAGAAACTTGGTTTACGAGCAACTGGGACCGTAAGAAAAGAAAGAGTAAGCAAAAATGAGCATACTTTCGATAAAAATGCTCTTAGAGGTTCGTATAAAGTTAGCCATGATAAAAATAGTAGAATAAATTATGTTAGTGTGATGGACAGTAAAAAAGTCTTTACTCTCATCTGCAGCTGGTGTTTTACCTTTGGAACTTACGTTGAGATACTCTCAAGTGCACAAAAAAAAGAGTAAATCATGTCTATCCCTCGATAATCTCGATTTATAATAAGTTTATGGGTGGTGTTGATGATCATGATTTTAGATGTGAAAGAGTACTTCCATGTATTGGAGCAAAAAGATGGACTTGGGCGGCATTCGTTAAAATTTTGCAATCATCAGTTACAAATGCAACTGCTCTATGGAACATCTGTTGTAAAAAAGGTAAGAGAAATTTACGAACTAAAGATATGTGTAGAAGTATTACTAAGTTCTATATCGAAAAATCAAGAAAAAAAAAAAAAACCATGAGTTCTCACAAAACTGAAACGCGAGTAATACGTTCATGTAGTGCTAGTGATTGTTCTTAACGAACATCTAAATATTTCATTAATTGTGAAGCTTATTATTGTAAAAATTGTTATTCGAAATTGCATGCACAATAATGTTTCAGAAAAATCAAATATAATAATTTTAATAAAACTAATAAAACAGAATTTTACTAAAAAATATGAAAAATAAATATATATACATATATATATATATATATATACTAGGGGGGGTTCCCCCCTGCTCGCTCCGCTCGCCAACCCCCCGAATACACACATTTCAAAGTAAATAGAAGAGTAGGACATAATGAGTTGAAATTTCATATTTGTGAATGTGAAAAAAGTTCAATAGAAAACATCGATACATAAAAATATAAGATATGAAGTTATAGAATTAGAATTAATAAAAAAAAAGATGGTTTAACGCTATATTCAAAAGTTTACAATGAATCAAACTTATATATTTTTGAAATAAATTAGAAATATAATAGTAAATAACATTAAAATTTCAAGTTATGATTGTATATAGTAATATTTAATAATAATTATTAGCGAATAATAAAAAATAGAGTAATAGAATAATTGAAAATTATAATTATAAATAAATATTTTTATCTTCTTATGTCATAAATTTTATATATAAAATGCAAAGAAAACGCTCCCTCTCTGCATTTTTTATTTGTGGGCTTGAGACCAACATATTAATCACATAAAGTGATGATAATATCGAATTGAATTATCCAATAGAAACTCTTAATAAAATAAAAGAAGGTTTACCACCACACATATTGGAATTAAAAGTTAATGCTATAGTTATATTAATAAGAAATTTAAGTATTACCGAAGGTTTATGGAATGGAACAAGATTAAAAATTATAAAATTATATAAATATAATCTTGAAGCTGAAATCATTACTGGAGAAAAAATTGGAAATAAAGTTTTAATTCCAAGAATAACATTAAATACTGGTGAATCATCGTCTTTACCCTTTATACTTTATAGTAAACAATTTCCTGTAACATTAGCTTTTGCTATAACTATTAACAAATCTCAAGGTCAAAGTTTTGATGAGATTGGATTATTTATTAAAAGACCTTTATTTTCGCATGGACAGCTTTACGTTACACTATCGAGATGTAAAAATCCTAACAAAATATACATACAAAATAAATCTGAAAATAAATATGAAATAATAAATATTGTTTGAAAAGAAATTTTTAATTGTTAATTAAATTTTAAAATGTTGTAAAAATAAATACAGTTTATAAGAAAATAAACATAAAATGAATTATTAATTAATTAATATAAAATAAATTTATATATTAGATAAACATGGAAAACAATGAACAATTGAATGTTGATAATAACGCAAATTGGCAAATTATGGAATGGGATCCAATTAATAATACGTATATTGAACCCGTATCTAACGAAGAATTAGAAGAATTGTCTAACTTAAATGCTGAAATTAATCAATATGAAGAAATAGAATATCTTCAAGAAGTAGAAGATGAAGAAAATTATTATCAATATGTAAAAGAACAAAAATTATCTGAGTGGTCTGAATTAATACAAAAATTTGATATGAAATATTATATACATTATTATAAAGAATGGAAAGATGTTCCTGAATGTTTTCAATTTCAGGTTCAAGAAATTTTTCAATATCTAATAAATAATGTCGATTTCGACATAGAAGGTATTAAAAATGATGAAAATTATTATGAAAATTTATTAATATTAAGTAATATAATCTATGAATTACATTTTTAAAATGATAATTATTTATATACACCTTTAAAATGTTTCAAAAAATAAAAATCAAAATATTTACATGTAATAACAATAATAATTTTTCATATTTTGTTAATGACAATATATTTTATTTTTATGAATTTATAAATTTTTTTCAACGATAGTTTAAAAGTAGTTTATAAAATTAATTTTAGCAAAAATAAAAAAAAATACTAAAATTTTCAAAATAATATAAATCTGTATGCTTTTTTCAACGACAATAAAAATAAATTTGTAAACTATTTTTAAAAATAGTAAGAACAGATATACATATTTTTTAATGACACTAAACAATAAATTTGTACGCTTTTTGCAGCGACAATAAAATATAAATTTATAAGTTTCTTTTAGCAATTATGAAGAATAAATATGTAACCTTTTTTTATCGACAATAAAAATGATTTTGTAAGCTTCTTTTAGCGACAACAAATAATAAATTTGTACGCTTTTATAATTTTTTTTTAGTGACAATAAAAATAAATTTGTAAGCTTCTTTTAACGACAACTAATAAATTTGTATGCTTATATAAAATTTTTTTAGTGAATACAAACAATCAATCTGTACGCTTCAGCGACAATAATAAATAAATTTGTAATCTTTTTTAGCGACAATAAACAATAAATCTATACGCTTTTTTCAACAACAATGAGATATAAATTTTTAAGTTTCTTTTAGCGATTATGACAAATAAATTTGTAAGCTTTTTTTAGCGACATTAAACAATAAATTTATATACTTGTTCGAAATTTTTTTAGCGACAACAAACAATCGCTTCAGTGACAATAATAAATGAATTTGTAATCATTTTTAACGACAGTAAACAATAAATTTGTACGCTTTTTTCAATGACAATGAGATATAAATTTATAAGTTTCTTTTAATTATTATAAAAAATAAATTTGTAAGCTTTTTTTAGCGACAATAAACAATAAATTTACATACTTGTATAAAATTTATTTAGCGATAACAAACAATCGTTTCAGCGACAATAATAAATTTGTAAGCTTTTTTAGCGACAATAAAGATGAATTTGTAAGCTTCTTTTAGCGACAACAACCAATAAATTTGTATGCTTATATTAAATTTTTTTGGTGACAATAAACAATAAATCTGTACGCTTCAGCAACAATAATAAATGAATTTGTAATCTTTTTTAGCGACAGTAAACAATAAATTTGTACGCTTTTTTCAACGACAATGAGATATAAATTTATAAGTTTCTTTTAGTGATTATAAAAAATAAATTTGTAAGCTTTTTTTAGCGACAATAAACAATAAATTTATATGTTTGTATAAAGTTTTTTTAGCGAAAACAAACTATCGCTTCAGCGACAATAATAAATTTGTAAGCTTTTTTTAGCGACAATAAAGATGAATTTGTAAGCTTCTTTTAGCGACAATGAAGATGAATTTTTAAGCTTCTTTTAGCGACAACAAACAATGTTTTTTATAAGCTTTTAATGCAGCCATATATTTTTATGCTGGTCTCAAGCCCAAAAATCTTTTATTAAGACAAATATGTAAATATCTTATTTCTAATTTAAAAAAAAACATGTTTTGTTTAAATACAATTGTTAATAAAGTACCTATTGATATTAAGCTAAATTCATTTTGTAATTCATAGTTTACTATTGTAATTAATAAATTTTTTCAATAATAAAAATAAAGATACAATATATAGAAATAAAAATATTAGATTAGAAATAAAAATATTATATATTTACCTGAATAAAGAAAATGCAGAGAGGAAGCTTTATATTATCAATTAATTATGTTTGCAATTATATTAATAGAATATTAATAATAATATTTTTTTTTTTCATTTTTGAAATTCAATATTAGAATACGAAAAAACTTTATATGATTAAATAGTTACAGTTACAATCATAATAATAAAATATTACTAATTATAATAATATTAAATTACTTATAATTGTTATTATAATAATAGAATATTATTAATAATAAGAATATTTTTTTATTACTAATTACTTAATCATAATATCATAGTGGGGAGGAGGGCATAATGAGGGGGCTATAAAAAGTGATGGAGAGGGGGAAGCAAATTGGGGGGGCTGAGGAGGGGCTAT
Source organism: Anastatus disparis (assembly GCA_017163975.1). Lineage (NCBI taxonomy): Eukaryota > Metazoa > Arthropoda > Insecta > Hymenoptera > Eupelmidae > Anastatus > Anastatus disparis. The sequence continues at coordinate 183,635 of JAFFSR010000367.1, read as the reverse complement.
AAAAATTAAGAAGGGTGAGAGGGGGCTGAGGGGGAGGCCAATTTACGTTAATTTTGGAATAGCCATTTATAAGAGAAATTACAACGTAATTTGAGGGGGGCTATGCCGACAGACATTTGAGGGGGCTGATAGGGAACTACAAAAATTGAGGGGGCGAGGAGGGGCTGAGGGGGGCCTAAGTTACGTTAATTTCGGAATAGCCATTTATAAGAGGAATCACCACGTAATTTGAGGGGGCAAATTGAGGGGGCTGAGGGGGGCTACAAAAATTGAGGGGGCTGAGGGGGCTGAGGGGGCCTAAGTTACGTTAATTTTGGAATAGCCATTTATAAGAGGAATTACAACGTAATTTGAGGGGGGGCTATGTCGACAGACATTTGAGGGGGGGCTGAGGGGGGGGGGTCGGTTGAATCTTGTCTTACGACTATATATATATATAGATATATATATATATATATATATATATGTATATATATATGTGTATAATATATATAAAAAAACAAAAAAAAGAAGACTTTCTATTACCGTCGACCTCCTCGTAAGAACATTTTTACATAGATTATCATATTTATTCATATAGAAAAATGTTCTGGTGAAAGTCGGGCAACATAAAATTTACGGCAAACGGGCGGTTGTAAAAATATAAGGAATTATTGTATGATTATAAAAAATATTGTAAAAATATATAACTTTAATATTTTTGATAACAAACCTACCTGAAAAAAAATGTCACTATAAAAAGAGTTGAAAAATTGAAAATGAAATTCAAAATAAATATTCATGAGCGCTGCCATCTTGGAATGGTTATTTTTAACTGGTTTATCAGATACATTTTTCATTGTTTCTATAACTTTGGGCCATTTCGATTCAAAAAAGTTCAAAATAACAACATATAAACTGCTAAAACGTGTGAAATTCTAAGAAAAAACGATAAAATCATGGAAAATATGGTGTTTTTTGCCATTTTGCTCTTCTTATCACCTTTTATTATTTTTTTTTCATAATCGATATTGAATTGATGTAGAAATAATAAATTCTATTAAAAAAATCAACGTCATGGGCTAAAAACATTAAAAAACTGAAAAAAACGTAAAAACGCGTGTAAAAGCCACCATATTGGATCAGCCATTTTGAATTTTGACATTCTCAATGGCTTAAATTTTAGCTATTGTAATTTATACACAGGACCCTGATGCTTTCACCGATCCGATAACGTGAACATGATAAGCCAGTACGTTAAACCAATTAACCAAAAATTAAAAAAAAAAACAAGTTTTTTCGTAGATTAGCCGCCATTTTAAAAAAATGAAACGTCATAGAAAAAAACTAATAACAGATTTGAAAAGTACGGACAAAAATACGCTAAAAAATATAGTTTTGAAATTTTGTGAATAAACATTACACAGACTAATATTCACTTAAAAAACATACAAAATTTATGTGCATTTGGCATGAAACGGGTTAAGGGAGTTGCTACAGTTCTTTGCAACACAGAGCGGTTGCGTATACAGAAAGTAATTGCCTGGCTATAGGCATGGGTGATAGGGAATGCAGGTTATTAATGCAGACTCAAGAATTAGAATCAAGAAAGTAATTTGAAAGAAGAAAGAAGTTATGAGCTTTTAAAGACTTACTTTGTATTGAAGACGAATTATTCCTCCCTTTGGTTCCTTTTCGTTGAAAATATATATATGTATATATTTATGTATTAAATTATTATGTTTTTATTTCTTATAATTAATAAGAGTTAAGAGGAGGTCGAGTATATCTGTCCTTTTCTAATCAAAGAATTGATTTTATTACAAAAACTAATAATTTTAGCAAAAAATTAAGAGAAAGCCGCTTTTTATATCAAAAAAAGCAATATCTTCATTGATGAGAAAAAATTAATTTTATCGCTTCGTTTCCAAGAAAACCTTGAAAAACTTAAAACACAGAGGTTAGGGTAAACAATTTGGTTTTTCAAGGTTTCCTTGAAATCAAAGCAATAAAATTAATTTTTTTTTATTAGAGAAAATTTTGCTTTTCCTTATACGAGATGCGGCTTTCTCTTTATTTTTTGCTAAAGTTATTATTTTTAGCTAAAAATTAATTATTTGATTAGAAAAGGACAGAGATACGTGATCTCCTCTTAATGAAAGAAAAATACACTGTTTGAATTTTGTTGGTATATATTTCAAGTTAAGACTTTTCTTCTGGAATAAAATTGTTTAACGCGACTAAGACTATTCAACAAAATAAACGATACTGATCGTATGCCAAGAAAAAGATAAAATGTATTTTAAATAAAAGAGAATATAATTTGATCACACAAAACTTAGATTGTTTTTATAAGTTCCCTGTTGAAAATAAGTACGTACTTCAAATATGTACTACAAGTATATACTATTTTGGAACATTTTAGTAGATACTTTTTTTTAAAAGTGTATACTTTTTTTAAAAAGTGTATACTTTTATTGAAAGTATATACTTTTTAAGTATATTTTGATAAATAAAATTTTTTTGAAATATGTACTTTATTAGACAATACTATTTTGAAAGTATATACTTTTTAAAAACATTTCTATATGTACTTTCATTTTAAAAATGAGTACTTTCTTGAAAATTATGTACCCTATTTCAATAAAAGTACTCACTTATATAGAAGTATATACTTTTTAGAACATTTCCATACATATTTTTTTATACGATGTATATACCTTTATATGAAAGTATATACTGAGTTTGGTCGCTCAAGCTTTTCGATCTGCGGAGAGTCGATGCTTACCTTATTGCACGCTTTTCTTAAGCTTGCTTTCACGTCTGTCTGTCTGTCTGTAATCAAATCTTGCACGCTCGATTTGAGGCACTTTTTGTCGATGGAAATTTCTGTAAGTTTACACAGACCTTGGTCTCCGATGACAATGCAATAATCCGTTGTCAGGTCAGCGATGACGGGTGTGCAAAGTCAACTCCAAGGAAGTTTAAGTGGGGAAGCCATCTTTGGGTCGAGGCGAGTTGATAGAATGTTGTTGAGTTGATAGTTGTAGAAAATGCATAGGGTATAGAGTAATGTATAGGGGATAGACAAATGTGTAGGGGGTAGGGGAATGTATAGGGGAAATGTAGAGGATATGGTAATCATAGGGGATAGGAGAATGTATAGGGGACAGGGGAATATATAGGGGATATGGGAATGTATAGGGGATATGTAAATAAATAGGAGATAGTGGAATATATAGGGATAGCGGGATGTGTAGGGGATACCGGGATTCGATGCCGAAAGTGGCAGAGTCAGAGAGGGAAATTCAAAAATATATTAAAAAAAAGCATTAAAATAAATAGTTTTCAAAATTTGATAATTAATAACTAATTCTAAAAAACAAAGTTACTATAAAAAAATAATTTTTTTTCTATTTTAAAAATTTTTTTTGAGTTTAACAAAATTTTTTAAATTAAAAAAAATTGTTAATAACAAGAAAAATTAATTCTATTGTAGTAACTTTGTTTTTTAAAATTATTTATTAATTATCAAATTTTGAAAACTATTTTAATACTTTTTTTTATACATTTTTGAATTTCCCTCTCTGACTCTGTCACTTTCGGCATCGCTGACGGGATATATAGGGATAGGGAGATGTATAGGGGATAGGGTAATGGATAGAGGATAGGGGAATGTATATAAGATATATTTAAATACAAGCTTTTAAAATAAAATTACTAATAGAAAATTCAATTTTAACTAAAAAGTATTAAATAAAAAATGTAAAAAATTTTTAAAACACGCTTTTATAATGGAGGAAATACACTAAAAAGTATAGAATAAATTAATTTACTTCCATGAAATTACTTTTATATAGTTCATTGCAATTATTAAGAGAAAATTTTACAACAAAAATTTATCTTGATTATTGCAATGAACTGTATAAAAGTAATTTCAAGCAAGTAAATTAATTTATTTAATACGTTTTATTGTATTCTCCCCATTATGAAAGCGTGTTTTTAAAATATTTTTTTTTACATTTTTTTCTACATTTTTTTTATATCTTCCTTTGGGAAGAAAATAATTACCAAGTTACTAATTTGAGGAATTATTAAAAATAAAATCATTCTAAAACTTTTACTGACTTTTCTGAAAAATTTGATTTGTTATCTTCAAAGGTATATAATTTATTTTAATGAGAGTACTTATATAGAAGTATATACTTTTTAGAAGATTTTCATACATATTTTTTTATACGAAGTATGTACCTTCATACTGAAGTATGTACTGTAGCAAAAGTAAGTAATTTTTTTTTGGTCATTTTAGTATATTAAATCCTGGCTTTCACCAGGACTAAATAAAAATGTATGATTTGATTATGTTGAATATTTTTGTATGATTTTAAATATAAATTTGAATTAATTTGGAATAATTGAATTAATTAATAAATTATAATTATGAAAGATAAATATGTGTATAATCTAGTGGTGAAATGAACTCCACCAATATTTAATTGAGTAAACCGTTCTCACAATTGAAATATATTGGAGGATATTTATTTAGAGTACTTGAATAGAGAATATATAAATTGAATATTCTTACCTTGATTGATTCAAGTAGATGAAGGCTGGATACAGACAGACAAAAAATAGATATAGGCACGATTTGAAATAAGACTTGAGTCGAATATAAGTAACTTTTAAGATATTTATTAGACACTTGTAAAAATAATTAATATTGAATACATTAACTTTATCTGAATTTGAATTTGAATTTAAATTTGAATTACAGGATTTACAACTTGGTACTAACGATAATCCTGGGGTAGTGCCCACTGTCGGTTTCAGTCGGCTTTTATAAGATTTTATCTTTGACATAATTTCATTAAGTAAAAAGTGGATCTTGTTCTTATGATTTAATAATTTCGAAGTCAACGAATTTCGTTGCTTAATATCAACTTAAAGTTTCTTTACTGCTTAGGTTAACACATTCTTTTATTGTTCGATGACTGTTTAATTAGTTCATCAATATTATGTTTAAAAAAAAATATTTGGAAATTATAAATTAAAAAGTAATATAAAAGATACGTTGTGACGTAACAAGTATGTACTTTTTTAAAAGTACCTATTAAAATGTTTTTAATAAGTACATACTTTAAAAAATACGTATTTTCTAATAAAGTACATACTTTAAGAAATATTATTTATCAAAATATACTTTTTAAAAACTACTGGCCGTTACAGGAAAATATATGTTTTCTTCGTGGCAACGAACATTTAATAAATAAAATTCTTTTTCTATGGGCCTGAGAGTTAGTATATTTTCGGGGGTTCGATAAAATTAAATTTATGGTTTGATAAAAATTAATTCATGAGTTAGATGAAAATCAACTTATGATGAGAGAGAGAGAAAAAAAATCAATTGCGTTATTCCTAGGCCTAGTTAAATCATGTATTAATAGACACGCCGTAGGTCACAACAGGTGATTGTGGATAAGTGCAACCCATAACGCGTGTGGGTTACCGATGATTCAACTAAGAGATAAAAGTTTTTGGATATTAATCTCAACTAAAATGGAAATTATAAAGAAAATTTAAAATCCTGAATATGAGAACGTTACACCTTCCTGGTTAGTAAGGTTCATCGTCCCCCGATGAACTAAAGCTATGATTAGGGCAACGAAAACTTCTAACACTTCTTCTAATGATCTTCAAATTGATAGTGATTAGCCTTCAGTTGTAACAAGGCAACTAAGCTGTCTGTTACGAATTAGCATAACGTAAAATAAAACATATTTATAATATAAATAATCATTGGGCCATGCTGAAGCTATATGCCTGCGTCATATAGCATCAACACACACACCTTAGATATAAGCTAACGTTGCGAACTGTTAAGGCACAAGGCAAAGGAACAGATCGACTTTAGATAGATTTGCGTAAGCCTGGCTACAACCGATACGCACTATAGAAAAACGCAAAACCTTTTTATGTAAAGTCTGAATTGCGAGTATTCCTTGCGAGCACTCACTAGGATTTTGAGATAGTTTTCATTAAAGATTCTCTTTTGACATAAAATGAATTATGTGATTATTGCATCTGCCACTAGCAGTAAGCAACATCACAGCATTTTGATTCATGTAGTATAGCATAACATGACGTGTATCCGTCTATGTTAGGCAAGTCTCACGCTTCAGCGTGTATTACAGCTAGCAGCTATTGCGGGCATATAGGATGCATGCGCAGCTCATGGGCCTACTGTAGCTTGCTGCGGGCTCAGCCACGCTGGAACAGACAGACTGTTCCTAGCGGTGTGCCTCAGCGCAACTCTTGTTGTCGAAACGTAGCATATTATAATTATATTACAACGTGCGAAATCACGCACTAATATACATCTTTTATTTGATATTTCTTTTGGAATAATTCCTTGGTACGGCTTCTCTTTTCATTATTGCGTGTGTGAGTTCGTGAGTGAGTGTCGTATATTATTTTAGCTCCAGTATTCACATATTTCTATTTTTCTTACTTTTGCGTTGCTCGTGGTGCGTGCGAGCGTATAATATTTATTTTATTAAATTCTTTGTCGCGTTCTTCCGCGGCTGGCGCCCATAGTGATATTAGTGTTATATCAATTAATAAACTTCGGTGAATTGAATTAAATATTGACTCTAGCTTTAATTTCCCTAATAATTACACATTTATCGAAAACTTCCACCAGAGTTCCCGGTAGACTGTTACAACTGACGCTGACAACGTGGGGCCGGCAAAATTTTCAATAAAAATTTTGTCGAAATCTCGGGATTCTTGACGCCATTTTTGTCGTGCGCTTTTCTCGTGGCGTCTCACTCACGAACAACGACAAGGGACGCTTGGCAGCCATGTTGATTTGTATCATTTCTAGCATGCTCTTGGCAGCAAGTGTAACATTTTCTTTTATTTTACATTTCCATCTTCAATTTGGTTTTGAAAATTTTGTTTTGTGTATGCTTTGTAGAAGTAGTCAAAAAGAAAATTTTTTTTTTGTATTCTCAGCTAAAGCTAAAATATATTAAGCTAAAATATTTGAAACTAAAATTTGCATAAAATGAAAATTTATTTAAAGCTAAAGTTCTTGCTACTTCTTGTAAAATTTTTAAAATATTTAAATTAAGAATTGAATTGGTGGATCATCGCTACATCAAATTCTAATTGTGAAAATTGTTGGAGAATAAATTTGACAATTTCGATAATTTTCTTTTATTGTCCGTTACTGCTAGGGTGTTCCTAGTGATTTTAAACTTAAGATATAGAAAAATTTTTTTTGGTGTAGCGTTGATACAGAACACAAAATTGTTTTTTGCTACGAATCGTACATATATCAATCATTCATTTTTCTTGTGATATGCTCTAGAGTGCACATAACAGTGTATACTTAGCTTACTAAAATCTCAGCACGAAAATTCCATACTGCTTCCGCTTATCATTGTGCTGTATTTATGTGTATATATATATATATATATATATATATATATATATATATATATATATATACAACCTATAGTGACAGTGTAGTAGATAATCGCGAGTGCCGGGCTGGTGAAAAATAAGTGCGTCGTCATATTGAATTTTGCGTGGTTACCACGCGCAACCTTGTCACTAGTTTTTCTTCCTTATTTCTTCTTTTATTGTATATGCAACTAACGTGCATTAGAAACAATTATAAAATTTTTTTTTTTTGTTGTTTTCGTGCGAGTGGTGATACTAATTTTGTGTTTTGAATTTTATGCTCTCTTTTATTATAGTCCCCGCAAATTTAGTGAAGCTATCATTACCGATTGTCGATAAAGCAACCTCGCGATTGATCGACTGCTACACTAGCGCATAGAGCTTAAAATACTAATATATATACAGGGTGTCCCATTTTAAATAACGGATGAGCATGTCTCCAAAAATATGGAAGATAGAAAAAAACTTTGAATACAGAAGTTGTAGAGTTCAGAGAAGGTCAACTGAGGGTGACATTGGCCACGACCTTGAGGTCAAGGGTCAAGGTTATTTAAAGGGCAAATCGATTTTTTTAAATAGGAACCCCTACTTTTGATCTCGTAAATGGAAAGAGTGAAAAATTTTACGTTCAGATATGACCTTGGTCAAGGTCATGGTCAAGGTCAAACTCCAGATCAAAATCACTAAACGCGAACAAACACTTCGAAAAATGCAGATACTTTTAAAAAAGTGCAATAAAGCTGTAGGATTCAGAAGTGACCAGCTAATACTGAACTTAAGGTAATATCGTTGCTGTCGCGACTCTAACTAAGATCGTGGTTGACCCAGCCACTAAAGATAAGGTCGTGGTTATATCAGTCACTTAAGGCAAGATGGTGGTTGTTCCAGCCACTCAAGGCAACGTCATGATAGTCCCAGCTACTTTTAAGGACCTCAAGTAATATTTCGCAACCATCAATGACCACTGGTAACCGAAGTTAACCACTGTTACCTCAAATGACCATTCACAACCATCAGTGACCACTGGTAAAAGGATTGAAGCCTTTGCTATGTACAACTTGACAAGGCACATTTTATCCATGCTGCAGCAAAATGGAAATGCTTTAATAAAAAGAATAAAAGAATTAAAGATTTTTATTTGAGAAGCGTTGGTTATTGCATTAATTTTCAAGATGCACAGGTATTAGAAGACATTTTACTGTCAATTTTTATAATTTCTGAGAGTGCAACTGTAAACGAAGACTCAGTATGTGAAGAAAGAATCAATTTCTTAATAGAAAAATTGAAGACTTTTGATTCAAATGAATTTGTCCGTGAAATTAATAATGATGAAATCTTAGAAATAACATCAGAAGAATATATAGAGATAATTACTGATAACGATTTAACAACTTATATAGATTCTATTTATAAAAAAGTAATTTCACTTATTGATAAAAACAAAAATTTAACAGACATCCCTAATCATTTCACTTGCCCAGCAATTAAAAATAATTCAATTTATATATTTTGTCAGTTTCCAGCATGGAGCAGAGTAATGCAACATCATTACAAGTCTCCTAACATTGTTATCACTTCGTCAAGATCCGAGGCATATTTCAAAGATTTAAAACCCAGTGACTTCATCTATTATCCTATAAGTGCTAATAAATTTATATTACGACATTTATTTTTAATTTATGCAGACATAAATTTCATCAAAGCTGTTTTAGAAAATGAAAAGAAAAGTACAATTAAAACCAAATAATCAGACTTCAAAAAAGTATATTAAAAAAATTGAAATTAATAAATCTAAAGATACCAAAGAAGAAATTCAAGAAATAAAAAAATTAAGTTATGAAATTGACAAAATAGAACTGTGTATGGAAAAACCAGTCGATAATATTTTCGAAAATACAACATGTAAAACGTTAATGAAAAATGGAAATATCTTAAATGAAATTAACTTTAACAGTACATTACAGGCATTCACAAATAAGTGTGCATTTGACTCAGTGACAGAAGTTTTCTGTTCTGCTTATAAACATTTAAATTTTAGAAATTATGTTAATGAAGGACGTCATTCTAATAAATTTTATAATTATATTATTAATGGATTATTAGATGCATTTTATCACCACAGAGCAGAAATAATGTATCCATTAAGATATAGAGATCAAGAAAGATTAGGTATAGTTGACTGTCATATTAATGTCAATTATTTACTAGATGATATATTACCTAGAAATGAATGTTCATTGATTAAATCCTTTCGAACTTGCGAAAATTGTTTCACTAGAAAAAAGATGTCTACTACTATACTTTTACATTGCCGTTTGAAGTTTTATCAAAAATTATTCATGACGATAATGGAATGGGTAATTTACAAACATGCTTAAATGACATTTTTTATTCAAAACAATTGAATGAATGTAGTCACTGTAAAAATTAAAGTATAAAGAAAGTGTATGAATTGATTCAATTACTTATAATTGAATGCGAATTGATTTTTACAAGTAATGAAATAGAAGACGTTTCTAGTAATCCACCAATATTTATTACAGTGAATGAAAAAATATTCAAGATTGTTGGCGTGATTGAAATAATAATGAATAAACAATATACAAATACTCTTCATCACTATGTAGCATATTGTTCTGTTAATAATCAATGGTTAAGAAAAAATGATATGTGTGACATAGTAAAACAATTTCAAATATTACCGAGTAACATTAAACTAGCTTCATTAATTTATGTTAAGTACATTATTGAGGAACTGATTAATAATATTTGAGTCTTCCGTTAGTTGTTGTTTCCATGTTGTCATATTATGAGATGATTTGATATTCGCTGGCTTCTAATTCATGAAATTTAATAAATAATATGTTGTCATTCACTGCCCTATTAAAAAAAAACACGTATTTTTTACACGTGTTTTTTACATGTAAAATTTGCGTGTTTTTTCACGCATATTTTTCACGTGTATTTTTCACATATTTTTTCATAGCTTTTCGAAGATCTTCTACTGTCCAGCCTCTTATATCTGCGTCTTCCAAATTTGTGTAAGGGATGACGAAACTTAGAAAAACACCACCTAGTGACTTAAAAGTCAAACCGACGTAATCGATCATTAATAGCGATTGTAATTCACTAGGTGGCGTTTTTCTAAGTTTTGTCATCCCTTACACAAATTTGGAAGACGCAGATATAAGAAATCAGATGGTAGAATATCTTCGAAAAGCTATGAAAAAATATATGAAAAATACACCTGAAAAATACACGTGAAAAAAAACACGTGAAAAATATGCGTGAAAAAACACGCAAATTTTACATATAAAAAACACGTGTTTTTTTTAAAATAGGGTGTCTGTAATAATCTTCTTTAATCAAAATTTTTTCTTGATTTGTATTTTCTTGTTAATTGTGACTGAGTTTAAACTGATAGAATCTGTTTATATGAGATATATCTGAAAATACAAAAACGTTTATAACCTAAATATCTGGAAATTGCAAAATATTTCAAGATTAATAAATACAACAAAAATATATTACAAATTTATTTTGTAATTAGTAAGAAATTAATTTATGATAATTCTTGTACAAGTTATAGTACATTTTCAAGTCCTATAGAAACAGCTGCTGGTGCAAATGATGCTCTTACGATAAATACAAAATTTTTATATTCAGCATCAATAAATATTTATGTCATTATCAGCTTGAACAATCGATACAAGAGCTTGGCCTCCATTACTGTAAACAATTTATCTTTAGAACTGTATTTAGAGTACACTGATTCCCTGCCTCACTTAATACCAAAATTTGCACAATATGTTTTACATTACAATAGGTCTGCATCAAAATTATTTTGTCCAAACTGCTGCAATAGTTTATCACATACACATTCTTTCCAGCTGGAAAAATTGAAATTAAAGAAAAATTTATGTCACCCATATGGAAAAAATTTTTGGATATAATTGTAAATAACTGTTAATAACTGTAAATAAATGTAAATAAATGTAAATAACTGTAAATAACTGCAGAAAAATGTTTAAAAATGTGGGAATTGAGACATAAATAACAGTTATTTATAATTATTTACGATTATTTACTGTTATTTGCACTTATTTACAGTTATTAACTGTTATTTACACTTATTAACTGTTATTTACACTTATTTACAGTTATTTATATTTATTTACAGTTATTTACATTTATTCACTTTTTTCACAATTATTTACAGTTATTTACGATTATTTATAGTTTTTTACAATTATTTGCAGTTATTTACATTTTCGAAAATTATCACGAATTTATTCAATAATTTTATATATAGGCGAAAATTTTAAAAAATGTGAATAACTGTAAATAATTGTAAAAGACTATGGAAAATTGTAAATAGTTGTAAATAATTATAAATAACTGTAAATAACTGTAAAAAACTGTAAATAACTGTAAATAACTATAAATAATTGTAAATAATTATTAATAACATTAAATTATCCACTAATTCAAAAATTTTTGAAAATGTAAATAACTGTAAATAATTATGAATAACTGTAAATAATTATGAATAATTGTAAATAATTATAAAAAACTGTAAATAATTGTAAATAATTGTAAATAACTGTAAATAACAGTTAATAACAATTAAAAACTGTAAATAACTGTAAATAATAGTAATTAATAATAAATAATAGTAAATAACTGTAAATAACTATTATTTATGTCTCAATTCCTACATTTTTTAACAGTTATTTACAATTATTTACTATTATTTACAGTTTTTCACATAAATTATTTCCATATGGGCAGTATTAAATATAATTTTATATACTATTTTTTATAATTATACAATTAATTATTATTTTATAAATTAATTTAAAAATAATAAAAAAATTAATTATAGTTTTACATCTATTCTTTATTAACAAAAAAGGATTAATTTAAAAAGTCTAATAACATTACAGTAATCTAATAATGGCACCTATAGAGCATTTCAATATCCTTTTGTCTTTGTTTAAGTAATAATATAATTTTAATATATTACAAAACTTGCATAATTAAAATGTTAAATAAGTATTGTAATGTTAAAATTAGCGAGAGGTGACCTGAATGAAATAAACGAAATTAAATAGTAATAAATAATTTATTATAAAATACACAAAATTGTAATGCAAGTTGACTGTCTAACAGTCATCCACGGAATGAATAAACGCATCTTGCGTTCATCAAATATAACCCGCCTTACGGCGGTGCCACCCCTGTCAAAAAAAACTACGTGGGAACCTACGAGGGGATCCACGTGGGGGCACACGTGAGGACCTACAGATAAAACCCGATACACAAGAAAAATGTATAGGGGTATATCCACCGTAGTTTTAACTTTGCATGTGACTTTTTTTCAGCAATTTTTAAATAATTGCTATTCTGTTACATTAAAACGCACATAACTGTATTTGGCTTTAAATTATCCGTTTCGGATCTAAGAAATATACTCCACTTATTCGTAGAGCTACATTGAACGGCACCTTCAAAATTTTCTAAAAAGTATCAAATTTTTTACGAAAAATCACGGCTTTTGCATAAATAGTATATAAAGAAGTAAAATTTTTAAAGTCTTGATGAATTTTAGATCATGCCGTTCAAGTAATCTTTAAAAAAACTATAGAACTGTTTTCCTAATTAAAAAACGAAAAATCTTAACCTAAGTAGAGTCATGTGCAACATCGAAGAACTTAGTAAATACAATTCAAAATATATATGTTGTCTTGAAATGAAAATCGCTATTATCAAGCCTATTTGAAGTTGCACGTGACTCTACTGAGGTTTAAATTTTTTGTTTTTGAGTTGAGAAAGTAGTCTCACAGTTTTTTTGGATATTATTTAAACGGCATGATCTAAAATTCACCAAGACTTCAAAAATTTTACTTTTTTTTATACTATTTATGCAAAAACCGTGATTTTTTGTAAAAAATTTGATACTTTAAAGAAAATTTTAAAGGTGCCGTTCAATGTAGCTTTGCGAAAAAGTGGAGTATATTTCTTAGATTCAGAACGGACAATTTAAAGCCAAATACAGCTATGTGCGTTTTAATGTAACAGAATAGTAATTATTTAAAAATTGCTGAAAAAAAGTCACATGCAAAGTTAAAACTACGGTGGATATACCCATAGGCGTGATATTATGTATTTGCACCAGCTAATCTCTATAAAGTTCTATTGGACATAGAAATCTATAAGAATGTATAAGTAGTTTTTTATAATAATTCTGTAAGCACCTATAAGATTTTATTAAATTGCGATTATTGAATCTTATAAATGCCGGTAAAGATATACATAAGATAAAAAATTAAAAATCTTTTATAAGAATTTACAAGGTGGCCAATATAATTTACAGGATTTTATCGGATCGTTCATATGAATTGTGAAAAACCAAAATATTTTATAAGTTACTATCAAATTTTCATAATATAATATTAATTAACTCAATCGAAATCTATTTTCAAATGTCCGATAAAAAATAATATTGGTACAAATTCTTTATCAATATTTATAGGTATTCTAGTTGAATGTGAAACTATTAATAATAAATCTATCGGAATAATTAATTTTCAAAATTTGTATAAAATTTATCATGAAAATTATTTATACTGTTTTATCAATTACTATAAGGCTTTTGCAAATAAAGTAATTCAAATTATTCTTATAGTTTCAAATCAAAGAATCTTATATAATTTATAAGAAATTTAATTAGATTCTATGTGGAAATGATCGATAACTAATGTATTCAATTATGTTTTTTACCGGTACTTACCGGGTATTTCACTTATTACTCTATAAAATGTAGCGTCAAATCATTAATAATAATGGCTATAGCAGAATAAGCATGGTGAATTTGCCCCCTCCTAAATGGCGTATCTGATATGGGTCACTTAAAAGGTTATCAAAAAATATTAAGAAAGCCAAAATCACAGACCCCTAAACCCCATGTAGGAGTTATAAAGCTAAAAAACGTGATTTTTCGATTTTATTTTTTTACAGCTAGGCTCTGCATTCCAGAGACTTGTAAAAAATCATGAAAGTAGGTTTTTCCATTCTAAATAATTACAATTTTTTACGAAACTCATAACCTCAAAATTGGCTCCGAAAAACCTCATTAAAATTTTAAATCAGTGTTTTTACATCCCAGATTTCGAGGCACTAAACTCAATATAGGTATTTTTTATGTATTTTTTCCTGTTCTTCACGATGCCGTCATTAGTTTACAAAAAAAAAAAAATGGTGGCACACCCAATTTTCGGCCAAAAATCGTTTTTTTGGCTTTTTTACTGGGTTTTAAGCATCAATAATGGAATAAATTACTATATTATGGCTCTAAATAACACTTTTTCTATATTTTTCTACTTTTTGTTGAGTTCTGAAATCAGATTGAAGATATTTTCAGCTGAACACGCTATCCTACGCTCAGAAACGGTTTTTCGTGGGGTTATTTAAAGATTTTGTTGTGTGATTTGGCATCTGAGAGATTTGGAAAGACATATTTTGATAATACATACATGTTCTTTACAACTGTATACTCAGATTTGCAATATTTTAATCCATAAACCATGAAAATTTACCGAAATCTAATTTTTTTGAGGTTATGTAATAATTTCATTTAATTATATCTTATTTAAATAACTTAAATAACAAATATCAGTATTTTTTATGACTTTCTATTATTTTGTCTTATTAGATTTACGATATTTTCATTTACACGTTCCAGTATTTGCCAAAAACTGATTTTAGTTTAAGTTTATGTACAAATTGTATTGATTTATGTTAGAAAGTCGGATAGGCTGTTTTCGTGATGCTAAAAAAAAGCGTTAGTTATACCCCTCATAAGGCAGGCGGAGCTATAGTTTCCAAATGCGCGCTTAAGGAGAACATAGCGCCACCTTCCTCATAGGGGGTATAACTAACCCTTTTTCTGAGCATCACGAAAATGGCCGATCCAACTTACTATAGCTAAAGATAAATTATTCTATATTCTCTGCTTATGTTATATTTTAAGCCATAATTTTAAAATAGATCACTTTTTCATACCAGTGGCATTTGATGTTTCAATGAATTCCACAATCTCCGGACTTGTTTAATAGAGTTGCAAAAAAATAATAAAACCAGCTTTGCTTTACTTAGAAAATATTAATTTAATTCTCAATTCAATTAATGAGGTATGAAGAAATGTCGCTGAAATAAGTTGTCGAAAAAGCAAAGTTGATAAAATGATGTCCATATAAAATAGAGTTAAAGCAATATTGAGAGAAAATAAGTTAGCAAAACTAGTTTCTATATGAGTACACAATTCTGTATAATTTTTTATTTTTTTTACTTTAGATATTTAAATATATAATATTTCATAATGAATGATTCATATTCTTTATATGTCTTTTCTACCCATGTGCCACCTATTAACACGTCATGTAAGTATTACCCAGTTTGGATACAGCTGAGATTATAAACAACCTTTCTTTCTTACGCCATCCTTGAAAATGACGTGACTTCCTTAGGGTTGAATTCATAAACATTCTTTGAGTATGAGCTGTTACTTGAATTTTCAAAGTTTGGAACTTCACAGATTCCAGATTTCAAAACAAGTATATATACTTGAAAATCGTAACTTTATATACTCAAGTGATGCTTGTAAATTCGGACCTAAGCTAGCTTTGACCCGTATTGTTTGCATTAGTGAGTAACTGTTTTAGGATCGAATTAATGGACCCAACTCAAATAACACTTGTTAGGGCCTTTGCACGATAAAAGAATAACGCGAGAAAATAGGAATAAGAGGGAATAAGGTGGACATAAGAGTACTTATGCACCAATTATTCCTCTTATGCTTGTTAGGTCCATGGACATAGACAGCTGGCAAAGGCCCTTAGGCTTGAATTCATAGTCGACACTTAACACTCAGTACTCGAATCTCAACCCTCAGATCTCAAAGTTTTATTGTTCTGTGTTCCCTATAAAGCATGTCTACGTTTATAGGGAACACGGAACAATGGAACTTTGAGATCTGAGGGTTGAGATTCGAGTACTGAGTGTTGAGTGTCGACTATAAATTCGAGCCTTACTCATACCTCATTTTGTCTTTATCTGTCTCATGATAAGAAAAAAATACAGATATAACCATTACTTAAATGTTTTAAAATTCGAATCTTAAAACAGAAAACTTGTAACGGATAGGATTTTACTGTTAGGATGCCAGATGCTTCAGCGATCCAGGATCCAGGATTCAGGATTTAAGGTTTATTTAAATAAGAAAAATAATAAATTAATTTAACTACAAATATATTCTTAAATAAAATAATAAAATACAAAAGCAAATATAACAGTAGTTATTTGTATTCACGAGTCAGCAGTCTGAAACAAATGAAAAATGACGTTGTTCTTAGTTTTCCAATAATTAAACTAATATGCGTTTTGAAATAAACTTAAAACCTAACTAGCGGTATTAAATTTAAGATTTCGTGAAAGCGCAAACATAATTCTAGAAGGTGCAAAAACCCTTAATTGCCTCCCGACCACAAGCGATCCCGTAATACAGAGTGCAATTACTGGTTGCCAAGATAAATTCGTTTTGCAATCACGCATAATCACCTGACTACAACCCGAACCTAACTTAGTGCAAGAAGGATGTCTTTAACTGAGACTCTCATACGACCACGAGCAATCCCCTGGACCGCATAACAGTCGTCGGTTATTCTTATATTACCATATAGTAACGTGCAATCGCCTGTACCATATGGCAATACTCCAAGACAAGAAGGACGGAAATCTAGGTTACCTCACGCATGAGCAATCCCATGTACTATGATGCAACGATAGACTTTTACTGTACCACCTGCTCCACAATAACGTGCGGTCACATGTATTATAAAATAGGTTTAACAGCTCCCCTAGGAATTGATCTTGGTCGAAATCATATATCACCAAGTGTGATCCCTTAGCGATAAATATCTCGACCTATTGTATTAATTCCCAATAGTACTACGTGCGATAACATGAGTATTATCCGAACTGAATACCCGGAAGACCTCGAAGCAGGACTGACTCACTTTGGTTCATGGCGCTGCTTATATACGCCTGGTTCGCCATATTCCACTATATTCCTCAGGAACAAGCGAACCTATCCCTGCTCTATTACTTTAAACGCTTGGTCTAAGAAATTGGACTCAACTCTTTCTCTATATATATATATATATATGTATTACGCATACTCTATGACTAACTATATACAATATGAATGATGCTTAAAGAATACTTATACTATTATATTCGATAGCAGACGCATTCTGCTACAAACTATTAAATAATTCGAAATAAATCATTTTGTTTTGATTGTTGGAGTTTATGATGTATATTAATGCGAGTATGATAAAACTTTTTATCAAATAGAAATATCTTTATAACCTATTGCATGTAATTTAAAAAATCATTATTATTATTTCTATTGCAGAAAACAGTCATACGTATTACGATACATAAATATTTTAAATTATCATGGAAATAGTGGATAAATTATTATTGGTATTGTTATTATACTTTTACTGACTTAGATATGTAATATCCTAAAACATCTGTTTTGCATCAGAATTTATGTGCACATAATCTACTTCATAAGATTATATACAATATTCATTGGCTTGTTACAATATTTATATTGAAAGTTTTAGTAATAATATATATTATATATATTCTTTATTGAATCGATAATCATCCATTGATGGCGTATAAAATATTATTAATGTAAAGTTTTCAAAGATTAACAATTGATTTTTAAACATTTCTTTTTATGAATTTTATGGAATATTAATAGATATGGCATCTTCTAATGAAAATAATGTCACAAATACAAGGCAGCGAGATGATAGGAAATGCGCTATGTGTACTATTCATTTACGAAAAACTAGTGGTCAGAAGAAAATTATAAGTACAGAAATTGAATTGGAATACGCTAAGCGATTGTCAAATATAGAAAATATTAACATCAATGATGTAGTATGTAATTCATGTAGAATCCTAATGATAAAAGATATGTTACGCTCTAACACAATCAATCCTGGTAATACCTCAGAAAATATTTCATCTCAAGAATCATGTTCTAGTACCCTTTCTCAGCTTAGTATAAGTGAATCATCAGAGTCATTGTCGTATAAAGTAGTTGAAAAAGAAGAACCTAAAACTGTAGAATTATCTATTACAAGGACAATTGCAACTCATAAATATTGTTTTATTTGTGGATCCCAAAAACAAAGTAATCTTATTTTAGTGCCTTTAACTGCTCGAGTTCAAACATTCAGTAGAATTAATTTATTTATACCAAAGGGTAATAGGTGCTGTAATAGAGGTTACAGAATTACCTGAATTCCTTAATGAAATGTCTGCAAGGGCGAATGAAACTTTGTTAGATAAGACAGCTGATTTTGATATGCCTGAGAAGAAATTGAAAATATTAACAGGATTAAATTGGGAGAATATTATAAAACTACGAGAACGGCTTACTTCTCTTAGAAATTCTAATGTAAGAACAGTAACTCAAGCCATAATTGTATTTTTATTTAAAATGCGCACTGGTAATTCAAATGCAGTTATTTCTTCAGTATTCGATATCGAAAAAGAACAACAAATATCTGATATTTGTCATTCAGTATTAGTGTCTTTTGAAAATGATGTATTACCAAATTACTTTGGATTAAAGAATGCTGATAGGGATTACTTGATTCAAAATAAAACTTCTCAAATGGCAAAACTTTTGCAACCAGGAAAAAACTTATTTTGATTTGTGATGGAACATACATCAGACACGAAAAAAGCTCAAACAATGAATATCAAAGAAAATCTTTTTCAGGTCAAAAAAAAGTTCCTTTATTAAAACCATTTGCAATTTGTACCACTAATGGCTACGTTATTGATCAGTTAGGACCATATCTTGCTAACATGAATGATGCCAGTATTTTAATGAAAATATTAGAAACGGAAAAAGAAGTTTTAACTAAATTGCTTCACAAAGGTGATATTTTCGTATTGGATAGAGGCTTTCGAGATATAAAAAAAAATTAGAAGATATGGGTTACACTGTTTTGATGCCAGCACTTAAAAGTAAAAAATCACAACTCTCAACAGAAGAATCGAATGAAACTCGATTTACAACAAAATTAAGATGGGTTGTAGAAGTAATACATGGGATTGAAAAGAAAAAAAAACAAATTATTAGATCGTAAACTTGATAACAAAATGTTAAAAGATACTGGATCTTACTGTCGAATTGCTTGCTACTTAAATAATTCATTTGGAGTGCGTCTAGATTCTGATAAAGATGTGCAAGATGAAATATTTAACATCATGCAATCTAAGAAAGAAACTGTAAATACATTAGCAGAGGAAGTAGTTGCAGAAAGGTGGAGCCATCGAAAACTACCATTTGTTACCGTGACTTCAAGTGATTTGCCAGATTTTCCTGAATTAACGAAGAAAGACTTAAAAATTCTTTTTACAGGGTCATACCAGCTTAAACAGAGCATATCCTATTTAGCAGAGATGTTGGACTCGGATAACAATTTAAAAATAGGGTATGTTAAAGAAAGATCAAATATTCTCAAACTCGAAGTACAATTGAGACATGTAAATAGAAAACAATATAAATGTTTCATTCAGTATCAACCTAATGGCATTGGCTATTCCAGCATTATTAGATATTATTGTGATTGTACTAATGGTAACCGCACTATTGGATGTTGTGCACATATTGCAGCAATTATTTATTACCTTTCTCACGGAAGATACTTATCAAAAATTATAAAACCAGCTGAAATTCTTTCTAATATGTTTCTTAAAGATCAAATAGAGGTTTGCATAAATGAAGACAGTGATGAAGATAAATAAAATTGCTTTGATTCTGGGAATAACTATTATTTTTTATGAATATTTACTTCATGAACAATCTTCAATATTTATAATTATTTTTAATAAAGTGAAAAATAATATTTTATTTCAAAGATTTTCATTTGACTTTCACATTTTAATATTATAATAAAAATTTCATAAATGATTATTTGGAGCGTCTCACAACATACGCGGCTAAGTCACAACCAACGCATTTTGAGAAAAATGCAAAAAACCTCTATCTTTTAAATGATTCTAAATCGCTTGTTAACCAATATACTATTGAATTCACCGATAAAAAATAAGATTTTTGCACATGTTTCGAAAACTCTAAATTGATTTTTTAAAGAGAAAAATAATTTTTTAATATGGACTTAGCTAACTTTAATGTGGCTATGGACTTGGCTAGTTTTGAAAAAAAAAATTGAAGGACTTGACTAATTTTGATGCAAAATCGGGACTCAGTTATTTTTTATTCAAAAATATTATCCGGACTTAGCAATTTTAGATTTGTAATTTATAGATTTGTCAAATAATATAACATAATGTCGAAGCGTCTCACAACAAAAATGAAGTCCATTTTTTTCGAAAATTAAATTATTAAGTCATTTATATTTTTTATCCTATTTTCTACTATATTTAATCTTACTATATTAAATTATATATTTACTATATTTAATCCTATTTTTTAATAAATTTATTTCTTTTTATAGTAATAAATTCGCAAGGTATATACACGATGAAACTTAAGCTTTTAAATTTGATTTTTCAATTTTTTTTATGTATATCAAAAAACTGCTGCAAATCGAAAAAACGCTAAAGTTTATTCTCGGAAGCTTGCTGAACATTATTAACAAACATAGACGTACACTCATAAATACGCGTTTATTATTTACAAATAACACATAGTATATTATTATTGCATATGCTTACGAGTGTGTATTTGTGAGCGTATTATGTTTATGCGTAAGTATATGCGTGTGTATATTCATAAAAATGCACATGTACTCTATTCTTAAAATTAAAATTGGACTTGACCATTTTTGATAAGCAAGTTCAATGGACTTAGCGCTTTTTTGATTTGTAGCAGTTTTTTGACATACCAAAAAAATTGAAAAATCAAATTTTTTAAAAATTTTATAATTAAATATAGTAGAAAATAGGCTAAAAAATATGCTTTACTTAATAACTCAATTTAAAAAAAAATGGGCTTGGTCATTTTTGTTGCTCGAGGCTTCATTTGTCACTAATCTTGAGTTTTTGTCTTGAGTTACATTTAACATTTTTTTATAATTTATTATATTATACACTACGCAAACTATGAAAATGAGAAAATTACTTTTGCTACCAATTCTGTTATAAACTTTATTTAAATAAAAAGTTGCGGTGTTTGAAAAAATATTATCTGTGCCATGATATTTAAGAAATGATTTAAGTACACTTAAAAGTAACTGTTTTCAACTTAGTAAGAATAACATAACTTAGTAAAAGCATTACATTTTCTCAAAATACTATGTTAAGCGCGCATCGCAATATACTGAAAATATGATTAAAAAATGGTAACATAAAAAAACTAAAAACCGTTGTTTTAAGCTTTTTAAATGTAATATAAGTTAATACAATTTGTACATAAACTTAAACTAAAATCAGTTTTTGGCAAATACTGGAACGTGTAAATGAAAATATCGTAAATCTGATAAGACAAAATAATAAAAAGTTATAAAAAATACTGATGTTTGTTATTTAAGTTATTTAAATAAAATATAATCAAATGAAATTATCACATAACCTCAAAAAAAATTAGATTTCGATAAATTTTCATGGTTTATGGATTAAAATATTGCAAATCTGAGTATACAGTTGTAAAGAACATGTATGGATTATCAAAATATGTCTTTCCAAATCTCTCAGATGCCAAATCACGCAACAAAATCTTTAAAGAACTCCACAAAAAACCGTTTCTGAGCGTAGGATAGCGTGTTCAGCTGAAAATATCTTCAATCTGATTTCAGAACTCAACAGAAAGTAGAAAAATATAGAAAAAGTGTTATTTAGAGCCATAATATAGTAATTTATTTCATTATTAATGCTTAAAACCCCGTAAAAAAGCCAAAAAAACGATTTTTGGCCGAAAATTGGGTGTGCCACCATTTTTTTTTGTAAACTAATGACGGCATCGTGAAGAACAGGAAAAAATACATAAAAAATACCTATATTGAGTTTAGTGCCTCGAAATCTGGGATGTAAAAACACTGATTTAAAATTTTAATGAGGTTTTTCGGAGCCAATTTTGAGGTTATGAGTTTCGTAAAAAATTGTAATTATTTAGAAAGGAAAAACCTACTTTCATGATTTTTTACAAGTCTCTGGAATGCAGAGCCTAGCTGTAAAAAAATAAAATCGAAAAATCACGTTTTTTAGCTTTATAACTCCTACATGGGGTTTAGGGGTCTGTAATTTTGGCTTTCTTAATATTTTTTGATAACCTTTTAAGTGACCCATATCAGATACGCCATTTGGGAGGGGGCAAATTCACCATGCTTATTCTGCTATAGCCTTTATCAGAAAATATATTTAAATTTTTATAAGATTTATCAGAAAATATATTTAAATTTTTATAAGATTTATCATGAAAATTATTTATATTGTTTTATCAGTTACTATAAGGCTTTCGCAAATAAAGAAATTCAAATTATTCTTATAGTTTCAAATCAGAAAATCTTATATAATTTATAAGAAATTTAAACAGATTTTATGTGGAAATGATCTATAAAATATTCAATTTTGTTTTTTACTGGTACTTATCAGGTATTTCACAGAAAAATATGAATGATTAAACAATTAATTAATAAAAAGCTAATTAATAAAAAGCATAATGTAGAAACATTTTGGAAAATTTTTGAATAAAGATTAAAAATTCGGGAAACTGCAATGTCAGTAATTATATAAATTATACATCTTAAAGTTTAAAAATCTTTTCATGCAGTGGGACGATATGATGTCATAATAAACAACTATTGATTTCAATACTTTCATTAGTTTAAATTTTAAACTATTATTACTTTTACTTTTAATAGAAAACATTTGTACATGAACTTACCTGAAATATATTTTTTTCAAAGCTTTAATGTAGAATGATTGAAAATAAATAGATAATGTAATAATGTACAGTATATAATTGAATTGATTTAATTGAAAAAATAAAATTTTATTTGTGTGATTCAATAATACATAGAAATCTCTCAGAATAAAGGATTATTGTTTGTTATAATATATTGTAAACTTGTGAAAATTAAGTTGAATTATAGCGATAATATAAATGTTGATTTCTTGATTATTGTAAAAAAAGACTTTAGCTTTAAAGTTAATGTAGAAATAAATAAAAATTTTTTTTAAAACAAAATTTTGCGATTTCATATTAAAAAATATTTAATTTAAATATTTTTTTTTATTACTCTCTAAATATAGTCCAATGAAAATTTCTCTATTAGATTCAGCGGAAATTATTTCACTGATAAATCAGTAAAAAATTTACTAAACTTTCAGTGCCTCCTCCACTGAAATATGATTGAAACTTAACTTGCAGTGTCAGTTTATTTCACTGATAACACAGGCCCACAAAATGAAAAAAAATGTCTGAACTTTTGACCGGACATACATATTCCCATGTATTTTTCGACGCTGAATCCGAATCTGTAATAAAAATATAGGGTTTTCCTACCTTTTCTCAGAGTTTTATTGAAAAAACCTTATTTTTTACGGTTTTTTTGCGGTTTTTCGAGTCTAGAAAAAACAAATCATGAGATACGGTTAATTGGACTTCAAAATCGAATTCTACGGGAAAAAATACACGGGAAACCATACCTTCAAATTTTTTTAACGCGATTCTAGTCCTCTGTATGGGGCTGAAAAGATGAGGAAATCGGTAAAAGTCGAAATTTTGCCTAAAATGGATTTAAACAATATTAAAATTTAATCATGCGTCTTTTGAAGAGTCGATAAACATTGGAAATACTATCCTGGGGGTTTTTCAGATTGCTGATCATGAATTTGAAGTCAGATTGTGTAAAAACTACTTCTAGAGGGCGGTGACAAGAACTGTATATGGTAAATTTATCGATTTTTTAAAAATTTTACGTCTGAAATACTAATTTTAGAGTCTTTCACAGCATTGACTGTAAATTCAAGATATTAACTTAGCCTATTGTGTACGTTAAACTTAACATTTTGTCTATGTTTGTCTCTCTCTCTCTCTCTCTCTCTTCCGATGTTTTTTTAAATTGGCTTACGCTTACGTACACGTTTCTCTTCGAATGACCGATGTAGTGGATTTCTGACACGTTTTTGCTCTTTTTCGCAGCTGTTTCTCTTTTTATCATCCAGCAGTAATCTGCTAACATGTTGATACCCCAGTTTCCTTGAAATCTACGTTCAAACTCCTTTAAATCTTGGTGAAATCGTTCACCATGCTCTTCACTAAAGTCTCCGTTATTTTCAGGAAACTGATCAACGTGTGAATCAAGAAAATGAAGTTTTAAGTTCATTAGACAACCCAATTTTTCAAAATTACGTACCATTCTTTTCACAATAGCTTTATAATTCGTGTCTTTGGCATTACCCAAAAATTTCGTCGATACCTCTTTAAAACTTAACCATGCTGCCTTTTCAACATCAGTCATGCTTTGTTCAAAGTTTTCGTCTCTAAATAAAGTTCGGATTTCAGGACCATCAAAAATACCTTCATTTAATTTAGCATCAGATTTATGGGGAAATACTTTGCTTATATATTGGAAGCATTGACCGTCCTTGTCCAAAGCTTTAACTAATTGCTTTATCAATCCAAGCTTTATATGCAGAGGCGGTATCAAAATTTTCGAAGGATTAACGAGTGGATCTTTTATAACATTCTGTTTTCCAGGTTCAAACGATTCTCTTGATGGCCAAATTTTCTTTTTATAGTGTTTTTCTCTATCTCTGCTATCAAACATGCATAAATAACATGGGTACTTCGTAAATCCAGATTGTTGTCCAAGTATCATAGATAAAATCTTTAAATCGCCACATATAAATAAACACTATGAAAAGAAAATTTGGCCATCAAGAGAATCGTTTGAACCTGGAAAACAGAATGTTATGAAAGATCCACTCGTTAATCCTTCGAAAATTTTGATACCGCCTCTGCATATAAAGCTTGGATTGATAAAGCAATTAGTTAAAGCTTTGGACAAGGACGGTCAATGCTTCCAATATATAAGCAAAGTATTTCCCCATAAATCTGATGCTAAATTAAATGAAGGTATTTTTGATGGTCCTGAAATCCGAACTTTATTTAGAGACGAAAACTTTGAACAAAGCATGACTGATGTTGAAAAGGCAGCATGGTTAAGTTTTAAAGAGGTATCGACGAAATTTTTGGGTAATGCCAAAGACACGAATTATAAAGCTATTGTGAAAAGAATGGTACGTAATTTTGAAAAATTGGGTTGTCTAATGATCTTAAAACTTCATTTTCTTGATTCACACGTTGATCAGTTTCCTGAAAGTAACGGAGACTTTAGTGAAGAGCATGGTGAACGATTTCACCAAGATTTAAAGGAGTTTGAACGTAGATTTCAAGGAAACTGGGGTATCAACATGTTAGCAGATTACTGCTGGATGATAAAAAGAGGAACAGCTGCGAAAAAGGGCAAAAACGTGTCAGAAATCCACTACATCGGTCATTCGAAGAGAAACGTGTACGTAAGCGTAAGCCAATTTAAAAAAACATCGGAAGAGAGAGAGAGAGAGAGAGACAAACATAGACAAAATGTTAAGTTTAACGTACACAATAGGCTAAGTTAATATCTTGAATTTACAGTCAATGCTGTGAAAGACTCTAAAATTAGTATTTCAGACGTAAAATTTTTAAAAAATCGATAAATTTACCATATACAGTTCTTGTCACCGCCCTCTAGAAGTAGTTTTTACACAATCTGACTTCAAATTCATGATCAGCAATCTGAAAAACCCCCAGGATAGTATTTCCAATGTTTATCGACTCTTCAAAAGACGCATGATTAAATTTTAATATTGTTTAAATCCATTTTAGGCAAAATTTCGACTTTTACCGATTTCCTCATCTTTTCAGCCCCATACAGAGGACTAGAATCGCGTTAAAAAAATTTGAAGGTATGGTTTCCCGTGTATTTTTTCCCGTAGAATTCGATTTTGAAGTCCAATTAACCGTATCTCATGATTTGTTTTTTCTAGACTCGAAAAACCGCAAAAAAACCGTAAAAAATAAGGTTTTTTCAATAAAACTCTGAGAAAAGGTAGGAAAACCCTATATTTTTATTACAGATTCGGATTCAGCGTCGAAAAATACATGGGAATATGTATGTCCGGTCAAAAGTTCAGACATTTTTTTTCATTTTGTGGGCCTGTGTAATTCAGTAAAAATTTCACTGATTAAAAAAGTGAGGGTTAAAATTTGAGAGAGAGAGTGAGTTCCAGTTTTCATGACAATTTCTTCGAAATTCGATGATATTTTCAATGAAATTCAGTAACTTTTTCACTATAATACAGTGACATTTTATTGAAATCCAAATAGTGAATATTCCACTATTTTATTCAGCAAAATTTCATTCAACTTTAGTGAAGCAATTTTCACTCACCTATTCAGTGGAAATTTTCCTGGACTTTATTGGAATTCCGCTGGATTATGTTTAGAGAGTACTATCTGTTTTATAATATATTTTTAATGCACGAGTTTATCACCTTTACATTACTTATGATAGAAAAATGACCAGAATCAATGAAAAAGTGACCAGACCGGGGATCCAACTCTCGACAAAGAGTTAACGAATCCTGTACCTTCGTCGACTGAATCACCGTGCTGTACAATATTATTTATTTTTATTTGAACATTGGTTTCTGGTTGCATTTTAGTGTCGTTATCTTACGTAAAAATTAAGAAACTTAAAACTAATAAATAATTTATATATTTGTTATGATTAATTTTTTATTTTAATAATAACTAAGAAAATATTATACATCATCTCCATTTACTTCATGATCTTTACAATTTTTATTTTCTTGATTTTCAATTGTTTCGGATGAATCTTCTTCTTCCTCATCAGAACTTAAATTGTCAGTATCTGAAAGATCATTATTAGAACCTTCATTCTCAGAACCCTCATTTTCAAAGCCCTCATTATCCGTAGCCTCACTCTCATTACTTTCAACTTCATCGGAATCTTTTTTTAAACTTTTTTCTATATTATTAGCAGATGTAACAGGCTTATCATTTTTTGTATTTTTATTATTTTCTTTATTACTTTTTCGGGGAGGTCTACTTAGATCCCACATTTTTGAATTAATGTATTGACCCACGTGCTTCATTTCAGCAGCAATTGCTACGGATCTAAATTTTTTCTTTCCTTAGATAAAATTCAAATATACCTGAAAGTAATAAGAATATTTGATATTTCATAATATTTATATAAAAATCTATCGATTCGTAAAGGTAAACAGATACCCTAGCGAAAAAAATAAATGAAAAGATAACAGTTAATATCCGAAAATACCAGAAAATGAAAATTAACTGTTGAAAAATGTATGAATTGAGACAAAAACAACAGTTATCTTCAGATACCTTCAGTTTTTATCAGTTTTTATCATTGCTTTACAGTTTTAACTTTCTGACAGCCGGAATTTTTCCCACTGAAAAAGTGTAACTTTCTCGAAATTTTCCATATAAATGTTTCTTAAGTAATAGTATATGTGAGCCAATCATGGAATGACGCCATATGGCGTCATCCCGGCTGTCAGAAGGTTAAACAGTTATCTGCAATTATCAACAGTTATACTTATTTTTTAACATTTTTATTCAAATAATAAAGCAGTTACAAAAAATGAAGAAAACTGGAATAAGCTAAATACAACAGTTTTATTCTGAAAATAACTGATAAGAAGGAAGAAATCTAGAGAAAACTGTAAAGAATAGTTATATTTTGAAAATAACTGATAAAAAGTGAAGAAATCTGGAGAAAACTGTAGAGAACAATTATATTCTAAAAATAACTGTTGAAAAGTGAAGAAATCTAGCGAATACTGTAGAGAACTATTTCAAAACTAAGTCTGATTTAAGTTAATGTTATAAAAAGGAATTTCTAGACTGATTTTCATTACTTTATAACTTTGGAAAAAATAATATTTTTACGAGTAAAGTCACAAAATCTTTAAATTTGTTCTTGATAAAAAAAATTTTTTTAAAGACTCTTATTTACAACTCATTTTTACCTTTATTTTGTCCTAATAAGTGAAATTACCTTACGTAATTCATTTTTATGAAACGCCAAATTTCAATGAAATAGTCATAAGCGAAAACTATCATTGAGTGAATAAATAAAAAGAAAAAAGTCATGATTATAAAAATAGCATTTCATTCGAATTCAAATTAATAAATGAAGTTAGTGAATTTACATGTTATTTTTTATGCTGTCATAAACCAATCACATAATATTTTATAATTTTTAATTTAATTCAAAGCTGTGTCTTTCAAAAATGATAATTTTTATATTCAGTCACACAGATATTATTCGGAATAAGTATAGTCATAACGGTGTTATTTTTAGTTGCATAAATATCTAATAAAACTAGATTTTTTTATTTTTGAGCTTAGTAGAAATTTCAACCACAAAGAATAAGATATTCGATTTGCTAAAACTTGTGCAGTTAAAAACATTAAAAATTGAAAACAATGAAAAAACGAGTTACACTTATTTCAAGAGTCACTATATTTTTTCTATACGTAGCACATCGTCCTAAGTTTAGAAAATATTTTCGTTTACATAAAAACCATAATGAAAAAAATTTTCAAATGGTTCCATTTAACGCTAACGAAGTCATAACATAAAGAATACGCTCATTTACGAAAATTCCACTGCAAATTCAACGTTATTCGATGATTTTATATTGAAATTTATCTTAATTCAGTAGGAATCAATAGGAATAATGTTATTGCAAATATAATTTGTTTTTGTAGTGTACATCATTGTATAGAAAAAAGCTAAAAATCAGAATTGATAATAATTAAAAGGAGTGTTGATAGTGTTACAACAAATATAAAGGTTCTAGGGATTTTCTCATATCTACTATTTTGAAATGATTTGAGCTTGGCTTTAATTTAAAATAAGTTTTAAATTCCTAGCTGTTAACGCTGAAGAACTATAAGCGTTTGAAAATGCAGTAACTTTTTCAGCGATTTTCTTTAATTCTTTATAACTAACTGAAATATTGAGCGTTAGAGTCTAAAATTCTGGTTTTCTCGATATGACACCTCAAAATTTATTCCGATAGTTGAAAGAAATCCATGATCCAGAGGCCTGGGCCTTTTCTGGTAAATTTTTTCTACATTTTTAAATACTATAAATATTATCATGAAAATTTTTATATTTCTGATAAAGATACATATTTTCTTCTTAATTTTTAGACAATTTCAAGTGTTAAATCATTTGTAAAAATTAAAACAACTTAAGTGTGTATGGATTTCTTATTTATCAATATTATAAATGTATTATATGAAGATATTATATTCCACAAAAAAATCAAATAAGTAAACAAAAAAAACTATAAGAAAATGTCGCTTATCAATATCGAAAAAATGAATGAAAAAAACCTATATTTATTTCTCTACTACATCAAATCAATAATCACTTACCAAATACAGCTTGCAATTTAGAAGGATCTAAAGCTGGTTTAGGCGGCGTATATGGTTTTCAATTTTTAGTTCTATTGCAAGGATTTCCATAAAGGCTCGAATTTTTTAAAACTTCGTTACCTATTATGCATTCAGCCATTTTTTTAACAAATGCTGCATACTCGGTATGAGGTTTGGCAGCAGCTTTATTTCTGGCATTATCATAATCGATTTTCCAAATGTATTGATCGTTTCCACAATGTATCTATAAAAATGTTCGGATAAGTATTAAACATTAGCAAAAAATGATCTGCAACTTGACATGCGATACATTTGCTTATTCGTAGCGATTTAGACAATGCAAGAATGCAAATTATAGAATATGCAGCGACAAAAGAAATGCAATGGCATCGGTGGAAATGGCTTATTCGGTTGAGCATTTATTTTCGATGCGATAGACCCAGAATTTTACTCTAACCACGGACAATTTATAACCTTTTTTTTTAAAAATTAATTGTATTTCTTGTTCGATAAAATAAAATAGGTAACGCATGTTTTGCAAATAAATTTTTTCGAATTATAACTTTTGAAGATCAACAGTTTCCTCTTCTCACAATATTTTATTTCAATCTTATATTTTAAAGAGTATATGGCTGATTTCATTTTAAATCCAAAAGCCAGTATACATTCAAGTCACCAAGTACTGTACTAATGAAGTATGTTATTCTACTCTAAAAATAAGGAGACAGACATTTTTTTGTTTTGTTGTAATATCAAAATTGCATAAGATATGCAAATTTGAAAATTACATACAGAAACTAAATGTTAAAACTGAAGATGTTGAGAATAACTTTAGAGAGTTTTCTTATGTTAAGAATAACTTTCAACAATTTTGAATGAATTTTAATAAACTTTATTTGTTTTATTCCCATTTTAGTACCCTTCAAATATACGCAAGAAATTTCAAAAAAGACTAAATAATGACCAAGATATATGCATTTTATTAAAAAATGCACTTTTTATGCACATACATTTTTCTCAAAATAGTCATTTTTTTCTGATTTTTTTTTTTAAGGTGATGTTCGTAGCCAACAACAACTTGGATTTTTTTTTTGCTCATAGAGGACAAAAAGTCGATAAAATGGAATCAGCCTTATAATATTGAATACTTAAGAATAACATAAATAAATTTACTTTAATAGCCAATTCGATTAATATAATTAATGTTTGAAATATTTTTTAGATTTACCGGATTATTCTCTCGTATGAATCCTACAGCTACGTTTCCAAAAGCTAATTTTTCGAAAGGATTAATATCTTGACTAGCTGTGAAAAAAAAATTTTTTCCACATTATTTTAATGGTTACATTAAAATTTACAAAAAAATGGGTTAATTTGGCCACTTTATCAGCAAATAAAAATATTTGACTTTGTCTGTCAAAGTTAAAGTGATGAAAAAGGGACACTTTACCTGTGCTTATAAATATTTATTGTCTTTATTTAGAAAAAAATGCTTTGCCTTGTATTGTGTATCATGAAAATTATTAGATCAAATTTTTCAATATATTCATTAGTTTTTTAAAATTATGAATTTTATTTTTTGAAATCGATTAATTTTTTGAATATAATATTGAAACCCAAAATTTTCAATAAATAATGGATGGATTTATTTAATAAATTAACTGACTAGAAGATTATCACAACTCCGGATCACGGATTTTGCTCAAACTTTGAGATAAGTTTCCAAATGTGCTTATTACGCTATAACTTTAGGAAAAAATAATATTTTGACATGCTATAACTACTATTTCGAAAGGATTTGAGCCCAGCTTTCATTTGAAAAAAGTTTCAAGCTTGTAGCTATCGACGCTAACGAACTATATGCATTTAAAAATCTAGTAACTTTTTTAGTAATTTTCTTTAATTGCCAATAACTAGGGAAATATTGAACGTTGGTGTCTAAAATTTTGTTTTCTTTCATATTTTGACATTTGGAAACTTATCCTAAAGTTTGAGCAAAATTCGTGATCCGGAGTTGTGATACTCTCCCAGTGAATAATCTTCATGGTGTATACGACAAACTCAAAAATTTTTTTCCTGAAATTTTGTAATAAAATGAAAACATAAGTACAGTTATAGTGTCCATTTTACATCTCCTTAATATTTATCATAAATATTTTGTTCACAATTTCAAAGTGTGTAATACAAATTATTTCTACGTTCATATTATAAATATGTATAATTCAACGTAGGACATTATTGGTTTGTTATATCAACCTTCGTTTAACTCTAAATATATCGTAAACTTAACTGATATGAGAAATAAAATTGATTACATTGAAGGTCATAATTATAAGTTTCAAAATTATGAATGAGTCTTAAAATTTTTGATTTACTGGCACTTTTCCTGAATTTTTTGAAACATATGACAATGGAAATCATAACTACATTTATTTTAGAATTTTTTTTAAACAGAGACGACATGAGTCATTCCATTGATATATTAACTTTCTTAAACAGTTAAATAAGTTAATTAAGCTCAATAAATATTTTTTTGTGATTCAGTAAATATTTAATAAACTTATAAAAAATATCAATAATTTAGAAATTAAAAAAAATATGTTTTTTGCAATCAAAAGTAGCCTATATTTTGAAAAATGACCATATAAATAAAAAAAATATATGACTGGAAAAATTTTTTTTATAAAAAAGTGAAAATCTGAAAAGTTTAATATAAAAAAAAAATTCATACCATATTTGTCAAGTTTATTAAAAATTTTTTCTTGTGAATTTATATTTAAATCCAAATATTTTTTAGTTTCAGCTTGCTGTTCTTTTAATAGATCTTGATATTGTTCAATTGTTTTTTGTGCTTCTTTCAATTCTTGTTTAGTATTTTGTAATTCTTTTTTCAAGTTTTTAATTTTTTTTACATAATTTTTATCTTTTTTCGTTTTTGTAACAATATTCATGTCATCAAGATTATTCACTTTTTTAGTTATTTTATCATTTTCTTTAGGATCAACACTCAATTCATCTAAAATTTGCTCTATTTTATCAATATTGTTTTCATTTATTTGATTATTTTCCGTTGTTGTGGAAAGAAAAGCATTTTCCTTATCATATTGTGCATTATCTTTTAAACCTTCTTTATCTGATGCTTTGGACTTATTTTGATTATCCTGCATGAAGATGAAATATTTTCATAAAATAATAGCTTTGTACTAAAAACTACATTGGAATATGAATGATTCCATGATACTTTTAATATTTAAGAAACTGTAGATAAAAGCAATGAATTTAATGTAATTGATCAATAAAAATATTTTGTTATATAAAAAAAATGTAGGAGAATATTGTACGACACTTTCGATTAATACAACGTGATTATTTTTTCATCAAATAGATGATAGGTGAATAGGATAGGTCAGATCTTGAAAATAGGTGATTTTCAAGATCTGAGGAGGAAACTGATATAGTTTTTTTTTATTTTGATGATAAAGAAAAAGTACATCGTCCACAAGCTTTAATTAGTTTTTGTTTGTAAGTTACACAAACTTTTTAGAAGTAAGATAATAAGTAGCGTAGTTCAAATAGGCAAAATACTTATATTTGAGGACTATTGTAGAAGTCGAAGGAATTAAAATATTTATTTTTTGTTTTTTACTACGATCTGTTCATACGTTTTTACTTTTGTCTCTCTCTAGAGAAAAATAATTCGAGACCGAAACAGTTAAGGAAGGGACACCGTAATTTTACCTTATATTTTGATATTATTCTTTCAAACAAATATGATTTTTAAGGGTATGCCTAACTTCCAAAATAAAATATAATAATAAGCGTAAAGAGAATATATTTAAAAAAAAAATAAATTTTTTTATATTATGATGTTTAAAAAATGTGTATTCAGATTTTTGGCAAATAATAAAGCATAAGGGTTTTCTTTTCAAACCAACAAATCAAACTGAAGCTGATAAATTAGATTGCTTAAGAAAAAGTTGTGACGTTTTGAAAAACATTATCCCTGGCAGAATTTGATTCCATTTCCAAGCTATTTCTTAGTGATTTTTACTGTGCATATGTTAGAAACAAGTTTGTTTTACTTTCCAATTCCTAGGGATCGATGTAACACTTTTTCTTAAATTTTACCGCCATTTACTGGATTGCATATTCTTAGATAGTTAAAAAGTATTAATTTTACATTAAACTTGGTTAGAAAAAAAATAAGTTTGAAATGAATTTTAGGTAAGGAATACGCGTCAATTACGATCTCTAGTTACAAGCAATTTTTTTCACATCCTGACAGAGTAGTTACAATATTCTTATAGCATAAAAATTGGTTAATTCTTTGATAGTTTTGAGATATTTAAAATGCAAACATTTTATTTTATTGAAAATAACTTACTAAACTAGATGAACTTGAATCTTTCGCTGAAATTACGATATTTGAAATAATTTTCACTTTGTTCTGACTTTTTGTGCTTTTCTTCACATCATTATGAACGGATGAACCATTTTTGGAATTTTTTATTAATTTATCAGATTTTGGTTTCATTTTTTTTTGTGATCCTAAATATAAAAAACTAAATAAAACAAAAATATCAAACTTGACTTTATAAATACTATTTCTCTTTCTCTGAATACATGTAACGTTTCTACTCCCGGTATAATACATCTATAATAAACCATTGAGTTGCGAGTACCTAGTGTCATTCCACGTAGCTGCAGTAGTCGGTACTACTATTTGGTTACTTCACTTACGTGAAATCTGTTTCATTATAGAATACATAAAAATTTTTTGATAGTCTACCCGAATGAAAATAATGTCAAATCGTGCCTAGCTATGTTTAAGGTTTCAAATTCAGAAATTTTGTCAGAAAAATTTTTAGCGCTAAATTAGAAATTTTTACACATTTTTAGTATAGTTGAGCACAATTAAGCATGTTTTTGGTATAATTTAGCACAACTATACCAAAAACATGCAAAAAAAGGGAGTTTATTTTATTAAATTCAATTTGTTTGAGCAAAAACTATAAAACTTACGAGACAAAAAGAATCTGTAAAATTACTCTGCTATAGCAATATTCGAGAATTTTTTGAGAATCAAAAAACCAATGGCAAAAATATTGGGAAAAAGTTTTTTAAGGCCAATTTTAATGACAATTAGTATTATTCTCGGGGTGGATTGGCTGAGGGTTGGCAAAAGTTGGCAAATAAACTTTTAATCATAAAATAAAAATTGTGACCTTCAAAAATAAGCATCTATTACAAATTTCAGCAAAATTTATTGTTATATTTATTATGATTAGACATTCTATATCGTAAATATAAAAAGCTTCATTTGATAAATATAAAAAATAATAACGAAAATTAGAATAATTGAATATTTAACTAAATATATAAATTAATCATAATAAGGGACACTGGGGCTAAAAGTAACACTTTTTAAAAACTTTAGCTATAATTTAGAGCAGGAATTTTTTTCAAATCATCGATATATTTTTTTGCGTGGCGCTACTGCTTTTTTTGTGAACTTATTTGCTATTCGCACTACGTGTCCCTATCTTAGATCATATATACCTAAAGGAAGCATGCAAAGCCAAAAAGTGTAAAAAATAAAAGAGAGAGTAAGGTAGCTTAGGGTGAAGTGCTTTCTCTCTCTCGGGTGGATTCTCATTGGCTGTTGCTCTCCCCTGAAAGAAAGAAACCTGGTAGGTTCGCATTCGCCTTCGAGGCATCCACAGGCAAAGACCGTCTAAACCCCCTTCACCCTGGCCATGGAAGAGAAGCAAGAAAATGCCTCATTTACACGGGGAGGGATCC
Organism: Anastatus disparis; assembly: GCA_017163975.1. Lineage (NCBI taxonomy): Eukaryota > Metazoa > Arthropoda > Insecta > Hymenoptera > Eupelmidae > Anastatus > Anastatus disparis. The sequence goes on along the minus strand of JAFFSR010000367.1, from coordinate 147,784 downwards.
GTAACGTCCACCGTTCAGAGCCGCAGCGTGGGACTGCGTTAGTATTACTTCACACTGCGGTCTTGTCCATTGTCACTTGTCTCGTCCGTCCGTCCAGGCACTAGGCCATGTCCATTCATACGTCCAAACATGCATACATTTGCCTGTCATCCTTCCTTTCACTCCTCCATTCGCACTTAGCTCGGGTACGTGGGGTCGCTAAGCCCAAGGACTTTTCAGTCCCCCTGCGTATTCACACATTTCCATCCTCTCATTCACCCACACATCCAGTATATCACTCACTCACTCAGCTCGGGCACGTGGGGTCGCTAGGCCCATGGACTGTGCAGTCCCCCTGCGTATTCGTACATTCTTTCGCACGCTTCCATCCACACATTCAGTATACCATTCACTCACTCAGCTCGGGTACGTGGGTTCGCTAGGCCCAAGGACTGTGCAGTCCCCCTGCGTGTGCAAGCATCTCAATCCTCTCCTTTATCAATATACTCAATTCACCATTCACTTAGCTCGGGTACGTGGGGTCGCTGAGCCCAAGGACTTTTCAGTCCCCCTGCGTATTCACACATTTTCATCCATACTTTCATCTGCACATCCAATTTATCATTCATTCAGCTCGGGTACGTGGGGTTGCTAGGCCCATGGACTGTGTAGTCCCCCTGCGTATTCAAACATTACCACCCTCACTTCCATCCACACACTCCGTATACCATTCACTTAGCTCGGGTACCTGGGGTCGCTAGGCCCAAAGACATTTGTCTCGCTGCGTATTTGTATTCTTCATCCATTCACTCATTCATTCATTCACATTAAACATCCATCCTCTTTCTTCGCTTTAAGGACGACTGTGACAAAGGTCACCATTGAAGCCCAGTTTTGGACGTCCTCCAGCATCCAGTCCACAACATTGTCTGGTGTGAGATCTCCAGTCTGTCTCCGTAGCGTTCGTCTGTCGAAGTCCCAACGTGAGCATTCGAAGAACGTATCGTCCATGTCATGTCCGCAGTAGGTACAGCCCGCATGCTGTACCTCCCCTCTCAGGTGCAGGTACCGTCTGAAGTAGCCGTGTCTGGTCAAGAATTGGGTAAGGTAAAAATCCACCTCCCCAAAAGTCCGTTGCGTCCACTGTCTCAGGTCCCTGATCAGACGTCTAGTCCATGCTCCCGTTCCGTCTCTCGTCCAACGTTCGCTCCATAGCGTCATTGTCAGGTCTCTTTCCCGAACTGCCGCTTCTGTCCGTCCTGTTTCAGCGCTTCTTTCATAGATCCGCTTGCGCTCCAGCGCAAGGAGATCTATAGGGATTACGCTTGCAACCACCATTACGGCCTCCGCAGAGACCGTCCGGTAGGCGCAAGCTATCCGAAGGGCTCCCCGTCTCTGTACGTCCGTCAGTCGCTTTCGGTACTTCCGAACGCGAAGCGCGTCGGCCCATATTTCCGCCCCGTACAACATGATCGAGTGGGTCGTTGTCATCAGGAGCAGTCTCTTGCTCTGTCTCGGTCCGTACGTGTTTGCCATGAGGCGGCCCAGCGAGGACGTCAGTCTAGTCGCCTTGTCGGCCACCCTCTGGATATGTGGCCAAAAAGTAAGCCTGGTATCCAGGGTGATTCCTAAGTATTTGAGAAATACTACCGTCTCCGTCCTTTCTGTACCTACTGTTATAGGAATGAGCGTCGGTATACGCCTTCCCGTCAGTAACATCAGTTCCGTCTTGTTCAGTGCCAGTGACAGTCCGTGTTCTGTCATCCACCTTTCGACTCGCCTCATGACTCTGTTCAGTGTCAGTTGTGCTAATTCTGTAGTCGTTTGGACGATCACTACCGCAACGTCGTCTGCGTGAGCGACGAGTGACGCGCCCTCGGGCATCTCCAGTCGTAGCAAGCTGTCATAGTCCACGTTCCAAAAGTCTGGTCCCAGTATCGAACCCTGCGCGACCCCCGCGGTTATTGGTCTGCGTATCTGTCCTCTCGTCGTCTCGTACGTTATGCATCTGTTACGCAAATAATCCTCCACCATCCTCATCAGGTAATCCGGCACCCCGAAAGACCTATAGGCCTCGAGGATGTCGGAGAACCTGGCGCTGTTGAAGGCGTTCTTTGCGTCCAGCGTGCCAAGCAGTACCACCGGTCTTTGTCTGTGGTCCATCAATGCCATCCTTCTAGAAGGCTCAAGAACTTCCCGCACAGCATCCACCGTCGATCGGCCTTTGCGGAAGCCATACTGGTTGTCCGAGAGTCCTCCTGCCCTGTCCACTGCTTTCGTCAGTCTGTTTTTTAGTAGAAGTTCTAATGTCTTTCCTGCCGTGTCTGAGAGGCACAATGGCCTGTAGCAATTAGGCGCATTTGGCTTTCCCTTTTCTTTGTAGAGGAGAACCAGTCTGGCCTTTTTCCAACGCGTGCTGAAGATCCCCGTCCGCAAACATTCGTTGTACATGTCCAGGAGGAGACGTGGCCTGCCCAAGGCGATCTGCCGGAGAATCTCTCCTGGAATGCCGTCCGGTCCTGGCGCTTTTCCGGGTCTCAAAGAGGCAGTAGCTTCCAGCAATTCTGCCACCGTGAACTCCGGAACTGCTTGGCTTCGGTAGTCGACTGGCCCCTCCGTAACCGGATGGTTTGGGAACAGCCCGTCCACTATCGTCGCCATCAACTGTCCGTCTTTGTGTTCTGGAGGACCAAGAGCCCCCAGTTTCTGGGTAACCAGCTTGTAGCCCATACCCCAGGGGTCGCGGTCCACCTCTTCACACAACCGTCTCCAGCATCGCCTTTTACTGTATTTTATGGCGTTCGTCAGGGTCTTTTTAGCGTCTTTGTACGTCTGTGCAAGCCTCATTGCATCATCCTGTCCTCTTTTACGTGCTCTGTACAGTACTCGTCCGTGTTTTATGCACGTCCGTCGTAGGGAACTTATTTCGTCCGTCCACCAGTATGCTGCCGGTTTATTATGTCGAGGCACGATGCGTGGCATAGTAGCCTCACATAGGCGAACTATAGCGGTCATCGTCCTGTCCACAATCAACTCTGTCCTCTGTTCATCAGTCAGGTCCGTCGGGATGTTTTCAGAAGGCGCAACCGTTTCCAGCAGCGTTCTCCAAAACAGAGCCCTGTCCTGTTTGTTAAGGTTCCACCGCGAGGGTCTCACCGAAACGTTTTGTGACGTATTGTTCCGTTCCGTAACTTCAAAGGCGATGCACTGGTGATCGCTGGCCGTAAAGTCCTCGAGCACCCGCCATCCCCTTATCCGCGTCTCCAGGTCTTCCGTTGTCAGCGTCACGTCAGGTATCGAGTTACCGTAACCCGGTCGTCTGTACGTAAAAACCTGTCCTCTGTTTGCTACTTTTAATTCCAGCCTCGCAGCCATCTCTAACACCAGCCGTCCGCGTCTGTCTGTGGTCGTCATGCCCCACTCGATCGCCCTGGAATTAAAGTCGCCGGCAACGACAAGATTCCCCGGTAAATCTCTGAGGCAGTCCTCTAGAGCCGCGATTTTACCTTCAAATTCTCCGGCCGTACAGTTTGGTGAGAGATATATACTAACATAAGTAACATCTCCCACCCTCGCCCACACGTAGTCCTCTCCCGCACCGGAAACTAGAGGACCCCTTGAGCACGCGCCTCTAACCCAGATGGCCGACGAGCCTGACGCGTTCGAAAGCCATGTCTGTTGGCGTAAGTCACGGTACTGTTCACTTATTATAAGTACGTATGCGTTCCGTTCCGTCACGATTTGGTCCAGCAAAAGCTGAGCCGCTTCGCACCTGTTCAGGTTAACTTGTAGCGTCAAAGTCATGTCGTTGTCTGCCTTTTCCGCTTTTTCAGCTCAGCCCGGAAGACGGCGCATGCTCCGGAACCCGGCACATGAGCGCATCCTTTAAGCCTTGCCTCCGTGCAGAGGTAGCAAGTCGGGTTTTTCTCGTTGCACCCTCCGCTGGTATGTCCCGTCCGTCCGCACCTACGACACAGTCTGCTTCTGTCAGTACTTTTGCAGTCTCGTCGTTTGTGTCCGAAGCCGAAGCATCTGTAGCACCTCGGCACCATTAGTCTCGTCCGTACGCGGCAGTTCATCCACCCTATTTTGATCCAGCCCTTCTGAAGCAGGATTCGAGCGGCACTCTCCTCCACGCCACAGACGGCCATGCAGACATTTTGATCATTGGGACCGAAGATATGCGGCTTCGGATCCCTCACTGTCCCTGTCTCCCGTCTTATTGCGTCCGTAACGTCTTGTGCCTCTTTGATACAGTCAAGATCAAGAATCTCGATCTGCACCTCCGGCGTCAAGTCCCGTACTGTGCCGTCATTTCCCAGTGCCTGTTTAACCTGCTGTTCGAATTGCAGTCTGTCCTCCGTCTTGCATCGCAGCCTGATCAGGAGTCCGTCGTCTTTCGTCTTGCGACAGCCCTGTACCTGCACCTTGGTCTCGTCAGTCTTTACGTCCTGTTTGAGCCTGCGCAGAGCATCAGCGTACGTCATGTTGGCGGATAGACCAACCAAGACAGGGTGCACGCCGACGTCGTTGCGTGCACCCTGCCTCCGTCTGGACTGTGCGCGACCGGTCTTCTTCTTCCGTTTCGTCGCGTCCTTCTGAGTCTTCTGGTCGTTCAGTTCTTTCGTGCCGTCCTTAGGTGCCGTACTTGCAGTCCTGTTCTTGCGTTTGGCTCCGACCTTTTTCCGTCCGGAGCCCTCGCCGACCTTTTGGAAGGCCGCCGACTGCTCAGGACTGGCACCGGTCGGCTCCCTCTTCCGCTTCTGGGCCTTAGCAGCAGCCGTCACCGCAGTCGTCCGCTGTGCAGTCATCCGCACACACTCAGCGATTACCACCTCACATGCATCCTTGATGACAGGCCATTCATCCGAGATTCCAGTGCTCACCGTCCTAACTTTAGCATTCACCAATTCCATCTTAGCTACTAACTCCAAGATCCTCTTAATCTGCCCCTTAATAATGTCAGGAGGCACTCGATCCTGCCCTTCCCTTTCCCCGCTTGGTTTGGTAAAACACACCCCTGAGGCCAAGTCGGCCGCCTCTGAGGTATGTGGGCCTGGGGTGCCCGGAGCGCTGATAGATGCTGAAAGCTCTAATTCTTCCGTTGACATTAGCATTTTTGGTTTAAATTTTTTGTCCTCCGTCTCTTCTCGTATAATATGTGTTTGTGGTCAAGAATCTACTCCCGGTAAGGTCCAGCTCGTGCACCATCTGTCAGCCTCCCCCCTTAAGGATCGCCCCGCCGCCGGTGACCTCGGAGGAGCCCCCATTCCCCATTGTCGGCGCCCAGTCCGGGTGCCACCCAGCACCAGGCAACAGGGAGATGGATTTTTCGTCGGCTGATAGGGCAGCCAGTACAAAGTGGCTAGCTCCGACCGGGCCCCTGTACTATCCGACGGCCCGCAGCATCCACACGGTTTTTCCCCTGTATCCTCCAGCAGCGACACGATTCCCATCCTAAGTCAGCCTACCTACGGCCGTCACTAGACCCCGAGGCATTTCTGCTTTGTTTGTATAAGTGTCCATTGGCCCATCCACTCTACGATTCACACTGAGGACCCTCAGTCATTCAAGGGAGAGTTACCCGTCTATAGGGTCCCCTGTCCTTACGCTTCCGGGAGATCTTGTTTATAAAGTCCCCGCCGTCCATTCAGTAGCCAGGATAAGGACTGCAAACTGCCCCCATCCTGCCCGCTCATTTCCATACATACGCCTTTCACGGCCTCTTTATCCCATTCAACTTGCTGGGCGAGACCCGTTTATAGAGCCCCCAGCGGCAGCATTCACGCACATACGCTCAGTAGGGAGAAACCCGTTTATAGGGCCCCCAATCCACTCACTTTGGCCTTTCGATGTTAGGTGTGTGCCGTGTACGAGTAGAAGTGTATTTGTTTGTGTACTGTGTGAAAAGTGTTTGAGTAGTTGTTGGCATCAACAGTTACTACTGTACCTGCTTCATCCGCCAGTCAGTGCTTCCTATTTGCCGTCTTCGTTAAAGCATTGCTGCTCTGAGCATTGATGCGACAAAGACGCCCGGGAGCGGGACATGGACCCTGGAAGATGACATTTGCCCAAGGGGGCTCCCTGGACCAACTCCCAGTAGTAGTAGTAGTAGTAGTAGTAGTTTTTTTTTTTTTTTTTTTTTTGGTGGTGAAAAAACGGGTAAATCTGCTATCAGACCAACAGCGACGCGGGCTGCAGCTGGATCACCCCAACTGCAGTGCGCGTCACTGGTGTGACGGGATTCTGACGCTGCGTCAGCCTGGAGGAATAAAGAAACCTGGTAGGTTCGCATTCGCCCTCGAGGCATCCACAGGCAAAGACCGTCTAACCCCCTTCACCCTGGCCGCGGAAGAAAAGCAAGAAAATGCCTCACTTACACGGGGAGGGATCCGTAACGTCCACCGTACAGAGCCGCAGCGTGGGACTGCGTTAGCATTACTTCACGCTGTGGTCTTGTCCATTGTCACTCGTCTCGTCCGTCCGTCCAGGCACTAGGCCGTGTCCATTCATACGTCCAAACATGCATACATTTGCCTGTCATCCTTCCTTCCACTCCTCCGTTCGCACTTAGCTCGGGTACGTGGGGTCGCTAAGCCCAAGGACTTTTCAGTCCCCCTGCGTATTCACACGCTTCCATCCTCTCATTCACCCACACATCCAGTATATCACTCACTCACTCAGCTCGGGCACGTGGGGTCGCTGGGCCCATGGACTGTGCAGTCCCCCTGCGTATTCGTACATTCTTTCGCACGCTTCCATCCACACATTCAGTATACCATTCACTCACTCAGCTCGGGTACGTGGGTTCGCTAGGCCCAAGGACTGTGCAGTCCCCCTGCGTGTGCAAGCATCTCAATCCTCTCCTTTATCAATATACTCACTTCACCATTCACTTAGCTCGGGTACGTGGGATCGCTGAGCCCAAGGACTTTTCAGTCCCCCTGCGTATTCACATATTTCCATCCATACTTTCATCCAGACATCCAATTTATTATTTATTCAGCTCGGGTACGTGGGGTTGCTAGGCCCATGGACTGTGTAGTCCCCCTGCGTATTCAAACATTACCACCCTCACTTCCATCCACACGCTCCGTATACCATTCACTCAGCTCGGGTACGTGGGGTCGCTAGGCCCAAAGACATTTGTCTCCCTGCGTATAGTAGTAGTAGTAGTAGTGGTAGTAGTAGTAGTAGTAGTAGTAGTAGTAGTAGTAGTAGTAGTAGTAGTAGTAGTAGTAGTAGTACTAATAATAATAATAATAATAATAATGATAATGATAATGATAATGACGATGACGATGACAACGACGACGACGACGACGACGACGACGATGACGATGACGATGACGATGATGGTGACGGTGACGATGACGATGACGATGACGGTGACGGTGACGGTGACAGTGACAGTGACAATGACAATGATAATGATAATGATAATGATAACGATAATAATAATAATAATAATAATAATAATTTTTTTTTGCCTTTAATTTGTGTTAGTGTGACGATAAAAATCTGCAAACAGACTGCCGGGAGTTTCTTGGGCCTGGAAAAAGATACAGGCGGAAGAAAAACCACGGTTTGTGAGGGGTTACTAGTTCACGTCTAGCGACCCTCTAAAAATCGCATATCCCTTACCCACGAATGACAAGTCATTTGTTGAGGAAGGGATACTCTAACTTGACCACTTAGGGCGTTTATCCACCCCGGGATCTGTTTATCACATTACTTCAGGGTGGCGCCGGTCTTTGATCGTTTCAGATCTTTTCTCCTGATTTCTTTGGTATTTGACTAGATTCGTTTCCTTAACCTACAAGGTGTATGAAAAATAAATCTAACGCGTTTCATTCTCACATGCATGCATAGTTACGCGCGTAATGAAAGACTCAAGTTTGGAGTAAAGTCCGGTGACTCTCTCCCGCGACATACATTCCTTGGGAGTGCAAAGGGACGCTCCAGGAGGGTCCGCTTTGTTTCCCATCAAAACATCCATACTTCCGTCGACCGCATAATCAGGGAGGCAACATCTACCTATAGGACTGGCTCTGTAAAGGAGAGCAAAATCAGTCCTTCCTAAATCAGTCTTATTTCTCGTGGACTAGAATTGGTCTTATGCCCCACGTGGGGCTAGCCTATCTATCGCGTCTGACTCACACTTACTCTCAGACGCACGCGGTATATTTACGTATGTGGAGGGAGCGAACCCGCAGGCACACTAACCTCCCGCGACAGTCACACATCAGCATAAAATCTCGCTTTCACGCATTTTCACACATTTATATGGTGCACGATTTGGTTTTCTTATTTAAAAAGGATCCTCGTCGTCACCCTCGTACCCCGAATCTATGGGACCGTCTAATGTTTCTTGGTTATGTAGAAACGTCAGCATGGCTCCCGTGGTATCATTCGTACTTCGATCAATTTCCCTATCTGAATACGTTTTCTTCTGTCTAAGGACGCTTTCGACAAAAAGTGTCATAGCATCCCATTTTTCTTCAGCCGAGATCATTTCGCTTATAATTGTCTCCGGCATTAGTCGTCCGAATATTTCCTCGACCTGGCGTCTTTCTTCGTTCCACCAATGACAGACGAAAAACGTATGATACGCATCGTCGCGATCAGCAAAACAGAAGATGCAGCCCGGGTCCTGAGCCTTTCCCATTTTACTGAGATGGGAGCAGAAATACCCGTGGTCACTGAGAAACTGGGTGAGGTAATAGTTTACCTCCCCGTGCTTTCTTTCAACCCATGGAGCCAGTTCCTTAATGAGTGCCTTGGTCCATCGGCCTTTTTCCTCCTGATTCCATGTTTCTTGCCAGGTTTCCATGGTTACCTGTCTTTCTTCTTTCTGGATTATTGCAGTTTCTTCTTCCTGTTTCTTCCGTTCGTAGGTTCGCTTGCGTTCTAATGCCTGTAATTTGATAGGGATGATTCCTGCGATAACTAGTACCGCGGGTCCCGAGACAGTGCGATAGGCGCTGGTGACTCTGAGAGCCCCTCTCCTTTGAACAGAAGATAATGTTTTCTGGTGCGTCTTTTTTCTCATTGAGTCGGCCCATATTTCGGAGCCGTACAATAAGATGGACGTTGTAACTGACATTAAAAGTAGTCGTTTGCTTGATTTTGGGCCGTTGGTGTTGGCCATAAGACGACTTAACTGCAACGTTTTCTTTATCGCTTTGTTGCTTCTCTCGTTGTCTGCACTACGTTTGTGCCTGCTGTCATGGGAAACTCGATGTTAATGTGTTTCCAGGTTAAGGGCACTATTTCTGTCTTGGCCATCGCTTATTCAAAACCACGTTTGACCATCCATTCGGAGATTCTCCTCATCGCGGTATTTAGTATGTGCTGCGCAATTTTTGCGTTTTTCGCGGTGATGACTAAAGCGACATCATCGGCGTACGCAAACATTTTCACCCCATCCGGCATTTCAAGTCTGAGCAATGCATCAAACAGAATGTTCCAAAAGTCTGGGCCGAATATTGACCCCGGTGCCACGCCTGCGCTGAGGTCCTTTTCACGCCAGCCTTCTTCTGTCTCATAGTGGAGGATACGGTTTTTCAGGTAGTCACGTATCACTCGCATAAGGTATTCTGGTACATTAAACTCTTTCAACGCAGCAAGGATGTCAGGCCATCCTGCCGAGTTGAAAGCGTTTTTCGTATCTAACATGACGAGAAACGCGATCAGACGGGAATGATGGTTTCCAGTCCATGCTTCTTTCGCTACATTTACTACCTCTTCTACTGCATTAACGGTAGACCGCTTTTTACTAAAGCCGTACTGGTTTTCGGCGAGATCGCCAGCCGCCTGCACGGCTCCTTGTAATCGCGGTTTTAGCAGCCTCTCGTATAGCTTCCCTGCTTCGTCCAACATGCACAGTGGCCTGTAGGACGATGGATGCCGGGGATCACCTCCCTTTCCTTTGTTGATCAGCGCAAGACGTGCAACCTTCCAGGGGGTGCTAAACACACCCGTCTGGAGGCACGCGTTGTACATGTTCAACAAGAGAGATGGCGCTTTCACCGCTATGCATTTAAGGACCTCGGATGGTATTCCGTCAGGGCCAGGTGCCTTTTTGTTCTTCATCATTTTTGCAGCGATCTGTAAATCTCCGCTTGAAAAGAGCGGGATCTCTTCAGGTTCTTCTGTATTCTCCTGTTCTTTGAGCGGTGGATGTGTAGGGAACAGGTGATAAACGATGTTTGCCATGGTCTCTTCTTCGAATGGCAACGTAGGGGAAGCGCAGAGCTTTTTCGTCACTATCTTATAGGCCATTCCCCATACCTCTTTGTTGACGTCTTCGCTCAGGTCCTTCCAGCATTGTGCTTTGCTTCGATTGATCTTCTTACGAAGCTGTCTATGCACGTCTCTGTATTGTGCAGACAAAAGATCTGCTTCTGGTGAGTTCTTCTTTCTTGCTCTCTGTGATGATCTTCTGAGGCTGAGAGCTTCTGACCTGGTTCTTGCGATTTCGTCGTTCCACCAATACGCTGGACGCTTATGATTTCGCGATCCCTTGCACGACATAGATGCATCACAGGCTTTGTGAATGAGACTCATCGTCTCTTTCACGAAAACCTCCGCAGCGTTGGCGTTTTCAGTGGCAATTGTCGCATCCGGTAGGTTGTCGAATCCTTGCTGCAGTACTTGGACAAGTTTCTCAGAGTCTAGCTTGGCAACGTTCCACCTTAAACTCGTAAATTATGAATTCATGAAACTTGAACCTATTATTTTTAAGCCCATCAACCATAGATTCACGAAATTTAATCTTATAAATATGGACCTCAAACTCAAACCTTAGATCCATAAGCCCTTAACCCATTAATCGAGTATCCATATATACTAAACTCAACTTGAAGTCCATGAATCCTCAATGCATTAATGGTAAATCCATATACTAGTAGTTCCTAAATCTATAAACTTATATTTCCTCATCACATAAACTAATAATACCTAAACCTCTAAACACATAATTCCTGAAAACACTAAAATAATTCAGTAAACTCTAAACTCTTCAAATTTAAACCTCTTAACCTTCAACTTATAAACCGTGAATTGAGAAACCTTAAGCCAACAAATCCTATACCCATGAACCATGATCCTATAAACTTTAGACCAATGAACATAAAACCAGTAATTCATAGACCCTCAAACTAATAAATCATGAACTCTAATCCCATAAACTAGAAATCCTAAACCCATAAACCCTGGACCTCTAAACTCAAAATCCAAAAACCCTGAGCACCAAACCTATGAGCTATAAAAACTTTTACCTCAAATCAAATAGGCCCTTAATCTATTTACCGTGAAACCATATGTACTAAACCCATAAACCCTTAATACATGAACCCCTAATCTACCTACCGTAAATTCATACATTCATAGTTCCGAAACCTATAAACTTATAATCTCTGAACCCACAAACGAATAATCCTTAATCCCATAAATTGATAATACCTAAACACATAGTTGCAATCCCTATACCCATAAACTTGAAACTAGTAAGCCTTAAAATTATAAACATTAAACCTAGTAATCTTAAACTCATGGATCCTAGACCTACAGACTTTAAACCTATAAACATGAATTTTATAATTACTCAACCCCCAAACTCATAGATCATAAACCCTAAACCCATCAACCCCCAATCCCAAAACCTTAAACGCATAAGTACCAAACCTATAAACTTATAAACCTCAAATACATAAGCTCTAAAGACTTAGATCGTAAACTGATATATGTACTTAACAAATGAACGCTAAATTATGAATTCTGATCTTTAAACCTGAAACCTACAAAAATTGAGTAAGAAAACTTAAACTCTCTAACTATCAACTCACTAACCACAAAGTTCAAACCCATTAATTCATAATCCTTATCTTCTAAATCGAAAAAACCTAAACTTCAAACCTTGAACTTAAAGACCTTAAAAATATGAACCTATAGATTATAAATATACTCATAATCTCTATATCTCTACATCTTTAATCTCAAAACCCATACACTTATAATCTCTAAACTCATAGGCTCACATTGCTTACGCCCATAAACTGATAACGTCTAAACTCATAATCCCTAAACCAATAAACTTTTCACATAATCCATTAACTCATAAACCCTGAACTTCTAGACCTTGAACTCATAGATCTTAAATTCATAACCTTAAACTCTTAATGCTTAAACCCATAAAACCGAGACTAAATATAAAACTATAAACATAGAGCTTATAATCTTATAATCCTTGAAGTCACAACCAGATAATTCCTAACCCCTTGAACTGATAATACCTGAATCCATAAACTTATTATTACTAATCCTATAAAATCTGAGTTAGTAAACAAACTCATAATACATAAATTCAGAAATCGTAAACCTTCAAACTCTAGATCCATTAAGAATCTAAAAATCCTGGTCCCAAAAGCACAAAATCGATGAACCCCAAACCCATTAACCACAAATGCAATATAAGCTATAATAAGCTCTTAACCCAATACCCATAAACTCATATATACTACACTCATATATTAACAGTAAATAAATACATTCACTGTGCCTAAACCCATAAACTTATAATCCCCAAACCCACTAACTGATAATCCCTAATCTCATAAATTTATAATACCGAAACCCTTGCACTTAGAATTTCTAAACCGATTAACTATAAGCTTATAAATCTTTAACCCATAATCAGCTAATTCAAAAACCATAAAACCCGAAAATCTAAGCCCATAAACCCTAAAAACACGAAATTCGAACTATTAAACATGAAACATATTATTTATACACCCTTAAACTTATTAATCATAAACCCTTCTTTCATGATCTCAGGACCCATAAACCCTTAACCCAAAACAATAAATCCGTAAGCACCAAACCCCAAAACTCTGAATCTATAAACCTAAAACTCATAAATCCTTAACACATGGACCGTATACCCATATTTAAATAAGCAATAATAATTAAATTATAAGCCCGAATCTCACAAATATTGAACTTACAAATTCTACATTTATAAGCACAAAACGAATAAGCCTTAATCTTATAAGCCTTAAATTTATAAATTCTAACCTATAAACCCGAAACCTAGAAACTTTGTACCCGTTAACCTTTAACTGATGAACCATAAGTTTTATATCCATTAACTTATAATTCTAAAACTCCTAACCAACAAATCATAAACATTGATCCTAAAACAAATACCCTAAAAATATGAATCATGAACCCTGAACCTATAAACTCGAAATCATTAAACCCATAAATTTATTCCCTAAACCCATACACTCATGATTCCTAATCTTATACACACATGGAGTTTAAAGATAAAAACTGATCTTCTATAAACCTATAATATTCCCAACTAATATTCCCTGAACCTATTAACTCTAAACCTATCAACTCTAAAGCCGTAAATCTTAAGCTTATAAACCTTGATCTCATAAACCTTAAATCATAAAGTCATAAAACTTATAAATCCTAAGTCTATATACCCGAAACACATGAATTGTGAATCGATAAATATGTAGCCCATATTCTCTAAACTCCAAAATAATAAATCATAAACCTTAGATCCATAAGCAGTGAATCTACAAACCTCTTACCTATAAATCCTGAACCCAGAAACCCTAACTCCATAACCCCACACCCATGTATCCTAAACTCATAAACCTTAAATTCACAATTTCTTTAACCATTGACCGTGAACCCAAATTAACTTATACTGCCTAAATCCATAGACTTATAATTCCTATATCGTAATCCCATAATCATAATCTCATAATCTCTAGACACCCGAACTCATAAATCATAAACCTTAATACCGTAAATCATGAACCTAAATCATGTAAACGATAAGTATTAATTCTGTAACCCATTAACTTTAATCCCGTGAACTGTAAACCTGAATCCCGAAGACCATAAACTCTAAACCCATAAACCCTGGCTCTATTGGTACTAAATCTAAAAAGCCTAAACCCATAAGCACGAAGCCTATAAACACTGAAGCCATTAACCACAAAACTAATAAGCGCTTAACCCATGTATAACAAATCCATGAACCTTCAATTTATGAACCCTTAACCAATAGACCGTAAACCTACATACTCAAAGTTCATTTATCCATAATCTTATAACCTTCAAAATCAAAAACTAATAATTCCTTATCCCTTCAACAGATAATACCTAAAACTATATACTCATAATCACTAAACTCATAAACTTTCAACTAGTGAACCATAAACCCTGGAACCTCGAACTCAGAATCCAAAAACCCTTAATTCATGAGCACCAAACCTGTGAACTCTTTAGTCTTAAATCAAATAAACCCTCAATCCAATAATACTAAACTCATATATACTAAACCCATAGATTTTCAGATAGCGAACACTTCACTCATCAACCTAAACCTATGCATTTATAGTGCCTGCGCCCAGAAACTTATAATTCCCACAAACTGATAATCCCTAATCCTATAAGTTATAATACTTAAACCTATCAACTTATGATCCTTAAATCTATTTCATCTAAATCAATAAACTCTAAACCCATAAATTGTGAACTTATGAATCTTACACTTATTTACCACAAATTCATAAACCATAAGCCCTGAAATCTTAAGTCGATCATAAACCCATACTAAACCCTTAAACCTTGAATCTATGAACCTTGACCCGTTGACCGTAAATCTATATACCTACTTAGAGTGCCTAAACTCATGAGCTTATAATCCCCGAACCCACATACTGCTAATCTCCAAACCACATAAATTAATAATATCTTGACTCACAAACTAATAATTTCTAAACTCATATCTACGTCCTTAACCCATCAAATATAAACTTATATATACTATACCCATAACCTTCGAATACATAAGCTATTAACGCATTATTCATAAATCCATACGCTTATGGCTGATTCCATTTCAAATCGAACAGTCAGTATACACTCAAGTCACCAATTACTGCGCTAATGGAGTATGTTATTCTACCCTAAAAATAAGGGTATACGTATTTTTTTATTTTGCTGAAATATCAAAATTGCATCAGATATGCACTTTTGAAAATTGCATACAAAAACTAAATGTTAAAACTAAAAATGTTGAGAATAACTTTAGAGAGCTATCGTTTTACCAATTTCCAATGAATTTTGATAAACCTTTTTTTATTTTATTTCGTTTTGAGCCCTCTTCAACTCCGTGCAAGAAATTTAAAAAAAAACTAAAAAATGACTGAGATATATGCATTTTACCAAAAAATGCACTTTTTATGCACATGCATTTTTCTCGAAAAGGCCATTTTTTTTTTTGCTGAAATTTTTTTTGCTGATAGAGGACCAAAATACCTATCTAATAGTACTTGTTTGATCCCGGCTTTTTGGTTTGGAGCGAGAAAAAATTCACAAATTTTGTTGGTGAAAAATGCTTGTATATACGTTCGGAAGTCTTAAACAGTCTGCATTCAAACACTGTCGTATGCTTGGCTCATCGTTTGTTTACATTTGTATGCATGTATATAGCATCAATAGTGATATATATATATATATATATATATATATATATATATGTGTGTGTGTAAATTCGTAATATAAAAATAAATATTTAAACATGAAAAAAAAGAATTCTATTCGTGTATATCTATATTATGTATGTTTCGATGTACAAACATTAGGAGGCTAACTCATGGACAAATACATCGCGTAACCAAAACAGCATATTAGAACTGTTATATAGAAGCTAGTTATTTTTACGGCTGCTTTGAAAGGTGCTTCTCGGGCTTGTGAAAAATTCAACAAAATTGTGAAATAACAATGTCCGAAATTTACTCTTCTAAAAGAATTTCATGTCCCGATTTTTTTCAAATGCATAAAAAGGTAGTTTATATGAGCAGTAATTCACGTTTTAGACCGTTGGAAGATTTAGCCATTAATTTGGCACAGCTTCATCCAGATTTAAATATATTGCCATCTACTAATGTATGTAAAAATTGCCATAAACGCATATCAAAAATGATTTTAAGTGATCTTGAGTCTATATCTGAAAATGAAATCACTGAACTTTTTAGCGGAAGAGATGATGATTTTATTCCGAAGACACCCGAATGAATAGAGGAATTAAACGAGAGTATTAATTCAGTTTTACCTAAATGCATCTCACCCTAAAAAAAAGAAAACTGCAATACCTGAAAATTTTAGAGGAAATTACGTATCTAAAAGAAAAAATCCTTAATTTCAGCTTTTTCTGCTACTGTTGGAAGTAAATTAGAAGATGCGTATGGCATTTCAGTTGAATCAATAGAATCGGACGAAAATTCCACTGAAAACTATTGGAATGAATTTTTAGAAAATTTTAAATTGGCTTTAGAAAAATGCTCTTCTATTTCGGAGAAAATAAAACTTCTAACTCTACTACCTTCAAAATTAAGCAAAATAAAAGTTTGCTCACTATTCCCGAATATAAGCGAGTATATGATAAATAAATCAAGAAATCTCGTGAAAAATAAAGGAGTTTCTTCGGAGCCAGATTTATATACTGGTCATCCTATTGATGAAAGCACAAAAAATATCGTTATGGAATATTTTTTAAATGATGATTTTAATTGTAGTAGACAAAGTCCAAATAAATCTGATGTCGTAACTGTTAAAATTAATAACACAAAAACTAAAAAAGTCAAACGGTTTCTTACTCGAAGCTTAAAAGAAACATATAGTCAATTAAGAAAAGAAAATAGGTAAATTTCGGACATTGTTATTTCACAATTTTGTTGAATTTTTCACAAGCCCGAGAAGCACCTTTCAAAGCAGCCGTAAAAATAACTAGCTTCTATATAACAGTTCTAATATGCTGTTTTGGTTACGCGATGTATTTGTCCGTGAGTTAGCCTCCTAATGTTTGTACATCGAAACATACATAATATAGATATACACGAATAGAATTCTTTTTTTTCATGTTTAAATATTTATTTTTATATTACGAATTTACATATATATATATATATATATATATATATATATATATATATATATATATATACACTATTGATGCTATATACATGCATACAAATGTAAACAAATGATGAGCCAAGCATACGACAGTGTTTGAATGCAGACTGCTTAAGACTTCCGAACGTATATACAAGCATTTTTCACCAACAAAATTTGTGAATTTTTTTCTCGCTCCGAACCAAAAAGCCCGGATCAAACAAGTACTATTAGATAGGTATTTTGGTCCTCTATCAGCAAAAAAAATTTCAGCAAAAAAAAAATGGCCTTTTCGAGAAAAATGCATGTGCATAAAAAGTGCATTTTTGGTAAAATGCATATATCTCAGTCATTTTTAGTTTTTTTTTAAATTTCTTGCACGGAATTGAAGAGGGCTCAAAACGAAATAAAATAAAAAAAGGTTTATCAAAATTCATTGGAAATTGGTAAAACGATAGCTCTCTAAAGTTATTCTCAACATTTTTAGTTTTAACATTTAGTTTTTGTATGCAATTTTCAAAAGTGCATATCTGATGCAATTTTGATATTTCAGCAAAATAAAAAAATACGTATACCCTTATTTTTAGGGTAGAATAACATACTCCATTAGCGCAGTAATTGGTGACTTGAGTGTATACTGACTGTTCGATTTGAAATGGAATCAGCCTTATAGTATCTAAACCCATAGACTCATAATCCTTATAACTATGAACTGATAATATCGCAACCCATAAATAAATATTCCCTATACCCATCAACATTCATCCAAGAAAATTTCAAAGCCATAAACTTTAAACTTATAAATCATAAGCTGATGAACCATAAATTCATCAACCTTAAACCCATACATCTTTAGCCTATAAACCCTAGTCCCATGAACTTGAAACCTATGAACTAAAAATCCATTGACCCTAGATGCATGAAATCAGAATCTAAAAGTTCTGAACCTATAAGCGCCGGAACCATGAACCCTAAACCTCTAATCCCCAAATAATAATAAGCCCAACTCATTAACCATGGATTGATATATACGAAACCCATGAACCTTCAATCCATGAACCCTTGGCCATTAACTGTAAGTGAATTCACTCATAGTATCGTAATGTATACAAAAATAATGCTCCAACCCACAAACTAATAAGTGCTAACCTAATAAACTAATAATACTTGTAATCTAACTAATAACCTTAATGCGACTGCGGAAGTTGGGTTAAATTTCATTTCGTAGTTTACAAATTACTCTTTCAGTGTTTAAAATTTTTTGGACTTTTAAGTTTTACACCATTCTACGGATTATAACAAATGGTGGAAAATTAAAAATTCTTTAAAATTTTACAAATTAAAAGCGTAATTAGTAAACTAAAAAATGAAACCTAACCTAAAATCCGAAGTCCCCTTAGCTCTAGAAATAATAAGACCGTAAATCCTGTACTTTAGACCTATGCAGATTAAGCTCATAATCCCTAGACAGCCAAACTCATGAATCCTACACCTTGATTCCGTAGACCATAAATCTAAACTCATAAACCATGGCTTTACTACCGTGGATTAACTCTGACTGCTAAAAGCCTAGATACATGAGCACCAACCCCATTATAATAAACTCTTAACCCATTAGCCATTAATCATGTTTACTAAATCCATAAACCTTAAATTTATGAACCCTTGGCCCATTAGCTGTAAACTAATACACCCATAGTGTCCAACCCCATATACTTATAATCTCTAAACCCACGAACTGATAATCCCTGCTTTCATAAACTGATAATACCTAAACTTACGACTTATAATCCTCAAACTCAACTAAAAAATATAAATCAATAAACTAATTGTAAACTTATAAACCATCACTTGTTTACTATGGATTTGTAAACCATAAACCTGGAAATCATAAACCGATCAATCCACAAACTTTGAACCTTTAAACATAAAAAGCATAATTCCTACCCCTAAACTTATAAATCAGAAACCTTCATTCCACAAACCATTCATTCAAAAATAAACCTATAAGCCCTAAACCTATAAACTTCAAATCCATAAGCTTTTAACATATCAACCGTATACGAATATATAAATAACCAATCTCATAAACTCTAAACCTATGAATCCTAAATTTATAAGCACAATACCCATTAATATTAACCTCATTAGCCTCAAATCCATAAATGCTAACCTATAAACGTTAAACCTATGTATCTTAAATCTCGAAACCTTGAACCCATTAACCTTAACCCATAAACCATAAGCTTTGAGCCCATTAACTCATAATCCTTAAACCTATACTAGGAATCTTAAACTCAAATACCCTAAACATATGAACCATGAACTCTAAATCTATAAACTCATAATTCCTAAACCTATACACTCATAATCCCTTAACCCATACGCTAATAATTTTTAAACCCATGCACTTATAATACTTAAATATATAAATTGATAATCCCTCAACGAATATTGCCTTATTCCCTAAGCCCATTAACTCTAATTCTATAAACACTAAATTTGTAAAACTTGAACTCAAACCATAAATTTATAAACCTTAAACTCATAAACGCGGGACTTACAAACTGTGAATCTAAAAGCAGGAAACATATATTTCCTTGACCCCTAAATAATGAATCATAAACCTTAACCCACTAGCTCTAAACCTAAGAAGCCTAATTTCATAAGCACTGCGCCTATAAATCCTAGTCATGAACTTTAAATATATAATCCCTCAACCCGTATACCCATATATAATAAACCGCTAATCTTCAAATCCATAAATCTTTAACTCGTCAACCGTAAACTCACACACTCATAGTGTCTGAACCCATAAACTTATAATCCCCAAACCCACAAACTGATAATTTCCAATCCTATAAACTGATATACCTTAATTAAACCCATAAACAAATAATCTTTAAACTCTAAACCAATAAACCATATACTTATTGACCTCTAACTTATAAACCATAATTTAAGAAACCTTAAATCCATAGATCTGAAGTCCATGAAATCTAGTCCCATGAACTTAAAACCTATAAACATAAGAACCATGATCATTAGATCCCAATCTTTTGAATCACAAACCCTTATCCCGTAAATCATAAATCAATGAACACTAAACCCATAAACCTTAGACCTGTGAACTCAGAATCTACAAGACTTAAACCCATTAGCGCTAAAATCATGAACTATAAGCTCATTAACCTCAAAACAAATGAGCCCTTAATTTATTAACCGTAAAACCATATATTTTAAATTCATATACCTGAAATCCATGAACCCTTAATCTATTAATCCTGAACCAATACACTTATAGTACCTAAATCTATAAACTAATAATGGCCAAACCCACATAATGATAATTCCAAATCCCATAAACTGATAATAATTTAACCATAAACGAATAATTCTTAAACACATTAAATCTGAGCCAGTGAACCCAACACCCATCAACCCAAAACCTCTTAACCTTACTTTCATAAACCATAAATTAAAAAACTTTAAACCCATAAATTCTAAGTCCATAAACCCTAGTTTCCTAAACTTTGAACCTATAAACATAAGACCCATATTTTCTAAAGCTTAACTTATAAATCATAAACGCCCAACCCAAAAACTCTAAACCTATAAGCACCAAAATTGTAAGCCTTTAACCCATAAACCCTGACCCAATTAACTCAGAACCCAAAAACCTTTATCTTATTAACACTAATCCCATTAACCTCAAATCAAACAAATAATTAAGAGCAAGATTCGCTATTCTTGTCTAATTAAGTTTTTGTTATTTACTCACTTATTAATAGTTGTACCTACGAATTAAGTTAAGTGCAATATAGGTACTGTTACTATAATAACAATATTATAATTTTTCCTTATATATAAATAATTATAATAATATCTATTGCCCTTAACTCTTAATTTGCAGATAAAACGATTAATATTTGAGTAAATAACAAAAAACCCCAATTAGATAAAGACAGTTGATTCGGCCTACTCTTAACTCAGGGGAATCCTCATACCGACATAGAGTTCTACTTTATCTACATTTAAATTATGAATTTTAATAAAAATTTAACTATTCATGACTGAAATTCGCAGGAGAGGCACATTCTTAACGTGCCAAAGAATTTATTGCAACGTTAAAAGACAATGTAAAGGTAAAAATAAAGGCGAAAACTGCTTAATACGATTAACTTTCCAATGTAGTTATGAATAATCGTATTATGCAGTTTTTGTCTTCATTTTCACTTTTATTCTGTCTTTTAACGTTGCAATAAATTCTTTAGAATGTTAAGAATGTGCCTCTTCTTTGAATTTCAGTCAAAAATAGTTAAATTTTTATTAAAATGCATAATTTAAATGTAGATAAGGTAAATCTCTGTGCCAGTATGAGGACACCCCTTAACCGTAAACTCATATAAACTAAACCCATAAAACTTAAATACATGAACCTTTTGATTTTAAATTTATAAGTTTATAGTGCCTAAACCTCATAAACTTAGGGTGAAATCAGATAGAGCGGAAAATAGACGACGGAACGTCACAAAACATTCATTCCGTCGCCTTGTTTTCCGTCAAATTTTTTCCCTATGTTCACATGGCGTGGAATGTAGCTGAAAAATTGTTAAAAATAGCATACAAATGTATCCGCAAATTTTAAATTAACAACAAAAATGTTAAAAAAGTTGGGAAATAATCACCTATTGTTATTGTAATGAGATTCTTTTTTATAAAAATGAAATATAGTTTGTTATTATAACCAAATATTTCAATTAACATCATTATTTTTTAATTACAAAATTGCTAATCAACGTCACAGAACTTCTATTCCACTCCATGTGAATATAGGGAAACAAATTTGACAAGATAATAGAAGCGTCACAGACTTTTTGAAATTGTTTAAACAAATAGTTAACCAAAATAGAATTTAAAAGTTTGATTGAAATTAAAAGTACAGCTATGGAAAGCAAATTAAAAATATTACGTGAGGTTATTGAAGCACTAATAATTTTTTTAAACAAAATAAAAATTGATGTCGTCTATTACATCGTCTTTACTCCGTTGGCGGAATACAAAGATGCGGAATTGAGGTTCTGTGACATTCCGTCGCCTATTTTCCGCTCCATCTGATTTCATCCTTATAATTCCTATACCCACAAATTGGTAATCTCTAATCCCATAAACTCCATAAACTGATAATAGCTAAAATCATAAGAATACCTATATCCATAAACTTTAAACTAATAAATCTCAAACCCTTGAATCCTAAACTTATAAACCTTAAACTCATAAATAATAAATTCAGAAATCCTAAATCCATAAATCCTGGACCAATCCCATAAACTGATAATACCTAAACCCGTATACACATAATCTCCAACTCCATAAACTATGAACCAATTACACTAAACTCATAAACCTTAAACTATAACATAACTTATACAAAACACAAAAAAGCGGTTGTTGGCCGCAATTCGGGCAATGCGCGATTTTGTTTAAAAAAGCTAATAGCAATATTATAAAGGACAGGCAAAAATTTAGAGACGGCAGAAAAAAATAGAGTTTAAAAAACACGTTTTTCTATCTTAGTGCACACGTGTAGGTGATAGGGAGTTATAAATTCAGCTAATGGAGTTTTTTTCCAATCCCAATCGAATGGAATATAATATATACATATTTTAAGACGGGGCGATTTTATCATAGAAATACAGGTACAGTCTTTAGTGTTGGATTGTCATAAACTTTAAGAGCTTTACAATACACAAAGATAACTTAAACTGCGTGCATTTATCAATCTCACTTTGACCTTGGCGTAACCTTGAACAGAAACTGATGGTGAATGAAAATGAACAGAAAAAAAAAGTGAACAGAAAATGATCTGACCTTAACGGCATATCGGAGCTGCAGCAATCGAGTTTTGGTTTTTTTATTTTATCAATATCTTTTTAAATTCTTAAATTAAACAAATATAATGACTTGTCCGCACTAAAGCTATGTTTATACAATAATTTTTGTTAAAATAAAAAATCATTTGGACTTGTTATTTTTTTATGAGCTTGGATTGGAAATTAGATATCGAACTCGACAAACCTAACCTTAAAATACGACATATTGAAAGTTTGTATTATAACTTTGTATGTATAATATTTTGGTGGATTTCTTGAGTTGTCCGCATTAGAGTTTAATCTTACAAATTTTTTCTTTGTAGCAAAGAAACTCGATTAAACGCATCGTTTATTCATAAGTTAAGATTGGAAATATTATTAGAAGGTGGACAGCTTCGTCATGCTCTTAAACTTAGATTATACTATCCTTAATTACATCACAAAGAATTCACTCATATTCAAGGATTGATTTTACTTTGACCTTGTAGTAACTTTAAAAAAGTGCTCATCAAGTTGAACTGATCGAGATTGGATTTAGCAACCCCAAAATAGTATATTATTCACCTAGGGAGTAAAAACGAAAAATGTCTTAAATTTTATGTAAATGTCACCCGAGCTGAAGGCGAGGGTGACAAACATACGATTTAAGGCATTTTTCATTTACTCCCGTGGTAAATATACGATTTTTTTGCCTAGTGAGGCCGCAAATGCAACCTTTGCGATCGGGCACAGGGAGACAAGGTTGCACTTGCGGCCTGCTAGGCAAAAAAAGTATAATCATGGTGATCAAGTATAACAGTTTAACTCCTCTGTTTTCGTGGAACTGTGTACCCAATAAGCACAACCCCTTGAAAGTAATCTTAAAGAATACTTTTGAGAGTTGGTGCTTATTGGGTAATCAATAAACAAAATCCATTTTATTAATTTGCTTTAAATGAACCAGCTTAATATAAATGATTTCTGTTAATGAGTTTCGAAATTATTAGGAAGACATGTGACTTATAGGCTTTCTCCATTATCGATGACAATCATTTTAGATTGAATCATCGCTATATTGTATACTACTAAATTCCTTTTTTTTCAACTACTTTATGAATATATTGCAAACGTGGAATACTCTTATCTCCATTAAAATCATTTTTTATAATAATCCATTCACAGCCACAAATGAAACATTTTTCTGTAGCTTCAACTAAATAGTGAATCTCAATAATTTTTCCACAAGACAATCGTATAACTGAATCGTTAGTTTTAGTTACTTCTGTATAATTCACAGTATGTATGGTGCTTGATTTATAAATACATCTATCATAAACATTTATTAAAATATCTTCTTCATTAATGAATTTTCTAACCAAACTTTGTACTTTTTTATTACATTTAGGAATACCTATTAAAGTAACATTATTTAGTTGAATGCAATTTTTTATTAGCGATCTATTGTCAAATAAAGCTTTGCAGAATTCTAAAGCAAATCTATCATTTGATTCATTGTTTTCAATGTAACTTGTAAAAATTATTTTCCTCATCCATTTTTCTGCTATTTGTTTAATGCATCCTTTAGGAGCATTAATTTGTTGAATAAACTTAAATATAGCACTTTCAAAAGGGAAAGCAGAATTAGCCCATAGTGGCCCTACTTTACGAACGCTTTCGCTGTAATGAAGTAAAGAATGTACATTGAATGTAATAAATGGTACTCCATATAATAATTCACATTCACCAGTGAATTGCATCAATTTGTATTCACAATCGGTTATATCTTTCTTAGAAATTGAATCTTTCAATAACGAGTAAATGCTATTCACAAAAAGTAAATAAGATCTAAATTTTTTGGTTTCTAATATTCCTTGTAGACATGGAACACTTACAAACAACAACCAAATTTTTTACTCTAAGGCTTTGTATTTTTTACAATAACTCAATGGACGCAAAGAACGCTTCAAATCATTAGTTAATTGAATATTATTCATTTTTTTTCTAATGTTTGCACGATCAAGTTTAGAAAAAGTAGAATTCCAATGATTATATAATTGTTTCGTTACACCCATTAAACTTCCATGCATATAATAAGGTGGTAAATTCCATACTATATCAAAATTAGTTATAGTCAGTAAAACCGCGTCACCTTTTACTCCATTTTTGTTTTTTTTTTATTCTACAGTAACAGATACATCTTTTACATGTTTTTCGTGAGTCCTTAATTCGGGATCCGGTTCAATCATTGGATAGCGCATTGAACCTGCAGCATACTGCCCTCTGTGGTAACACCAACTACAACCAAAATAAGCATTGAATTTCATCCTATTTTGGAGTATTGGTCTAGCTACACTATCAACGCACCCGCAAAAAGGAACCAGCTTCTGTGTAAATGTTTCCCCCGTGTGATAATCAACGATTTTGATACCTTTTAAAAGAAGTTCATCGCATTGATTTTTAAAAACTGACATGTAAAGATTCATGAATTCAGGTGTTGGTTCACTTTCGGTCTGCCATAGTGCAGCTATTACTGGATGTTTAAAACGAATTTTACCTAAGAAACAATTGAGAAATAATTGTAGAGGCCAAAATGATTTTTTAGCATTCTTAAAAAGTTGAGCACCATCTGTACTAAAGTTAAAAGATAGTACATTTTCATTTGAAAAATTTTTTTCGTATAATTCAGAATCATTCACGTCTGTTATATCATCACTGATTTTGTTTTTTTGTTGTTCAAAATAAAATTTCATGCTTTGTTGAATATCTTTACGATTCAGAAATATACGTAATTGATATTTAATATCAAGCGATATGAAATAATTTTCTGATTTTGGAGATAAGATGTAAACTTTTTTGCAATTTTCACACTGTTTTGATTTTTTTTCCATCTGTGATAATAAAATCTCATCTAATATAATATTACATTCAGAACAATAATAATGTTTTTTAAAGTTTTTTCTGGTGGTGCTAAAGTTTTAGACATAAGATAGGGACTAAAATTCCAATCTTTGAATTCCGGGCCAGCTAATATGCGTACAAAATTCAATAAAGCAATTTGCATTTCACGTGTAGTATTGAATTTCACGTTTAATGCTTGCAGCATCAATAATACATCTGAGATTTTCAAATTACTAGCAGGAAACATTAGACGTTTATCTTTTGTGAAAGTTTTGCAATTACTATTAATAAGTTCATCGATCGAAAAATCATCATCGCTTGATGCTGAACTAATACTTTCACAATCATCATTATGTGAATTAGAATCAGTACTATCACAATCACTTTCACTGTCAGTCTCCGATAAATTACACATAGAAATATTAGAATTGGAATCATCTTTATTTGTTGAAACATTAACTCCAGAATTTAATTGAAATTCAGGAATAATATTATTATCTTTATTAGTACGTGTGTCCATTTCTTTACATATTAAATTAGAAGGATCATCATCAATATTTCGAACCACAGGAGGTGTATTACTTTCTAAAATACAATCTTTTTCTTTTGTAACATTCTCGTTTGCTTCTTTATTTAATGGTTTTTCACGATTGCTTTGTATAAGACTAACATCTATTGTATCTGAAAGTAAACCTTTTTGTAAATAATTTATTATTGTTTTATGCTTGTACCCAGTAAAATATAATGAAATGGAACTTCTTTCTTAATGTATCCACCGAATAAAAATTTTGTTCGTTTGTAAGATGGGAATCCACAAAACTTTTAAATTTACAGATTAAAAAAGTTTTTCTGTCTTCTAACCTCAAAATTGCAAGTTACTCTTTCGTGGTTCTCAGACATGTAGTAGAACATCGGTATAGTCCTCGCCTTCGGCTCGGCCCGTAAACTTCTCGTTTCCAAAATAAACCCTTTTCTGATCAGGTGAGAAATATAATTTTCTGTCTGAGAACCACGAAAGAGTAACTTGCAATTTTGAGGTTAGAAGACAGAAAAACTTTTTTAATCTGTAAATTTAAAAGTTTTGTGGATTCCCATCTTACAAACGAACAAAATTTTTATTCGGTGGATACATTAAGAAAGAAGTTCCATTTCATTATATTTTACTGGGTACAAGCATAAAACAATAATAAATTATTTACAAAAAGGTTTACTTTCAGATACAATAGATGTTAGTCTTATACAAAGCAATCGTGAAAAACCATTAAATAAAGAAGCAAACGAGAATGTTACAAAAGAAAAAGATTGTATTTTAGAAAGTAATACACCTCCTGTGGTTCGAAATATTGATGATGATCCTTCTAATTTAATATGTAAAGAAATGGACACACGTACTAATAAAGATAATAATATTATTCCTGAATTTCAATTAAATTCTGGAGTTAATGTTTCAACAAATAAAGATGATTCCAATTCTAATATTTCTATGTGTAATTTATCGGAGACTGACAGTGAAAGTGATTGTGATAGTACTGATTCTAATTCACATAATGATGATTGTGAAAGTATTAGTTCAGCATCAAGCGATGATGATTTTTCGATCGATGAACTTATTAATAGTAATTGCAAAACTTTCACAAAAGATAAACGTCTAATGTTTCCTGCTAGTAATTTGAAAATCTCAGATGTATTATTGATGCTGCAAGCATTAAACGTGAAATTCAATACTACACGTGAAATGCAAATTGCTTTATTGAATTTTGTACGCATATTAGCTGGCCCGGAATTCAAAGATTGGAATTTTAGTCCCTATCTTATGTCTAAAACTTTAGCACCACCAGAAAAAACTTTAAAAAACATTATTATTGTTCTGAATGTAATATTATATTAGATGAGATTTTATTATCACAGATGGAAAAAAAATCAAAACAGTGTGAAAATTGCAAAAAGGTTTACATCTTATCTCCAAAATCAGAAAATTATTTCATATCGCTTGATATTAAATATCAATTACGTATATTTCTGAATCGTAAAGATATTCAACAAAGCATGAAATTTTATTTTGAACAACAAAAAAACAAAATCAGTGATGATATAACAGACGTGAATGATTCTGAATTATACGAAAAAAATTTTTCAAATGAAAATGTACTATCTTTTAACTTTAGTACAGATGGTGCTCAACTTTTTAAGAATGCTAAAAAATCATTTTGGCCTCTACAATTATTTCTCAATTGTTTCTTAGGTAAAATTCGTTTTAAACATCCAGTAATAGCTGCACTATGGCAGACCGAAAGTGAACCAACACCTGAATTCATGAATCTTTACATGTCAGTTTTTAAAAATCAATGCGATGAACTTCTTTTTAAAAGGTATCAAAATCGTTGATTATCACACGGGGAAACATTTACACAGAAGCTGGTTCCTTTTTGCGGGTGCGTTGATAGTGTAGCTAGACCAATACTCCAAAATAGGATGAAATTCAATGCTTATTTTGGTTGTAGTTGGTGTTACCACAGAGGGCAGTATGCTGCAGGTTCAATGCGCTATCCAATGATTGAACCGGATCCCGAATTAAGGACTCACGAAAAACATGTAAAAGATGTATCTGTTACTGTAGAATAAAAAAAAAACAAAAATGGAGTAAAAGGTGACGCGGTTTTACTGACTATAACTAATTTTGATATAGTATGGAATTTACCACCTTATTATATGCATGGAAGTTTAATGGGTGTAACGAAACAATTATATAATCATTGGAATTCTACTTTTTCTAAACTTGATCGTGCAAACATTAGAAAAAAAATGAATAATATTCAATTAACTAATGATTTGAAGCGTTCTTTGCGTCCATTGAGTTATTGTAAAAAATACAAAGCCTTAGAGTAAAAAATTTGGTTGTTGTTTGTAAGTGTTCCATGTCTACAAGGAATATTAGAAACCAAAAAATTTAGATCTTATTTACTTTTTGTGAATAGCATTTACTCGTTATTGAAAGATTCAATTTCTAAGAAAGATATAACCGATTGTGAATACAAATTGATGCAATTCACTGGTGAATGTGAATTATTATATGGAGTACCATTTATTACATTCAATGTACATTCTTTACTTCATTACAGCGAAAGCGTTCGTAAAGTAGGGCCACTATGGGCTAATTCTGCTTTCCCTTTTGAAAGTGCTATATTTAAGTTTATTCAACAAATTAATGCTCCTAAAGGATGCATTAAACAAATAGCAGAAAAATGGATGAGGAAAATAATTTTTACAAGTTACATTGAAAACAATGAATCAAATGATAGATTTGCTTTAGAATTCTGCAAAGCTTTATTTGACAATAGATCGCTAATAAAAAATTGCATTCAACTAAATAATGTTACTTTAATAGGTATTCCTAAATGTAATAAAAAAGTACAAAGTTTGGTTAGAAAATTCATTAATGAAGAAGATATTTTAATAAATGTTTATGATAGATGTATTTATAAATCAAGCACCATACATACTGTGAATTATACAGAAGTAACTAAAACTAACGATTCAGTTATACGATTGTCTTGTGGAAAAATTATTGAGATTCACTATTTAGTTGAAGCTACAGAAAAATGTTTCATTTGTGGCTGTGAATGGATTATTATAAAAAATGATTTTAATGGAGATAAGAGTATTCCACGTTTGCAATATATTCATAAAGTAGTTGAAAAAAGGAATTTAGTAGTATACAATATAGCGATGATTCAATCTAAAATGATTGTCATCGATAATGGAGAAAGCCTATAAGTCACATGTCTTCCTAATAATTTCGAAACTCATTAACAGAAATCATTTATATTAAGCTGGTTCATTTAAAGCAAATTAATAAAATGGATTTTGTTTATTGATTACCCAATAAGCACCAACTCTCAAAAGTATTCTTTAAGATTACTTTCAAGGGGTTGTGCTTATTGGGTACACAGTTCCACGAAAACAGAGGAGTTAAACTGTTATACTTGATCACCATGATTATACTTTTTTTTGCCTAGCAGGCCGCAAGTGCAACCTTGTCTCCCTGTGCCCGATCGCAAAGGTTGCATTTGCGGCCTCACTAGGCAAAAAAATCGTATATTTACCACGGGAGTAAATGAAAAATGCCTTAAATCGTATGTTTGTCACCCTCGCCTTCAGCTCGGGTGACATTTACATAAAATTTAAGACATTTTTCGTTTTTACTCCCTAGGTGAATAATATACTATTTTGGGGTTGCTAAATCCAATCTCGATCAGTTCAACTTGATGAGCACTTTTTTAAAGTTACTACAAGGTCAAAGTAAAATCAATCCTTGAATATGAGTGAATTCTTTGTGATGTAATTAAGGATAGTATAATCTAAGTTTAAGAGCATGACGAAGCTGTCCGCCTTCTAATAATATTTCCAATCTTAACTTATGAATAAACGATGCGTTTAATCGAGTTTCTTTGCTACAAAGAAAAAAATTTGTAAGATTAAACTCTAATGCGGACAACTCAAGAAATCCACCAAAATATTATACATACAAAGTTATAATACAAACTTTCAATATGTCGTATTTTAAGGTTAGGTTTGTCGAGTTCGATATCTAATTTCCAATCCAAGCTCATAAAAAAATAACAAGTCCAAATGATTTTTTATTTTAACAAAAATTATTGTATAAACATAGCTTTAGTGCGGACAAGTCATTATATTTGTTTAATTTAAGAATTTAAAAAGATATTGATAAAATAAAAAACCAAAACTCGATTGCTGCAGCTCCGATATGCCGTTAAGGTCAGATCATTTTCTGTTCACTTTTTTTTTCTGTTCATTTTCATTCACCATCAGTTTCTGTTCAAGGTTACGCCAAGGTCAAAGTGAGATTGATAAATGCACGCAGTTTAAGTTATCTTTGTGTATTGTAAAGCTCTTAAAGTTTATGACAATCCAACACTAAAGACTGTACCTGTATTTCTATGATAAAATCGCCCCGTCTTAAAATATGTATATATTATATTCCATTCGATTGGGATTGGAAAAAAACTCCATTAGCTGAATTTATAACTCCCTATCACCTACACGTGTGCACTAAGATAGAAAAACGTGTTTTTTAAACTCTATTTTTTTCTGCCGTCTCTAAATTTTTGCCTGTCCTTTATAATATTGCTATTAGCTTTTTTAAACAAAATCGCGCATTGCCCGAATTGCGGCCAACAACCGCTTTTTTGTGTTTTGTATAAGTTATGTTATAGTTTAAGGTTTATGAGTTTAGTGTAATTGGTTCATAGTTTATGGAGTTGGAGATTATGTGTATACGGGTTTAGGTATTATCAGTTTATGGGATTGGTCCAGGATTTATGGATTTAGGATTTCTGAATTTATTATTTATGAGTTTAAGGTTTATAAGTTTAGGATTCAAGGGTTTGAGATTTATTAGTTTAAAGTTTATGGATATAGGTATTCTTATGATTTTAGCTATTATCAGTTTATGGAGTTTATGGGATTAGAGATTACCAATTTGTGGGTATAGGAATTATAAGGATGAAATCAGATGGAGCGGAAAATAGGCGACGGAATGTCACAGAACCTCAATTCCGCATCTTTGTATTCCGCCAACGGAGTAAAGACGATGTAATAGACGACATCAATTTTTATTTTGTTTAAAAAAATTATTAGTGCTTCAATAACCTCACGTAATATTTTTAATTTGCTTTCCATAGCTGTACTTTTAATTTCAATCAAACTTTTAAATTCTATTTTGGTTAACTATTTGTTTAAACAATTTCAAAAAGTCTGTGACGCTTCTATTATCTTGTCAAATTTGTTTCCCTATATTCACATGGAGTGGAATAGAAGTTCTGTGACGTTTATTAGTACGTGTGTCCATTTCTTTACATATTAAATTAGAAGGATCATCATCAATATTTCGAACCACAGGAGGTGTATTACTTTCTAAAATACAATCTTTTTCTTTTGTAACATTCTCGTTTGCTTCTTTATTTAATGGTTTTTCACGATTGCTTTGTATAAGACTAACATCTATTGTATCTGAAAGTAAACCTTTTTGTAAATAATTTATTATTGTTTTATGCTTGTACCCAGTAAAATATAATGAAATGGAACTTCTTTCTTAATGTATCCACCGAATAAAAATTTTGTTCGTTTGTAAGATGGGAATCCACAAAACTTTTAAATTTACAGATTAAAAAAGTTTTTCTGTCTTCTAACCTCAAAATTGCAAGTTACTCTTTCGTGGTTCTCAGACAGAAAATTATATTTCTCACCTGATCAGAAAAGGGTTTTTTTGGAACATCGGTATAGTCCTCGCCTTCGGCTCGGCCCGTAAACTCCTCGTTTCCAAAATAAACCCTTTTCTGATTCGGTAAAAAATATACTATTTTTCTTGGATTATAATGTTGATTAATGTTTTATTTTAAGGACATTACCCTGCTAAAAAATAATGATAGTTTAGAGTATTTTTAATTCACACAAGTTTATTCGACATACTTTATAATACTAATAACACAAAAATATAAAGAAAAAATAGGCAGTTTGTTATCTGATTATGAGACAACGTTTAAAATTATCAATAAAATTTCTTAGAAATGACCAAACAAATAATCCAAATAATTTTTCAATAATAAATAAAATATTTGATGATTCAACCCTCAAAGTTTCAACGACTACTATAAGGCTTTTTATTAATATATTAAGTAAAACGTGGTCAGAATAATACATTTAAAATAAGCTTGGTAACATCGTTTTCTGTAGTGGAAAAAAAAAGAGAAAGAAAGAAAGAACAAAATTTCATTATCTTATTTTGCAATGGATTATACATAATAATTATAAATAATAATTTATCGACGAAAATAAAAATACTTTGATCATTCTAACATTATTTAATAAAAATAAAAATATTATATATTTTATTATAAAAAATGTAGAATTTTTATTT
Organism: Anastatus disparis; assembly: GCA_017163975.1. Taxonomy (NCBI): domain Eukaryota; kingdom Metazoa; phylum Arthropoda; class Insecta; order Hymenoptera; family Eupelmidae; genus Anastatus; species Anastatus disparis. The sequence continues at coordinate 115,135 of JAFFSR010000367.1, read as the reverse complement.
GTAAAAATTTACGAAACATCGCATATGAATCAATTAATAACATACGGCGATTGTGTATAAATATATATAGCATATAACCAAATATATTTATATTGCGCACGTAAATGAATAACGCATGATGTTGCCAAGCTTCAACTAAATGTCGATAATTCAGGTTACTGCTGAAAAATCATTATGATAGGGAAACGTTCTTAAATTATTAGTTTTAAATTATTAGAAAAATAAAGCTCCTAAATTTTAAAAATACTTTTTTATTTTGACTCTAATCATTTGCTTTAAATATGCTAAATTACCATACATATTTTACAATATTTTAAACTGTTCTTATATCCTTTGTAAATTATAATGATGATCATTTTTTAAGCGATTGCGTTCTGGTAGAAAATTGAGCAGAATTTCTTGTCAAAGGTAAGTTATCTAAAAAATTTTTTCAAAGAATTTCTAAAATTTCTAGATAAATGTCATTTTAACATTTGTTGACCAGAAATTTTGCCCAAAATATGATTTATTTTCTGCTTGGTGGAATGTTTTTAACATAGAAACTTCCGATTAGCCGATATTTTCGAATACGAGCCAATCATATTAACAATGTAACAAAGAAAAACTTGATTTTTCAACACGAGAGGCCTATACATTGATCAGACTTTTAAATTTAATAATGTTTTATTTAAAAGTGGCATATGTATAAATCCAACAATTGATAACGTCTTTTAAAAACTAACAAGGAGAGTGCAGTCTCGGATTTTCTTCTAACTTTAGGATACTTTTTCTTACATAAAACCATGAAAAAAGCTGCGTCCATTTGGTCCAACGCTCAATTTTTCCAAGTTGTAAGAAGTTTTGTCTGAACTTAAAAAAAATTTACTTCTTCTTTAATGTTGTATAATTTTTTAACTACTTATTCTAGAAGGTTTTTACTAATTACATATTAAAGTTGAGATTAAAATCTTTCGATTAAAAAAAAGGATGTTCGAAGAGTTCGAGTTGTTCAAAAGTTATAAAGGAATCAAAATAGAGCAAATATTTAACTAAAAATATGCATAGAAAATAAATGGTGCATTTTAGTCTAAATTTTGTTTTAATTTTCATTCCTTTATAACTTTTGAACAACTTGAGCTTTTTAATCGAAAAATTTTAATCTTAACTTTAATATAAAATTTGTAAAAACTTAAAATAAATTATTTAGAAAATATACAACTTCAAAGAAGATATAAATTTTTTAAAATTCAGACAAAACTACTCATAACTTGGAAAAAATTGAGCGTTGGACCGATTAGATGCGGCTTCATTCATGATTTTATGTAAGAAAAAATATCCTCAAATTAGAAGAAAATCCGAGATCCCATTGCAATGCATTCTCCTTGTAAGTTAAAATTAAAAAAAAAATATCAGTAATTATATAACTTGCTTTTTAAATATAATAAAATTGAAATTATTTTCTTTTTTTTAAACGTAGTTACCAATGTATTACATTTTTTAAACTTTGTTTTTCTAATAATATGATGTTAAACAATCATAAAAAATGATTTTCAGAGTTTTTAGAAATGATTTGTTTATACTTAGGTTTGAAAAAATTAAAAATTGCAAAAGTTCATTTTAAAATCATTAAGTAATATGACTTATTTAGAAAATATCAATTAACTACTCCCTATTAAACCTAATATTCTTATGGAAAATCATTTTAAATACCGACGGAAGCTTAACGGTCATAAAAAATATATCGGTTTTTTAAGGGTTGAGTTTTAAAAATTCCTCATACATGTACGCTGTAAAAAATCCTCTTGTAAGATTATTATTCTGGAATCAATAAGGTTACCATGGTTTTTAGTAAGTTTACCAGAAAAATATGAAAATTACTAAAAATTAGTAAAATTATTGTTCTCAGTGTAAGTCTTTGTATTACCTAACCCAAGCTAGGAATTTTATAAATACACTATAAAAAATCCTCTAGTAAAATTATTATTCTGGAATCCATAAAATTACCATAGTTTTTAGTAAGTTTACCAGAAAAATATGAAAAATAACTAAAAATTAGTAAAATTATTGTTCTCGGTGTAGGTGATTTTATTACACGATTTACTTCTCTCAGAATAGTAATTTTACAAGAGGATTTTTTACAGTGTATAAAGTTTGTAAATTATTTAAATTTTACCTTTTGAATCATTACAATTTTTTAACATATTTTTTCTTCTAATTCTAGTCCATTTCGATACTTCCCGTTCATTATAATCTCGAGACATATAAAGCTTGTACGTTTGTTTCTGTACTCTTGAAGTATTCATTTTTTGTTATTAAAATTAACTCCAATCAATTTAAAAAATGTAAGTAATACTTTAAACTATAAATTTATAATTCAATTATTATTTAAAGGCAGATAAATAATAAAATATCTTATAAAAAACGTTTTTATGCTTGATTTATATTGTATTAGTTGATTTCCCAAAATTCAGTAAACATTGTTCTATTATGACCAAATATTTTTTATTCAATAAAATTTAAAAAAATTGCAATTATGAGTAACAGTTGTTGCAGATTTAAAGGAAGAGAATTTACAACTTGTAAATTTGAATGAAAAAATCAGACGACTTTTGGTGAAATGAAGTGAACGACTGTTTAGCATAATTCTAATGAAAATTAGATTTTCCTATATCAGACTTTATTGTGAAGCTTTTGAAATCGAAAATGCTAATGTTTAATTCACAGTTTTGAATTTCGGCTTGTAAAGAATTTTAATTCTATTAGCGGTCATAAAAAATAGATTGTCCAAAATAAAAAAAAGGGTTTCGGGATGTTTGGCTGAAGTCATAACATAAATTATGTTGAATAAAATATTAATTGATTGTTGTATTTTAATTTTTGTGTGTCGAACTATTTTGAAAAGATAAAATTATTGAAATATTAATATAATAAAGTATTATAAAAATCTTATTTTTATTATCTATACTTTTATTATTGAATAAAGACATTCAGTTAAGTACGTAAGTAATTAAATATTCCATTTTAAACAATTATAATTTTTTTGATAACCCCTTTTTCAATCATATTTTAAATATTATTCAGAAATTATTAGAAATTATGTATTAAATCAATATTTACAAAAACTTTTTTTCGAGTTTAAATATTTTCAATAATTATTACATTTATAACAAATATTTAAACAATAACATTTGTAACCTCTCACTATCCTGAATCTGAAAATGATAGCACAAAGTGCTCATGTACGAGGAAAAGGATGAAGGAAAAAGGTTATTTTTAAGCTGGACCCCTTCTTAGTGTAGCGTCATGCTACAACTAGTCCGGGGTCTCTTTTCTTTTATTTTAATTATAATAATGGCCTCTTATAAGCCAGAAAACTCCAAGACTTATAGTCTTATAAGGAGCTCTTTCCTTAACTTCAATTAAATAAACATTTGATTAATTAAGATAGTTATAAGCTATACAAAATCAACTTCAATAAAAGAAATAATTAGTATTAACCACTTAACACATACACAAATAAATTGAAATAAAGGTATAATTAAATTATTTTACTATAATAAGACTTTGATTATAACTAGAGAATTATTCTGTTATAACTGCTACCGGTACGGAGCTGGTGGTTATCCAGCTCCTCGCGGACCTGCAGAATAATCAGAAAAACTTAATACAAACAATAGGTATTAAATTTAAAATCCACTTTATTTGAAGAAGGCTGGCCAAAGAGTGCCGTACAAGATTTTAGACGACGACTACATTGCTCCCGCTTGAGCCACCGTCGCCGCTATCTTCCTCCTCTTTGCTTGATTGGCATTGTTGGGGGAAACTCGCGCTAATTTTAGATCTCGCTCTGCGCGAGACCATCTTTTCCATATAACATCTCGCACACGGAGTCTCTCCTCCTCAAATCCTATATACTGCCTAAAGAGGGGAGAGATCTTCATTACTTATCTATGTTATAATACAGGTGCGCTTATATGTTCTTATATTAATTTCCATCCTGCGCGTCGGTATAACATATAATTATTACACCGCGCCGACGCTCAAGATAGAAAGAGACATAATATCCTTTCATTCTTTTCGCTTTTAATATAAGCATCGAAACTTGAGAGAGAATCATTATCATTTTAAATTCATTTTATTTTATTCTTTTTTTATTCTTATTCTCTCTCAAATTAATATGCATTTAGATACTTAATATTTAGTATTTTATCGCGTTAATACGTGAGGTTACACATTTTACATGGAGTTTAATGTATAACTTTCAACTTATAACAACTGTGGTTGTTACTTTTATCAGACATTTTAAAACGTACGCTATTTTTAAATTTATTTTTAAAAAGTATGAATGTTATATAAAAGATTTATTTTATTCCAAAACATATATTTTTTTACCCTTTCAGTCACGTATTAGATTTTCGATAATACGGATTTTTTCTCATATGTTTATTCATAATTATTGTAAATAATTAATTTAAAAAGATTTAATTGATACTGAATTTTATTTTAATTAAAAATACCAAAAAATTCTAAACTTGATATCAAATATGAAAGATCTATTAAAAAAATTAAAAGTAAAAAGGCGTCACTAGTGGATCTTGTGATTAAAAGGATAAAAACACGTGATCTATTTTTGATTAGTTTAGGTGTTAAATTAATAATTTGCGACAATAACGATGTGAATTTTCTCTTTCTTCACACCAACAGCCAACTTTGTAAGCGTTTGAAATGGAAAAAATGAAATAATCAACGCTATTTTTAATTACGAATAAATAACGTTACTATTTTTAATTAATATTACACAGTAATAATAATAATAGAAAATAAGAAATAATTAAATATGAGATGATCATTAATCTAATCGTTTCGATTTATATCATTCATACTTAATAAAACTCATGTACACAATTCCTTTTGGTAAATAAATTGTATTGAGTATTCAACTATTTAGTTAGCAGCGAAAAGATTATTACCGTTACATATAATATGATTTGCTATTTTCTAAACAATAATAAAAAGATAATGAATATATAATTGTATTGCACAGTTATTTACTACGTTAGGGACGAAAATAAATATGAAATTACAAATATTATAGCACGATTCATGATTTATATATCAACGAAGATCAAATTGATCATAAAAAATGATATTGTACAATTATTTATTTGCCTGGCAACAAAGAAGACGGAACGGACACTACACCTGTACTCAGAAATTTGGCGTATCTTTTCATTTTATTGAAAAACTTGAGGAAAAGAAATGCTTTAGCTTGTAGTATTTACCACGAAGATTATTCAGTTAAATTTTCAAATAAATTTATTCATTAGTTTTTCAGAATTTTAGATTTGTTGTACAAAATCTAAAAGTTTTGATAGCTCGTCAAAAACGTTTAGCTAAAAATATTAGTTAAAAAAATAACTAAAATATAGCTAAAAATACAGCTATATTCAACTGGAATACCCTGGTAGAAATGTTCCCGATTTTTTCTCCATGGGTTGGTCAATTTTTTTATATATTCCCATTCGTTGTACTATTAGTTCGCCAATATCACCGCTAATGGCGTCACGTTTTACGCCATTCATTGCCCAACCGATATGGGAAATTTAAAGTTATGCTTTATATATTAATTATCACAATCATTATTACAATTATAACACATGAATAAACATATCACACGCGCACGTACATATAAAATAATTAATTGATTATCGTTTTAGAATTGTCTTTGATTAAAAGCAACATATTTTATTTTTATTAACTACGTTAAATTTTTTATAGCTTTTTTCACTATGTTCACAATTGAGGTTAAGTATACAGTCAAAATTTTCAATCTTTCACACGTATTATTTTCATCACTTTCTTCAAACACATAATCACTTTACAAACTACTTTGTTTTTATAATTATCTATAATTCTTTTTGCTCTGTATTTTCTTTTTTCACTATGTTCACAATTAAGGTTGAGTATACAGTCAAAATTTTCAATCTTTCACACGTATCATTTTCATCACTTTCTTCAAACACATAATCACTTTACAAACTACTTTGTTTTTATAATTATCGAAAATTCTTTTTGCTCTGTATTTTTTAAACAGTAAATACAGCAGTTATATTATGTAGCACACGTTTGATTTCAGAGTCTACCGAACGTTAGTTAGTTGTCGCTTTCGTGTTCGCACTGTCACAGACGCCAGCTGTTAAACAGTCGGCCATTCATTAGTAAAATATTTCGCCAACCGTTCACAAATAAAATTGGGCAATAATTGAAAAATTGGGCATTTTTGTGGGTGAAATTTCTACCAGGGTATAGCTATATTTATATGGATTTTTTAGGTAAAAATCCAGTTATTTTTTAGGTAAAAATCTAGTTAATATTTTCAGTAGCTTACAACAGCTGAAAATATAACTGTATTTTCAGCTATATTATCAGCTATATTTTTAGATATATTTTTAGGTACATTTTCAGCCAACTTTGCAGCTATTAATATATGAAATTTATCTTTTTTTTTATTCCATATCTGGTAAATTATTGTTATTTACATATCTAATATAACTAAAAATTACAAGGTACTAAATGAATCTCAAAATTCTAATTTTCAATATTTTTATAGCTGCAAAGTTGGCTGAAAATGTACCTAAAAATATATCTAAAAATATAGCTGATAATATAGCTGAAAATACAGTTATATTTTCAGCTGTTGTAAGCTACTGAAAATATTAACTAGATTTTTACCTAAAAAATAACTGGATTTTCACCTAAAAAATCCATATAAATATAGCTATATTCCAGTTGAATATAGCTGTATTTTTAGCTATATTTTAGTTATTTTTTTAACTACTGTTTTTAGCTAAACGTTTTTGACGGGGTATATAATATTGAAACCCAACATTCTGAAAAACTAATGAATAAATTTATTTGAAAATTTAACTGAATAATCTTCGTGGTAAATACTACAAACTAAAGCATTTCTTTTCCTCAAGTTTTTAAATAAAATGAAAAGATACGCCAAATTTATGAGTACAGGTGTAGTGTCCGCTTTACATCCCCTTAAAATGAATATTAATTCTTAAGATTTCATTTTGCCTAAAACATGACTTATGATTTACCAAACAGCTACTTGATGAAATGAACTTTAGTTTGTTAATTTTATAAATAAATTCAGATGTATTATAAAATTTATTATCTCCTCCTCCTCTAAACAATGCATTGAAGAAAGAACAATGATAGATAGAGAATCAAAAAATTTATGCAAATAATATATTATAAATAGCAAATATATAAATATATATATATATATATATATATATATATACATATATATATAATAAATTTAAAGGTTAAAGGCAATGTAAATACGTCGATTTCTACTTAATTGTTCGATAAAAAAATCTTAATTTAATATCAACTTAAGGGGATGCATCAGTCCTGTTTTACCATTTTTAAAAACAATTTTTCTCTGAAATGGGTAATCACATAGGATTTTCCGTTTGGGAATAGTTTTCTTTTTGAAAAATAAAGAGCGGACAACTATTTTTGTCCCAGAACTCATCAAAAAGCTTTATTCGTGCTAAATAAAAATTAATAAATTTATATTTATTTGTTGACATCGCCATGTTTGTTGCTATGCATAAGAACAAGAGAAACGTTGCAACCAGTTATATTGTATATCTATATCGCATATAGTAACGAAAATTGTTTTAAAAAATGGTAAAACAGGACTGATGCATCCCCTTAATGAATAAATGAATAAATCATTTAAAAAATATATAATACAATTAACTAAATCAAAAATTAGAAAATGATGCAGAAAAATATTTGTTGTAAAGAAAAACATATTTTGAATTAAAATTAAATTGAAAAATTTTTGCTACCAGATCAATAAAAAACGCTGCCAAATGCTTTGGCGGAATGCTTTCTCATAGAGCTCTTTGAGTTTCATTAATTTTTTTATATTTATTCAAATGTGATTTTAATATATAACTAGTGGGCATATATTTGCACTTGACTTATGTAATTCTTATCTAATTCTGGGGTAAAGTGCTGCTGCAAGGTTCTTACGTAAAATACAAAAAAAAAATTAAAAATCGAAAATTTTTTCAAATTTTTAAAATGGCTCTATAAAAAAAAATACACTATGAATACAAATTTTCAATAGCTTCCCGTCTAGTTATACAAAAACATAGATGGTATACAAAATTTGAAGCAAATCCATCGAGTAATTTTCGAGATCCAACTGGTTAAATAAATAACATTTTCTTTTCAAAATTTCTTTTTCAAAATTTTAAAAATGCTCTAAAATTAAAACTACGCTATGAAAATCAATTTTTGAAAATTTCCCTTCTTTTGGCAGTCGCAAATAATTTCCCTGCAATTTTTAGAACAAATCTATCAAGTACTTTACGTAGAATAAAAAAAAATAAGAAAAGAAGAATCGAAATTTTTTTTTAAATCTTTAAAATTCTCTAAAATTGTAACCACGCTAAGAAAATTAGTTTTCAAAAGCTTATTTTTTTCAGACAATAGCGAATTAATTGTATAAAAATTTTGGAGAAAATTTATAGTATGGTTAACGCAAAAAAGAAAATAAATGAAAAATAAAAATTTTTTTGAAAATTTTCAAAGTGCTCTAAAATTAAAACTGCGCTGAGAAAATTAGTTTTCTAAAGCTTGTTTTCTACTGACAGTAGTGAATTAATTGCATACAAATTTTGGAGCAAATCTATCAAATAGTTTTCGTAAAATAGAAAAAAATTGAAAATAAAAATTTTTTTAAAAATTTTAAAAATGCTCTAAAATTAAAAGTGCACTAAGAAAATTAGTTTACAAAATTTTTTATACTTTTGGCAGTCGAAATTGAGTTCCATACAAATTTTCGAACAAATTCTTCGAGTAGTTTACGTAAAATACAAAAAAAATGAAAAATCGAAATTTTTTTAAAATTCTTAAAATGATTCTAAAAAAAAAACTACGCTAAGAAAACCAATTCTCAATAGCTTCCGCACCAGTTCAGCAAAAAATTGAATTGTATGGAAAATTTGAAGTAAATCCATCGAGTAGTTTTTAAGATTTTATTGGCTTAATAAATAGAAACATTTTTTTTTTAATTTTAAAATGCTCTAAAATTAAAACTAAACTAAGAAAATCAGTTTTTAAAAATTTATTTCATCTGGGCAATCACAAATAAATTCCATGCAAATTTTGAAGCAAATTCATCGAGTAGTAAACAAAAAAAAACCAAAAAACGAAAAATCGAATTTTTTTTTTTTTTTTTTTTAACTTTAAAATGAAAACTACGCTAGAAAAACCAATTATCAATAGCTTCCCAGCGAGTTAGTCACAAAACTAAATTCCATGCAAAATTAGAAGCAAATCCATCGAGTAGTTCTCGAGATACAGTTTACTAACTGAATTCATACATCTACACACACACACATACACACACATACATACAGACATTTTCTGAAAACCACTTTTTTCGACTCACCGAGTTCAAATATGTACAAATTAATGAAAAAATAGAAAAAAAATTTTTTTATCGATACAATGCTTTCTCTATGAGAAAGCAAAATCAGGATAAAATTAATAGTATGATAAAAATAAAAAATTTCATAACTTTTTTAACCGACTTCAAAAAGAAGGAGGTTCTCAATTCGACAGATTTTTTTTTTTTTTTTTTTTTTTTTTTATGTCTGTTACCTTATAACTCCGTCATTTCTTAACCGATTCGAAAAAACTTTTTCTTATCTGATAGAGAATGTCTGCAGGAAGGTCCCATACGTGTCCTATAATTATTGGGCCAATATTCGGTTTGTATGACCCAATTATCAAATTAAGAAAACTGGGAGTTTTGTTTTTTCTCTCTCTCTCTCTCTCTCTCTTTCTCTCTCTCTCTCTCTTTCTCTCTCTCTCCCTCTCTCTCTCTCGCTCTCCCTCTCTTACCTAAGCTTCAATATGTATACATGCACACACAACGACACTGTGCCGTTGGGCCTTCTCTCTTTCCTCCTATACATTGCTTGGTATAATGTACTAATGCATGCGTTATGAATTGATAATGGAAGTTAGGCATAATTAGTGGGTCTACCTATATTTGCGCTTTTAGTAGGGGGATACACTAAAAAATTTTTTAACAAAAAACAAAACCAATTTCAAAAAAATGCACTAAACAGTTACAAAAAAAAATTTTTTTAACAAAAAACAAAACCGACTTCAAAAAAATGCACTAAAAAGTTACAAATAATTTATAATCTTTAATAATTATACGCATAGTACGCATCTAACTCAACACATGTGTTGCAAACATATTATAGATTATCTAATTATTTGTAAACAGCACAAACAAATTATATTATTGTTTAATTCACGAAAAAATATTATTGAAGTCGGCGTCAAATTCTACATCTGTGCAGAACGATTCAACAACTTGACGCCGACTTCGAAAATATTTTTTCGTGAATTAAACAATAATATAATTTGTTTGTGCTGTTTACAAATAATTAGATAATCTATAATATGTTTGCAACACATGTGTTGAGTTAGATGCGTACGATGTGTATAATTATTAAAGATTATAAATTATTTGTAACTTTTCAGTGCATTTTTTTGAAGTCGGTTTTGTTTTTTGTTAAAAAAATTTTTCTGATAGCTTTAGTCCCTGAAAATATGCATTCAATAAATAAAAAGAAATTTTAAGATGAAAGCATACTAACTGAATCATTCATTAATTGGAAACGATCTAATTTTTGTTTTAACAAGGAAGACTTTTCTTCTAATAAATTATCCACTTCTGTGTTATTATCATCTACTAAATCAGATAGGTTCAAACAACTCTGCAATAATTTAGATGGCGGATGTATCGGTCGTTTCAATGAAATCAGATCGTTCAAACTTTCTATTGAATCTGAAAAAATATAAATTGCAATATATTTTAGTATTAAATTATAACCAAGCATTTAGGTAGATATATGTATGTGGAGATTGATCAATAGATAGAGAAAAACAGATTGAAGGGAGAAAGAGACAATAGGAAATATTAAATATTATAAGATAAAAGTAAATTAAATATTTACCTGCAGAAAAGATTATTACAGCTGAATAATTTTCATCTTCTTTGTTAATTTGATATTTTTTGCATTTAATTATTGGAAGCTTAAAATTAGTAATTTCCTTTTCTTGAACAATATCATACCAATCACTTTTACAGTTCTTCACATAAAAGTACATAGCGTAGTCATTTAATTAACCCACAGATAAACATAAAATTGATGATAACCTTGGTCAACGAACTTCACATATTCGTTGTTATGGAAATTAAATAATTTCCTCTCTTTCGTATTATCTTTTTCTTATTCTATCTCATAAGAACACTATAGAGGAAATTATTTTGAATTGTATAAAATTCAAAATTACTGTACACTGAATAATGATTGATTTCTTTATTAAAAATTAAAATTGTTAAATAAATCAATATTTTCAATTATTATCAATAAAAATTAATAGAAAAAAATATATTTTTAAATTAGCATACTTAATATTTGTTGTTTTTTTTTAAATAATGATGAAAGAGATTTAAAATTTTATTGCCTACTCTTGGATTTCCTTATACAGCTATCGAAAAAGAATAAATTTGAAAATGCTGCATTTCATGGCTTATTCCTTATAAAACCTTATACGTCGTTGGTAAGAAAAATTCAATAGAATCTTATACACATATTATTATTTTTTTTCGCACTTAGTATGATAAAAATTAGTAAAATTAAACTGATTAATGATTGTATGAATCCTACTTAAAAATAATGATAACAACTTACACAAATTTATTAGTAAAAGTCCATTAAAATCTAAATACATAAAGTTTATAAATCACAGTTCAAGTTTTATAAGACAATGATTATAATATACGAATACGTTTTTTGAAAATATTTTAATTCATAAATTGTTGTAATTCCTAATAATTCCTCATACAAGCAGCTTAAATTATGTTATCCTGATAAAATCTGATAACAATTTTTATTGCACATTTTTAATTGCGTGCTATAAAACTTATAAAATTTCTATCAAATTTAATTTGTTTTCTTCAGGACCATATAGTTTCCTAATAAATACTGATAAAACTATAATTTTATCTGGTTTTATCTTTTTTTGTTTCCGTATAAAATATTTAAGATTTAAAATTTTATATGCCGTTATGTGTGTATCTGCACCCGCTTTTTCTTATAAATACAAAAATATTATAGAAAAAAAATACATTAGAAAAAAATTGTTTTTATGGATTATTCTTTATACAAGCTCATACACTGTTTTTAAAAGAAATTAAATAAAATCTGATACTATAAGTTATTAAGTTTTTTCACATTTTATATGATTTTTTTTATTTTTTTATTTTTTAAAAAAAAAGATTAATATATAAAGGATATTGTTATCCTCTATATAATTAACCTTTTTCTATGAAGATGTCGAGGGAGCCCAGCCCGGAACCGTTTAACACATTACATCAGGCTAGACTGTCAGACACCGCCATACCGAAAACTTTGACTACCGATGGATGGTCAGCCACTTTTGTGACCAACAATCAACCGATACTCAATGAGGTCAGATTTCTTAAGAGTCGCGATATGGGTAGCACATACACTAATTTTCTTTCGAAAAAAAGTCAGAGGTGCCTGGCCAGGATTCGAACCCGTGCCCACCGCGTTGAAGGCAAGAGCTCTATCCGTTACGCCACCGCGCTCCTATACGCCACCGCGCTCCTATACATTTTATATGATAAAAATTAATAATCTTCAGCTGATAAAAATTAATAATCTTAAGCTGATAAAAATTGTTACTAAATTATTCTTGGAAAAAATGATATCATCTTGTATAAAGTATATCAGTTGAGTTTTATAATAACTTATAAATATACAGAACTTATAAATCACAGTAAAATATTTATAAGAAAATGATCATAGTATGCAAATATATTTATTGCAAAAATATATTTCATAAGGTGTTTCTTATAAAAGCAGGTTAAATGAAATTATTCTAATAAAACCTTATAATATTTTTGACAAGCATTTTTTTGCACGATAGAATTTGTCGGATATCTATCGGGTTTTATCGATTCTTTGCGACCAGGGCGCTGTCAAAAAACCTACGTGGGTACCCACGTGGGAACCTACGTGGGTACCCACGTATGTTCCCACGTGGAAAATAACACCCTGTCAAAAAAAACTATGTGGGTACCCACGTGGGAACATAAGTGGGTATCCACGTGGGAACATACGTGGGTATCCACGTGGGATCCCACGTATTTTTTTTTGACGGGAACACACTACACACACGATTGAGCGTGTCTATATTTTTAACACTCCCTCCCACGCTTGTTATTTATCATACATAAATAATTTTTATTAGAATACATAAATGAAAATGTATAAAAGAAATGAAATTTTTAAAGTTTCCAATCTTCATATAAAGATGACTGTCGTTTGCTCTGTTGCTTGTTGTTTCATTTAGGACCTGTAAAACATACTAAGTAAGGAATATTAAAATAAAATTTGAATAAATGAATGTAAATATATATATAATTTAAAATTTTTTGTCAGTATTGAATACTACTATTATTAAATATTATTAAATGCTCTTTCAATCATTTGTTAGTCTTCATTTTTCGTCATTCTTTATTAGTGTTCATCTTCAGTGGATTTGATATTAAATTTTTCGACTTTCAAATAGTATAAAGCCTTTTCCAATTTAAAAATCTTGTTTTGTTTGATCTTTTCATAAACAGTCATCCCTTTAGGTATTTTCACACATATTTTACTGTTTAAATATCCATTTATAAAAAAAGCTGTATTTACGTCCATCTCACATATTTCTAAATCCAATTTGTTTGTCATTGCCAGTATAAACCTCATTAAAGGTAATCGTCAAACCGGTGCATATGTTTCTTTTTGCAAATCATATTCATTTCTATCTTTGAGACTACGAATTACTAGTCTGGCTTTATATCTGATTCTACTGTCTTCTTTCTATTAAATATCCATCTTGAATGTATAATGTTTGATCTTTTTCTGTCATTCATTACAATTGATTAGCAACTTATTTCCATACATTATTCTTATACATAGATTTCAAGTCTTCATTAATAGTTTTGGTCCATTTTTATTTATCTGTTGACTTTATAGCTTCCAAGTGTATAGTCAGATCACTATTGATTTCAGCTAACAAAACATGAGTTTCTTCGTCCATCTTATTTTTTGTACTTGTTTGTGTTTACATGAGTAATTCAATTTGTCGTTTTATTTCCTCTCCCTCCGATTCTTGTACTTCATATTTAGTATTTTTCTTAATAGTTTAGGCGCCCAGAGGGTTTCGTATTAAGTTAGAGGTTCCACCAAGGAAGTGGGTGATTTATATATATATTTTGAGCCGCTGAATCCGAATTTGTAACTTGCTTTTCGCGTAAGTGGTCGAGTAATTTGTTATAAACAAATTAATTGTCTAAATGGCTATAGTTTATGAACTACAATAGATGCAGTAATTTTCTCTGCGAAAACTTGTTCTTTAATAAAAAAAACAAAAAAAAAATCGTTATTGTTGCATGTCGATTCAATAATTAGAACCAGAGATATGGCAAATATATTGCAAAAAAACATAGAGACGTAGCGCAAGCGCGGAACGCCCTCGTAAAAAACCTTATAACTCGACTACTAATTGATATTTTTTAAAGTTCAACATGTGTTTGAAAAATTTCAAAGTCTCAGCTTTAATGATAAATTGTTATAAATTACTTTCAAATGTTGATAAATAAGCTAGAATGATTTAAAGCAGAAAAAATTTTTAATTTTTCAGAATTTTGTTTGTTTATAACGAAATAATATAGGTTAGCGAACAGAATATTCCTATATTTCTGATATAGAATAATAGGAAATTTCATCTAGTTTAAAAATCTGTTCGGTTTTTTAAATTTAAGTAAGTAGAACCTGAAATAAACTCCTTGCAATACGACATGTGTGTGCAATATAGCGATCGCTTTCCTTATTAAAAATTCTTTTATTATAAGGTAAGTAATCTCATTCTTTTCTAATAAAATTACTTTTGACTCCATTTTATATACTTTGTCATAATATTAATGATGTATAACACATTTAGATGAAGCAGATTTAGGGTTTTGAATAATCACTGATTTTTCTACTATGATAGTAAACAATTTACTCAACTTAAGGAGTATTTTTACATTTATTTTTTTTTTTTGCAATTGCAAAAAGAACAACAATCTATATTATTCAAAAAATTTGTTTTAACTTTCCGATTTATTAGTCATCTATTTTCAGCTGAATCCTTTTTTATTAAATTTTTATTTAATTTCCAAATACAGAGTTAAAATTAATTTTATTACAAAAGAATGAGATTACTTACCTTATAATAAAAGAATTTTTAATAAGGAAAGCGATCGCTATATTGCACACACATGTCGTATTGCAAGGAGTTGGTGCTATAGCTTAAATTTGCGATATTTCAGGTTCTTCTTACTTAAATTTAAAAAACCGAACATATTTTTAAACTAGATGAAATTTCCTATCATTCTATATCAGAAATATAGAAATATTCTGTTCGCTAACCTATATTATTTCGTTATAAACAAACAAAATTCTGAAAAATTAAAAATTTTTTCTGCTTTAAATCATTTTAGCTTATTTATCAACATTTGAAAGTAATATATGGCTGATTCCATTCAGATTCATGTAGGCCGTCACTGATCGAATTTTTTTTTTCTTCTAAGTAATAAAAATACCTACTATTATGTATATGAAGATAAAATTTACCTCGTAGAAAGCTCAAAGAAAATTTTTTTTTTTACTACAGCAATTTTAGTGTTGGATGTAAAAACGAAAATTCAAAAATTGAAAATGAACCTCTACTTTTAAAGGACTATAGCTCCGTCAATTTTTAACCTTTTTGGGCGTTCTTTTAACGAAAGTGTGCGGAATTCTGTCTAGTTTTAAATGCAATCTCGATTTTTGTAGTACAATTTGATCTCACTGAGTTATTTACGAAAAACCGAAAAAAGCGATTTTTTTCAAACACGATTTTCTCAAAAACTATATTTTTTTTTTTTAAATTTTCATATGATTTTATACGTAAAAAATACTAACTTTTAGGGTAGGTAAGAATATGCGATTTTGCCTTATTTTTTTTAACAGATTTTTAAACGTTTTTTTTATATTTTCGATTTTAAAACATTGATACCATGGCGCATCGTAATATTTTTCCAACTTTACGTGTTTTTACAACTATTTTTATGCTTTTATTTATTAATATATCAAAAATATCAACAATAATCTTTAAAATAAACCCCGGATCGAATATTTTGATCAATTAGAACCAAAGTTATGACGATTTAAAAATTAAAAAAAAATGCTGAAACTTTAAATAAATATGATATTTACATTGAGGAAACGCAATTTTCGTTAAAGATTAAAATCTGAAGATATAAATTTTTTAATTTAAAAAAAAAGTTATTTTGATGAAAGTATACATAACCATTTATCCTCTTTTTATGGTACATTATTATAATAAAATTTTTTTTTGTTGAATAATATAATTTTTTTATCAGTTTGAATTTCGCGCCTAGAATTTGAATTTATTTTGTAGGGAGTTGACGCATGTCACTACTAGGTGGCGATGATTCGTTCTTTGCATTCTCATTAACGACTTAACGTGTTTAAAAATATA
Source organism: Anastatus disparis (assembly GCA_017163975.1). Classification (NCBI taxonomy): domain Eukaryota; kingdom Metazoa; phylum Arthropoda; class Insecta; order Hymenoptera; family Eupelmidae; genus Anastatus; species Anastatus disparis. Next base: position 98,437 of record JAFFSR010000367.1, on the reverse strand, counting down.
AGAAAAGGAAGATAAAAAATGAAGATGTTTACGAAAAATTATTTTTTTCGATATGTCATTGAACAGAATATCAATAATGGCATCACTGATTGTTAAAATCAAGTGCACGGAAAGACTGACGCACCGCTATATGTAATGTTCGTCACAGGTTTTAGCAGTTAACGACACCATAATAGCAATGATTTTTCTTACCAACTTACCTGATATTATAAATATGTTGGCTGTTTTGTTAAAAATACAGATTGAATAACGCAAGGGATTTTTTGTGCAGAAAAATTAAATTTTCCTGTGTATGAAAATTGAAAGAATGAAATTTTAAATATTTGCTTCATATTTTTAAGTATAAATGCATATGCATAACCTATAACTGTCTAATGTTTTATGGATAGCAGCAATACATAGTACGATAAATGACAAACACATCGCATCGAAATGACATACATCGCCAAACGCTGTGTAGAGCACAACGCTCAGCGATGTATTTTTTTACACGTTCATGATGATACGTGACATTACAAATACAGGTGTATTAGTTTTTCCGTGTGCAAGGATTTAAAAGAAAGACACGAAAAAGTTGTTTATGATTGCTCCAAAAGTCCGCTTAGAGAATTAGGTGATCTAACGGAGTCTTTGAAGCGCTTGTATCCAAATACTTCTTTCTCTAGAGAAGATAAAGTATGCCCTCCGTGTTACAAAATATTATCAGATGAAGTGAAAAATACGCCTATTTCATCGACTTCAAGCAGTCAACAATCTTCGGAAGATTTTATTCATAGTGAGGCTGTGGTAGAACAGCTCAACGAGACTTCAAGTAATTTGAAATTAAACATTTCACTAATTAAAATGCCTCAAAGTATCAATATCAAGATGCGAGAATCTTATGCTCTCCGAAAAAGAAAACAAATGAACGATGCATTTGATTCACAAATAGCAAGTAAAATGATGAAAGTCTACGATATAACGGATTTGCCCGCATCGAATGAAAATAATGAATGTAAAACAAATGATAAATGGCTTGAGAATATCAAAATTGCATTTGATAACTGTTCAAATTTTCTTGAGGAAGTGCGATTGTTGAGTATTATACCAAGTGATATTTCCAAAGATTATTTATTATCAGTTTTACCAAATGTAACTATTTATGTGATTGATCAAGCACGATTATTGGTAAATAATAAAAAAATTTACAAGCAGTCTGAGAACTATTGTGGCCATTCTTTGGATGGTGAAATTGTAATGAAAGTAAAGGATTATTATCTGAACGATGGTTTTAATTATTCTCGTCAAAGTGCAAATAAAAGTGACACAGTATTTATCAAAGAAAATGGTATAAATACTAAAAAAGTCAAACGCTTTCTTGCGCGAAGTATAAAAGAAATATATCAATTATTTAAAGACAAAAATCCTGAAATGGAAGCAAAAATAGGTAAATCAACATTGTACACTTTAAGACCGAAGTGGGTTATACCACATCCACCCACCGATTTGTGTCTTTGCGTTTACTGTGAGAATCTTAAACTTATGTTAGATGCTTTGAATAATTATAAAAAAGAGAATAAACAAGACATTGCAGATTTGGAATTGAAAATATGTTCTTCACTTTTTTGTTCAAAAGATGATATGAAATGTGTACTAAGAGAATGTAAAGAATATCCCATTGGAGATTCTATTGATTTACAAATAATTTCTTTGACAGAAGAAGATTTATATGAAGAAATAAATTATGGTGTTTGGGAAAAATCAAATTTACTGAAGAAAACTAGTACAATTGAAAATTTCTTAATAGAGTTAAGAGAGCGTGCTCTCACTGTAAGAGCTCATAAATTAATCAAAGAAATCCAACGTATAGCAATTAAAGAGGTTAAACTTTTAGCGAAAAATAATGACTTCCAATTAGTTGTTCATGTCGATTTTGCAGAAAATTGGACAGTTCTGCTTCAAAATGAAATTCAAAGCTATCATTGGAGTAAAAAACAAATATCAATATTTACGTCAGTATGCTATTTTGGAAATGATAAAACAGTCAGTTATGTCACCGTCTTTGATGATAATAAACATGATTCGTCTCATGCCCTAATAGCTATAAATTTAATTATCGATAACTTAAAACAAAAACATATTGCGCAAGATCTTGATGAAATCATAACCATTTCCGATGGAGCTGCCAGTCATTTTAAAAATAGATATCAATTCTATGAGCTTCAAAACTCAAAAGTAAACAGAAAATGGCTTTTTTCTGCAACAGGTCATGGTAAAGGCGCTTGTGATGGTATTGGTGGTTTAGTTATACATTATGCTACCACGCATAATCTGTCCAAGAAGAGTGCAGATTTTATTAGAAACGCTGAAAATTTCGCCACTCACGTATCAAAATATACTCCGTCGATTAACATTCTTGTTATCCGCAAGGATGAGTTAGAAGTTTTTCGACAGACAAAAAAAACGCTGCCAAGTGCTTTGGCGCAATGCTTTCTCATAGAGTGCATTGAGTTAGAGTATTTTGATTTTATTTTTTTAAATACGATTTTAATATAAATGTCCCTATCATCTGTATTTCAAGGCTGTCTTAATACCTACGAAAACTATAAGAATTTTACTCTTTCTTACTTTTGCCATTTACATAATGTGATTTTATGATGCTCCAAAATTAAAAATGCGTTTATAAAATTAATATTCCCAAGCTTGTCTTCTTAACACTATAACCAATAACTTGCATACAAATTTTGGAACATTTTCATCGAATAGTTTACAAAAAATACCAAATAATTGAAAAATAAACATTGTTTTAAAATTTTCAAAACGCTTTAACGTTACAACTACGCTAAGAAAACCAGTTTTCAAAAGTTCATTCTATTTAGGCAATCGTAAATAATTTCTATACATAATTTTAAGCTACTTCATCGAGTAGTTTACGTAAAATACCAAAAATAAGTGAAATTCTATTCAAAATTTACAAAATGCTCTAAAATTAAAACTGCGCTAAAAAAATAACTTTCTTCAAGCTTGCTTTAATTAGACAATAACAAATAATTTATATGAAAATTTTTGAGCAAATCTATCGAATGGCTTTTGTGTAATAGAAAAAAAATGAAATATGAACATTTTTTCCGAAATTTTCAAAATGCTCTAAAATTAAAACTGCGCTAAGAAAATAAGTTTTCCAAAGCTTGATTTATTCAGATAATAGTGAATAATTTGCATGAAAACTTTTGAGCAAGTTTATCGAGTGATTTTTGTGCAATAGAAAAGAAATTAAAAATAAAAAATTTTTTCAAAATTTTCAAAATGCTCTAAAATTAAATGTGCGCTAAGAGAATTGAAGAAAATTAGTCTTCAAAAGTTCATTCTATTTTGACAATCATAAATAATTCCCATACATAATTTGAAGCTCCTTCATCGAGTAGTTTACGTAAAATATAAAAAAAATTAGAAAAATTTTATTCAAAATTTTCAAAATGCTCTAAAATTAAAACTGCACTGAGAAAATAAGTTTTCCAAAGCTTGTTTTATTTAGGCCATTGCAAATGATTTCCATATAAATTTTCGAGCAAATCTATCGAATGGTTTTTGTGTAATAGAAAAAAAATGAAAAATAGAGATTTTTTCCAAAATTTTCAAAATGCTCTAAAATTAAAACTACGCTAAGAAAATAAGTGTTCCAAAGCTTGTTTTCTTTAGACGATAGCGAATAACTTGCATACAAATTTAGAAGCAAATATATCAAATGGTTGTCGTAAAATAAAAAATAAATGAAAAAAAAAATTTTTTTTTCAAAATTTTCAAAACGCTCTAAAATTAAAAGTGCACTAAGAAAATCAGTTGGTAAAAGTTTTTCTTCTTTTGGCAGTCGCAAATAATGTTCATACGAATTTTCAAGAAAATTCTTCGAGTAGTTTACGTAAAATATCAAAAAAATGAAAAATTAAAATTTTTTTAAAATTCTTAAAATGGCTCTAAAAAAAAAACTGAGCTAAGAAGATCAATTTTCAATAGCTTCCCCCCCCCCCCCCCCCCAGTTAGACAAAAAAATAAATTGCATGCAAAATTTGAAGTTAATGCATCGAGTAGTTCTCGAGATCTTATTGGCATACTGAATACATACACACACACACACACACACACACACACACACACACACACACACACACACACATACAGACATTTTCTGGAAACCACTTTTTTCGACTCCCTGAGTCTAAATATGTACAAATTAATGAAAAAATAGAAAAAAATTTTTTTTACCGATACAATGCTTTCTCTATGAGAAAGCAAAAATGGAATGGTTAGGAAATGCAAAAGAAATCAAAGGTATTTAAAAGATTCACTGTTGGAAAAGTGAACGAAACCAAATCTACACTGCCAAAACTTCGAGACATGAGTGGCAAGAAGTAAATTGAAAGGTTTTATTCGAATTCGGATTTTTTTATTCACATTAGTTCTCAATTCATTAGTGTTCATTTCTTAATTGTATCGCACATTATTTGTTCATTGAAAATGACCAAGTAATATATTTTAGTATTTAAAAAATCCACCTTTTCAAAATTCGAAATTCAAATTCAAAATTCAAAATTCAAAATTCAAAGTAAATATATTTATTTAAAGTTTTAGCATTTTTTTTTAAACTTTAAATCGTCATAACTCTGGTTTTAATTGATCAAAATATTCGATCCAGGGTTTATTTAAAAGATTATTGTTAATATTTTTGATATACTAATAAATAAAAGCATAAAAATAGTTGTAAAAACACTTAAAGTTGGAAAAATAGTACGATGCGCCATGGTATCAATGTTTTAAAATCGAAAATATAAAAAAAAAACGTTTAAAAATCTGTTAAAAAAAATAAGGCAAAATCGCATATTCTCACCTGCCCTAAAAGTTAGTATTTTTTAGGTATAAAATCATATAAAAATTTCAAAAAAAAAAAATATATAGTTTCTGAGAAAATCGTGTTTGAAAAAAATCGCTTTTTTCGGTTTCTCGTAAATAACTCAGTGAGATCAAATTGTATTACAAAAATCGAGATTGCATTTAAAACTACACCAAATTCCGCACACTTTCGTTAAAAGAACGCCCAAAATGGTTGAAAATTGATAGAGCTGTAGTCATTTAAAAGTAGAGGTTCATTTTCAATTTTTGAATTTTAGTTTTTACATCCAACACTAAAATTGCTGTAGTGAACAAAAAAATTTTTTTTTCTGCGTTCTACGAGGTAAATTTTATCTTCATATACATAATAGAAGGTATTTTTATTACTTAGGAGAAAAAAAAAATTCGATCAGTGACGGCCTGCATGAATCTGAATGGAATCAGCCATATAACAATTTATCATTAAGAGCATGACGAAGCTGTCCACCTTCTAATAATATTTCCAATCTTAACTTATGAATAAACGATGCGTTTAATCGAGTTTCTTTGCTACAAAGAAAAAATTTGTAAGATTGAACTCTAGTGCGGACAACTCAAGAAATCCACCAAAATATCAAGGAGCGCGGGAGCGCTCCGAAGACAAGTATGAGTTTGAATGTATAAAAGCCTGACAAGCGACCGCGTTCCATTATACATTGATATCAGTATTCGAAATATTAGATTTGTTCTTATAAAAAATTTATATCCTTCATACAGGACTTTTAAGTAAAATTCCAAAGTATTTTTTAATTAGTATATAATTTTAAAAGTTTCGTTTTAAAAGATTATTTCATTTTGAAGATATTGAATAATATAAATATTTTGGATAATTTTTTGATTTTTCTTTTTGTCTTCAGATCTCACTTCCGGTTTTTTCGATATCTCGACTCGATCGCTTCGATTATATATATATATATATATATGATGATGACATATATTTTTGGTTATATTATTTTTTATTTATTTATTTTTGTTGGTTATATTTGTTGGTTATATTTATTGGTGCATGGATCAGATACTAAAACGAAGAAATTTTAAATTTAAAAAAGGGCGTTTTACAACATTTTTTTATTTTTTATTTATTCATTGGTTACAGAGTAAGTATAACAGTAATATTTATATTACTCAATAATAAAATATATAAATGATTATATGTACCAAAATATATTTTGACTATACTTAATTACTTTTTTTTAAAAGTTTTTATGTAGGTTACTTTATGTTATAGGAGGATTCAATGGAGAGGAGAGATTTAAGTCTGTGGAATGTTATCATCCTGAAAATAATAAATGGAGTTTTGTTTCTCCAATGCAAGTTTGTCGCACTGGGGCAGGTGTAGCAAGCATTGGACAATATATTTATGCAGTTGGTGGATTCACTGGTGAAAATCATTTGAATACTGTTGAACGTTATGATACAGAAAGAGATGTGTGGGAGTATGTGAGTCCATTAAAAATTGGACGAAATGCCTTAGGTGTAATTGTGCTAGATGGAAAATTGTATGCTATGGGTAAGAGAATACATTTTTATTTTTACTTATTTTTCAATACTATTGCATATAATGCTTTTTAATAAATGAATACTTATTGTAGGCGGTTGTGATGGAAAGGATTATGTTGGTATTGTTGAAATTTATTATCCTGCAACAAATGAGTGGGAAGAAGGTGTACCAATGACTTTTGGTAGAGCTGGACATCTTAGTGTAGTTTCATATCAACATTGTCCTGTTCATTGTGAAAATACATAAACTAATGTAAATACAGAAGAAGCATTGTCATCACGATCGTGATAGTGATACTAATTCTTTTAAACTTTATAAGTGTAAATATCTTGTGAACTGAACTTCTTTATAATTTGTTAAAAATAAAATTACAAAGAAACAATTCATAATAACTCAATGTTGACGTAATATTTCTTTTGTAACAAGTGCAATATTATAATAATGTCAAAAAATTTATCATTTGACAAAAAAATTAATTTTTAATGTAATTGTAAAATCAAAATTAAATGATTTGCATTAACAAATTTTAGAACATTAATCTTGTATTTATAAACAATATCTTTGTTAAAGTTTAATTATCATTAAGTTTTTCTATGTGGTAAATATTTAATATGAAATTGTTATGTGAAAAAAATTACAAATTTATCAATAAATCAGAATTTGTTTTGTTTATAGAAATTTTATTTACAGACTACATTTAAACTTAATAATTTATAAAAAATCATTCAAATTATTGTAAATATTTTTTAACTACAATAAGTAACTATTGTAAAAATACTTTTTTTATTTATAAATTATTAAAAGCTAATAAAATGATTTATTTAATTACGCTATAGTTGTTTACTATGCACAATGTAAATCAATATCTTATATTTAATAAATAAAATAAGTAATGACTACTATGAAGACATAAATAATAATAAAATCTTGTTAACCTTTTCATAAATTTTCAAAGTGAAAACGAGGACAACGAAATTTTAAAATTGGTGTCGAATGCCGTGATTCATGCATTGGCAGCATTGTTAACGGCACTTTTATCACCGATAATGATGTGGCAATGACTATCGATACACGATCATTTAATGATGATTTTAAGGGTCGTTTGTGAGGTAAAATTAATCGCTATTTTATTGTTTATGTATTGATCAGAAATCATAACAAAAAATTATTTCATTACTGTTAGATCTAAGTTATGTGAAGCTACAATATTCCAGAGTGAAAAATTGTTTTGTCAAAGAATTGTTTGAATTTATTCATCGGAATTCGATTGAAAATTTTCAATTTTTAAAACGAATTGAAAATAATTAGTAATGTTTAAGTAATAATGTGTGCGTGCAGAATCTAATTTTTTCCTAATTTTATCACTTTGAGATTTAAATGAATGAATATTATTTTTTTTTATAAGAAAAATTTATTTGCATTTATTTTTACGTGGTTTTAATTTTGTGTTGTTATTTGCTACATTCTAGATAATTTTGTTTACTAATACGTAAAACCAATATATTTTAAATTTTTCAATTAACCTTAAGAAACAGATCAAAGTCTGTGTGATAAATTAAAAATATAAAAAAAATGAATATTAAGAATAATAGTAATATAGCATATTATAAAATATTAAAAAAATTGGTAAATAAAAAAAGCTTGAAATTAAAAATTTGCTTTAATTTATTCTGCTATGACAATGAAAATTTATGCAAATTATTGTAATTTAAAAATTTATAATGTAGAGGCAAAAATAATAAAAAGATCATAAAATTTTTTAGTTACAAACATATTGCTGTGATACAAAACTTTTATTTACGAAGTTTTACGAAGTATAATACAAGAGATAATAGTATATTATTCACTTAGGGAGTAAAAACGAAAAATGTCTGAAATCGTATGTAAATTGTCACCCGAGCCTCCGGCTCGGGTGACAAACATACGATTTAAGGCATTTTTCATTTACTCCCGTGGTGAATATACGATTTTTTTACACGAGACGCGAATAGTGGGTGCTTTCATTTCTGCCGGCAGGGAGAGAAGTACCCACTTTTCGCGCAGAGTGTAAAAAATTAATTTTTTCATCGTATATTTTTATATAATCTAAATTTAACAAACCTTTTCTAATTTTTTTTTTACATAAATAAGTAATGAAAATTTAATAATAACGAATAACATGAAAAAATAAATAATATGTTAGTAATTTTAATTTCATTCTTCATTTTCTTTTTCTTCGTATTGAGTTGCTTGCAGATAAAGCGTTGTTTCCATATTTACAGCTTTTACTAATTTCGCCATATATCTCGCCATATTGTCCATGTCACGGTTGTACGGGTTGTATTTTTGACGGAAATATTTCCTTTTGTTCGGATCACCTCCACGTCTTCCACGCGGTCTCCTTTCCTGAGGTTGAGGTTGAGGTTGTTGTTGAGGTTGTGGTTGTTCAGGTTGAGGTTGAGGTTGTGCAGGATGAGGTCAAGGCTCTATAGGTTGGGGTGGCTCGTGAAGAAGACGTGGAGCTTCCATTAATATATTTTGCTGAGCTGAAAAAAATGATATATTATTTAATAAAAGATTTTAAGATTTTGTTTAAGAATAATCAAAAAAAATAATGTATTAAAATTTTAGAATAATTTTTATAAATTTTAAAATATAATTTATAAATTTTAAAATATAATTTATAAATTTTAAAATATAATTTATAAATTTTAAAATATAATTTATAAATTTTAAAATATAATTTATAATTCATTAATGAAAGAAATTTTTTTATTTACCGTCACCAATGTTCATTTCAGCCATTTCTAAGGCCACCTCTTCATCGTCCATGATCACTTCAACAAATTGAATCGCTTGCTGGTGTTGATCTGACATGCTACTTTTTTGCACTGATATTCTTTTTTGATCGATGCGTACTTTTATACTCGTTGAATTAGAAACAAAAATAAAACGTTGCTATGTATTTTCAATAACGTTACTATGTATTTTCAATAACAGCAACGTTTCATTTTTTTTTCTTAAATTTATTTCTTTATTCTATCGTTGATTCTTAGATATGAATATCATCAAGAAATCAATTAGAAGAAGAAGAAAGAAAATAAGAATATTATTCTTTCCTCATTACAGGTTGAAAAGCGTAAGTTTTAAATTTAAATTATTTTTTTTTTCCAATTTTTTATTTTATTTTCTAAAAAGTCTGTTTCGAGTTAACTTTTTATATTATCCCATATGGAAATAATTTTTGGATATAATTGTAAATAACTGTTAATAACTGTAAATAAATGTAAATAAATGTAAATAACTGTAAATAATTGTAGAAAAGTGTTAAAAAATGTGGGAATTGAGACATAAATAACAGTTATTTACAATTATTTACTGTTATTTACACTTATTTACAGTTATTAACTGTTATTTACACTTATTAACTGTTATTTACACTTATTTGCAGTTATTTATATTTATTTACAGTTATTTACATTTATTCACTTTTTTCACAATTATTTACAGTTATTTACGATTATTTATAGTTTTTTACAATTATTTGCAGTTATTTACATTTTCGAAAATTATCACAAATTCATTCAATAATTTTATATATAGGCGAAAATTTTTAAAAATGTGAATAACTGTAAATAATTGTAAAAAATTATGGAAAATTATAAATAGTTGTAAATAATTATAAATAACTGTAAATAACTGTAAAAACTGTAAATAACTGTAAATAACTATAAATAATTATAAATAATTATTAATAACATTAAATTATCCACTAATTCAAAATTTTTTGAAAATGTAAATAACAGTAAATAATTATGAATAACTGTAAATAATTATGAATAATTGTAAATAATTATAAAAAACTGTAAATAATTGTAAATAATTGTAAATAACTGTAAATAACAGTTAATAACAGTTAATAACTGTAAATAACTGTAAATAATAGTAATTAATAATAAATAATAGTAAATAACTGTAAATAACTATTATTTATGTCTCAATTCCTACATTTTTTAACAGTTATTTACAATTATTTACTATTATTTACAGTTTTTCACATAAATTATTTCCATATGGGATATTATAAAAAAGCGATAAAATATTCTCTTTATAAATTTTAAAAACCATTTTCTCGTATTAAAATACTCCTTGATAAAAAAGGAGAAGAAGGACTAACTTAAATTATTTACTAATTTAACTTTAATTTTTCATATTTCAAGATTATCAAGGAGGTGGAAGTGCTAAGAAGACATTGTGCGGTGGCGTCAATCATCAAATCTTATTTCGATAAAAATTCAAAAAATAAAAATTGGCTAGTTGGGGACATTTATAGGACAAGTAAGTATGCGTGAATTATTAAAATTATTAAGAAAATTTCCAATTTAAAAAAGGTATTTCATTTACCAATTTTTTTTTAATTGATGAAATTAAATTAAATAATAGTATTGAATATAAAATTAAATTAGGTTATAATTAATTCTAATACATAAACGTGTTACAATTTTTTTTTATATTTCATTTATTTACTATTCGATTTTATTCACATATAATTTTATTTGAAATGAATGGTGAAATGATTTTCTTTTGTAAAGTTTACATATATTAATTGATTCTAAATCATAATGAAAAATGTGAATAAAACTTTTCTTTATTATATGATTTGTAAAATAAATTTATTTCTTTCGTTATTGTTTTCTCTGTTTATGAATTTTAGATTCAATCTTCCTTTTTTTAGTAAATTCTAATTTTTATTCCTTTACAATTATTTTTAATAGATTTTATTTTGCTACGTAAATTTAATACCTTTTTTTAAATACTATAAAAAATAGATCATTTCATTTTAAAATCTTTTATTTTATTTTCTATTTTGCTACGTAAATTTAATACCTTTTTTTAAATATTATAAAAAAAAGATCATTTCATTTTAAAATCTTTTATTTTATTTTCTAAAAAGTCTGTTTCAAGTTAACTTTTTCTATTATCTTATTCTAAAACCATTTTCTTGTATTAAAATACTCCTTGATAAAAAAGGAGAAGAAAGACTAACTTAAATTATTTACTAATTTAACTTTAATTTTTCAGATTTCAAGATTATCAAGGAGGCGGGAGTGCTAAGAAGACATTTTTTAATATTCATTACAAAATCGTATCTGTTAAATAAATTCTTTTAGATTTAACTAAAATAAACATCATCTTTATTATACAATGTAATTTTATTTTATTTTCGAATCGAGTTTGCGCTCTTCTAGCGCCTTTAAGTTTGTGCTCACAGCGCCTATTCGTCTGCGCATTCAGCGCCTTCAAATTTAAATATATAAGTAATAATTAAATAAATATTTTAAGTTTAACACTTTCTATTTGTGTTTTTAATGTATACAACTTAAAGTTTATAAACTATGTCTAAAGTATTAAATATGAAAGTGCTTGTAAAAATTAGTTTACAATGAGTATTAGAATAGATAGATATGCTCTTACGGAAGATGATAAAATTAGAATCCTTAATGGTTCTCGTTTAAAGGATACTCATATTGATTTATTTCACTACATATTGCGTAATCACTCTCAGTATAATCCACAATCTACGTTACTCGTTCAAGATATTATAAGAAATGCACAGTCCACGCGTATCAAATCTATTCCTCGTAATAAACGACATTTGCAATCATTACATAGTTGTGAAGATTCATGTAAAAAGTGTATAAATGGTCATTGGATATGTTGCTATTATGACACGAATACAATTTTTATTTATGATTCTTTAAACACTAATAAATTACACGTTGTGAACGAAATATTTTTATATAAATTGTTTCCATATTTTAATGAAATTCCTAAACGTTTCCCAAAGGTGCAATGTCAAAATAATATTACTGATTGTGGAGTGTTCGCTATAGCATTTGCTACTTCGTTATTTTTCCAACAAAATCCCACTCGTATTATATACGATCTCAATCAAATGCGACCTCATCTTTATTATATGCTTGAAAATAATACATTGGTCCATTTTCCGACAATTAGAAATGCAAATCTTAATACAAATATGTTAATTACGAACACATTTCAAAAAAGTAGTAATAAAGTTTCTATATTAAAGTCATCTGTTAATGTTAAAAATCATAAATCACAGAATGACCCAATTAGAGTTAAAGAAGATTTTCAAATGGTTTCAGTAAACTTAAATACTCTAAAATATTCTATAAGAACTGATTTTTTTTTTTTTTTTTTTTTTAAAAAAGATTAATATATAATAGATTTTGTCCTCTATATGATTAACCTTTTTATATGGTGAAGTCGAGGGAGTCCAGCCCGGTACCCGTTTAACACATTACATCAGGCTAGACTGTCAGACCCACCATACCGAAAACTTTGACTACCGATGGATGGTCAGCCACTTTTTGTGACCAACAATCAACCGATACTCAATGAGGTCGGATTTTTTAAAGAGTCGCGATATGGGTAGCACATACACTAATTTTCTTTCGAAAAAAAGTCAGAGGTGCCTGGCCAGGATTCGAACCCGTGCCCACCGCGTTGAAGGCAAGAGCTCTATCCGTTACGCCACCGCGCTCCTTTTTCTATAAGAACTGATAACTATGATGTTATTGGTCTTCCTAACACTGATGATGTATCTTGTTATGCAAATGCATCTTTTCAGATTTTAATGCATTGTATGTCTGTTCGACAAAAATTTTTTGAAAATCTTGAAAAAAATGCTTTTTATAATGCGTTACAAAAATACGTTTCAAAAGATTATGTTAATATGATGGCTCTGAGAGAATTTGCTCATCTTCGGTATATTGAAAAACAACATCAAGATGTAGCTGAATTTATTTCGGATCTTTGCAATAAATCTAATAATTTACATGATATTATAAAACATGAGTTAATTATTACAAGAAAATGTTTTAATTGTAATCATGTACGAATTTCAGAGTCTATTAATAATTATATTTTTGCTTTAACGTTACCACAAAGTAATTATTATCATAATTTACAAGATATTATAAATTTTAATATTGACGATTGGAAACCTACTGATATTTCTTGTAATAACGGGTGTAAGCATTTAAATAATGAAAAAATTCAGCTGTTTACAAATAATACAATTATCATTTTGCAATTACAATTATTCAATGTAAATAGTGTTGATTGTTCAATATCAAAAATCACTAATGTAAAGTTACAGAATTTAAAAAATGAAACAGTTTTAATTAATGAAAAATATTATAAATTAAAAAGTGTTATATTTCATCATGGTAATAACATTTCTACTGGTCATTATACATGTATTTTACGATCGGATGATAATTATTGGGTGACAATCAATGATTCACAGATTAAGAAAACATTTTGGCCCGCTAATACTAAAGATGTTTACTTAATATTATTGGAAGACATTTGCGCAAGAGTTCCAAAGCCAATGAAAAATGATAAAATAACAAAACTTATTCCAAACAATAAAAATAATTCGATTGAAAATAAATCAATTATTAAGAATACTGAAATGAATGATAATCTATTACGTAAAACCCCCCCAGCGGAAAAAAATGTCCCAATTCTTCTAAAAATTTTCAAAACATCTCAATTTTTTTCAGTTTGTTTCAGTTTGTCTCGTTTTTTTCAGATTCTTGCCATAACTTTTAGAATGAGTTAATGTTTTATTTAAGTATTTGGACAAAATACTCAGAGTATTTCAGTTTGTTTCATTTTCTCTCATTTCTTTCTGAACAAAAAACGATAGAAACCGAAAGAAACTGAAACAAACAGAAATAATCTGAAAAAAATGAAAGAAAATGAAATAAACAGAAACTAAATGAAAAAAAGTGAAAGAAATTGAAACAATTTGAGAAAAATCAAAATAGATTAAGACAAACTGAAATAAACTAAAAATTTCATAATATTACTGATTTCTTTTTTCGTCAGTTAGAAAATGAAAGAAAATGAAACATACTGAGGGGCGATTCAACCTATGCTACATATGTATGTATCACGGTGATATGTATGTACGTTCGAACGTAAGTTGGTAGCACTGCTAAGACAAGTCGTCGCGCGCAAAAATTGTATCTACATGGAAACGGAGACTTGAGGTCTTGACGGTTCGACAGACGATTCAATGCGCGCGACGACTTGTCTTAGCAGTGCTACCAACTTACGTTCGAACGTACATACATATCACCGTGATACATACGTACGTAGCATAGGTTGAATCGCCCCTCTGAAAATTTCCGATAATTCCTGAAACAGTTTAAAATGTACTATTTGTTTCGTCCCAATTTTCACAAGAACTTTCCGTTCATTTCAGTTTCTTTCAGAAATTTTCAATTACTCTCGTTTATTTTTTCCGCTGGGGCCTTGATAACGATATTCGATTGGTTACTAATTCTGTTGAAACCACGTCCAACAGTAAAATACTTAAAAATTCGAAATTCTCTCAATTTTTTTCTCAACAATATCAATCGAATAAAACAAAAATATTAAGGAAACGTAAAATACATAATGATAATAAAGAAAATGACATTAAAAAAAAATATGCAAAAATGTTGATGTTTTTTCAAAAAATATTGAAGAAACTAAAAAATATAAAAATATATTATTATTATCTAATACGTCTTTAAAATATTTAACGGCTAATGACGCTAATAATTACAAAGAATTTTCAAGCAAAGAAATAATTTTAACAAATAATATGACATTTATTAATCAAAGTATTAAGAGCATGACGAAGCTGTCCGCCTTCTAATAATATTTCCAATCTTAACTTATGAATAAACGATGCGTTCAATCGAGTTTCTTTGCTACAAAGAAAAAATTTGTAAGATTAAACTCTAGTGCGGACAACTCAAGAAATCCACCAAAATATTATTCATACAAAGTTATAATAAAAACTTTCAATATGTCGTATTTTAAGGTTAGGTTTGTCGAGTTTGATATCTAATTTCCAATCCAAGCTCATAAAAAAATAACAAGTCCAAATGATTTTTTATTTTAACAAAAATTATTGTATAAATATAGCTTTAGTGCGGACAAGTCATTATATTTGTTTAATTTAAGAATTTAAAAAGATATTGATAAAATAAAAAAAGCAAAACTCGATTGCTGCAGCTCCGACATGCCGTTAATAATAATAATAATAATTGTATTAGAGAATCTACTTTGCAAAATTTAAATAATTTAATTGAAAATAAATCAATCTTTAAAAATAATGAATTGAATGATACATATTGTAATCCATTATTACATAAAACCATTAGTAATGATATTAGATTGATAAATAATTCTGTTGATACAATGTCCAACATTACAACACTCTAAAATTCGAAACTCTCTCAATTTTTTTTCTCAAAATTATCAATCGAACAAAATAAACACATTAAAAAAACGTAAAATACATAATAATAATGAAGATGACATTATAAGTAAAAAATGCAAAAATGTTGATATTTTTTCAAAAAATATTGAAGAAACTGAAAAATCTAAAAATATATTATCATCTAATACGTATTTAAAAGATTTAACGGCTAATGCCGATAATAATAATCATTACAAAGAATCTTTAAGCAAAGAAATAATTTTTACAAGTAATATGACATTTTTTGATCAAAGTGTTAATAGTAATAATTATGTTAGTGAATCTAGTTTGCAAAATTTAACAGTTTTAAACGTTAATGCTGTGAATGATGAATTAAAAATATTATCAAGTACAACTGATAATAATGCTATTATAAACGTTAACAGTTCATTGAAAAAATTAAAAAGTAAAATTAACAGTCAGTATTATCAATCACATAAAAATATAATATTGATGAAATCACGTAATCGTTATAAAAAAAATAAGAAAAAAATATCTGAAAGTAAAAAAAAATATTATGTTCTAAAAAAGAAAAATTGTGATACTGATCGTGAGCAAAAACTTATTAAAACTAAAAGTACAATAGCAAAAAAAATTAAAAAGAAATATAAGGTTATTATTATGAAACAAAATACTGTTAAATTATTAAAAAATAAAGAAAAATATATAAAGAAAGTTATGGAAGAATTAGATTTCGCTTCTTTCGTACATCGTAGAATACATGCTGAAACTTTAGTTTCCACTGCAATTTATGTGAGAGATAATTACATCTCAAGATTAAAGAAAAAATTACAAATGTGCAAAAATAAAATGGAAATTTCATTAACGGCATGTCGGAGCCGCAGCAATCGAGTTTTGCTTTTTTTATTTTATCAATATTTCTTTAAATTCATAAATTAAACAAATATAATGACTTGTCCGCACTAAAGCTATATTAATACAATAATTGTTAAAATAAAAAATCATTTGGACTTGTTATTTTTTTATGAGTTTGGATTGGAAATTAAATATCAAACTCGGCAAACCTAACCTTAAAATACGATACATTGAAAGTTTTTATTATAACTTTGTATGTATTATATTTTGGTGGATTTCTTGAGTTGTCCGCACTAGAGTTTAATCTTACAAATTTTTTCTTTGAAGCAAAAAAACTCGATTAAACGCATCATTTATTCATAAGTTAGGATTGGAAATATTATTATAAGGCGGGCAGCTTCGTCATGCTCTTAAGTCGTTTAGGTAATATATCTATTTATGAAAACGAACAAGCTGCTTTAACGGCACTATGTGGTTCGCCAAAACATTGTTCTACTGCTGAACCATATTTTGCGGAAGCTGTTTATGATTTTAAAAAGAGTTCATGTATAGAAAATAAGTTAGAATTGAATCCAATTATTCTGAATGAGAAAGGTCAATCTGTAAATATCTTACCTTTAGCGGATACATTAAATAAAAAAAATAAAAATTGGCAATGTAATAATTATTGTAAATCAGTTAATGCAGACATCTTAAGTGAACTTAAAAAACTTTTTGAAGATTTGCTTTATTTTACTTATACTGATGCACATAATTATTTAAAAACTATTGATATTTGTTCAGCTGAAACTAAGGATCTAAACAGATTGGGTCATCCAAGTATTTGTTATTCTCAGCCACTCCTATGTTCATCAAAATTTTTAAAATTAAGTGTTTTGTAACAATAAAGCGTCAAATATATGACTTGAAAAAATTTTATGATCATACCCTATTGAAAAAAAACACGTGTTTTTTACACGTGTTATTTACACGTGCAAAATACACGTGTTTTTTACATGTAAAATTTGCGTGTTTTTTCAAGCATTTTTTTCACGTGTTTTTTTCACGTGTTTTTGTTGACGTGAAATATTGTGAAAATTGAAAAAAAACACGTGTTTTTTGTATATTTTTTCATATTAAAAACTACGCATTTTTCATTAACGAACAATGAGAATGTTTTGTAAAGAGTATTTATAATACTTTATTTTGACCTTTTTGAAAAAAATACGTTGTGTGTTGTGTATCTACACGTATTTTTTATAACTCTTCGAAGATCGAAGAGCTTCTAAGACCCAGAGTGTCTGGCTTCATATATCTTGTGTCTTCGAAATTTGTATAGGGGATGACAAAACTGAGAAAAACGCCACCTAGTGACTTAGAGTCAGACCGACATAATCGATCATCAATAGCGATTTTAAATCACTAGGTGGCGTTTTTCTCAGTTTTGTCATCCCCTATACAAATTTCGAAGACACAAGATATATGAAGCCAGACACTCTGGGTCTTAGAAGCTCTTCGATCTTCGAAGAGTTATAAAAAATACGTGTAGATAGAACGTATTTTTTTCAAAAGGGTCAAAATAAAGTATTATAAATACTCTTTACAAAACATTCTCATTGTTCGTTAAGGGGAATCCTCATACCGACATAGAGTTCTACCTTATCTACATTTAAATTATGAGTTTTAATAAAAATTTAACTATTTATGACTGAAATTCGTGGGAGAGGCACATTCTTAACATGCCAAAGAATTTATTGCAACGTTAAAAGACAATGTAGAGGTAAAAATAAAGGTGAAAACTGCTTAATACGATTAACTTTTCAATGTAGTTATGAATAATCGTATTATGCAGTTTTTGTCTTCATTTTCACTTTTATTCTGTCTTTTAACGTTGCAATAAATTCTTTAGAATGTTAAGAATGTGCCTCTTCTTTGAATTTTAGTCAAAAATAGTTAAATTTTTATTAAAATGCATAATTCAAATGTAGATAAGGTAGATCTCTGTGCCGGTATGAGGACACCCCTTAATGAAAAATGCGTAGTTTTTAATATGAAAAAATATACAAAAAACACGTGTTTTTTTTTTCAATTTTCACAATATTTCACGTCAACAAAAACACGTGAAAAAAACACGTGAAAAAAGCACGTGAAAAAACACGCAAATTTTACATGTAAAAAACACGTGTAAAAAACACGTGTATTTTGCTCGTGTTTTTTTTCAATAGGGTATACATAGGATTGAAAAAGCATTAAATAATAATAATGTCGATGAATTACAAAATACTTTACGTGAATCTGATCGATTAGCAATGCCTTTCAGAAATAATAAATCTGAAATATGTTTGGATGAAAATGAAATTAAAAAAAAATATAGTATTAGTATTGAAGAATATACAAAAATTGATGCGGACCCACCTAAAATTCCATGCGTTTCATGTGAGAGACTTTTTTGTTCTCGTAAAGTTCAGTCAGTTAATACTTATGAATCAAAAATGAATTTAGTTGGAGATTTACTGGATGTTAGTATTGGAATAGATTATTGGAAAAAACTTAAAGATTTATATGATTCAGAAAAATTTAGCAATAGTTTCATTTGTCAATTCTGTATTTCTAAATTTAAAAATAACTCGTTACCGTCTATGTGTATTTTAAATAATCTTCTTGTCAAAGAAATTCCTGAAGAAATAAAAAATTTAAATATGTATGAAAAAATATTAATTCAGCGAGCAAAAGCATTTCAAACTGTTGTTAAAATGGATTCAGTAATGAGAAAGAATTTACCGCATTATGTGAAAATTGATAAAGTGAAAGGAAGAACTTTCCATTTACTCTTACCATTAGAACAAACATTAAACAAAATTTGTCCTGATACTGATCCTTTGAACTCTAATCACGAAATATTTGTTCTTATACGAAATAACCCAACTAAAGGAAAAATTATTTGGGAAAATTACGTGGATATAAAAAAAATTTGGAAAGCATTGCATTGGCTCAAATGTTGGAATCCTCTTTACGCTGAAATATTGATTCCATCTTCTCCTGAACATCTTTTAACTACTCTTGCAAATTTAGAATTGCAATATGAAGATAATTCTGAAATTGATAGCAATATTAATAATGAAAGTACGAATTCAAAAAATCTAAAAGTAGAAAATAATTTACCAATACCAGCCTTATTAACTCAAAAATCTAAATTGGACCCTTTTTATGAACAATATTCTATTTATCCTTTATATGGCAAAAAAATGAATAACACTGATTCAAAGTTATATCAAATGTTACAAATATATGCTACTGCCTTAGATGCTCGTTGTAAAGATTTAGATTTAAAATGCTTTCCAGATCTTTATCCTTTCGGTATATTTGGTCAACATGAAGATAGACCAGTAACATTAAGAGATTATGATTTCATTAGATCTCGATTAACTTCTAAAAACCCTGTATTCCGATTAAATATCCAATACCTTTTTTATTTGTTACATGATAATAATTTTCGACAAATTAGTGGCGGAATTTTCCATAAATTAAATATTATTAATCCACGTTTTAAATATACAGCAGCAGAGCTCTTAGCACAATTAGAAAAGAATCAGCTGGAATCTAATATAGAGACTATTTTCTCTCGTTTAAGAGGTACAGAAGCATTTTGGAAACGACCTAGAAATGATTTAGATTGTATGATGACTGAATATGGACCAGTAACATTTTTTGTTACTCTTAGTCCAGGTGAGTGGATGTGGTCATCTTTAGCTGAATATATTCGAGATGTGAACAATTGGGAAAATGATTCAAGGTCTGTAAGTGAATTAATATGCGTTGATCCAGTATCATCTGCAAGATATATCCGTAATAGATTTGAAGCAATGTTAAGATACATTCTTTCTTCAGCTAATCCAATTGAAAAGGTTAAGCATTATTATTATGTTTGCGAATATCAAGGTCGAGGTTTACCTCATTATCATTGTTTATTTTGGATTAAGGGTGCACCTGTTTATGGTGAAGCATCTAATGAAGAAATACAAAATTTTATTCTGCAACATATTACGTGTCGTATACCTGATAAACGAGTATCTCCCGAACTTTACCGACGTGTCCAAGCATACCAGCAACATAAACATAATAATTACTGCATGCGCAAAAAAAAACTAAAACAGGATTTAAAAGTGCTTGTCGATTTAGCTTTACTCGTCCAGTAACACCGCAATTAGTACTGAGAAGTATTCCAACTGCAATTGCTAATAAAAGAAAGTTAAAAAACAAAAGTAGATTCTACGGTTTACCTCGAACACAGGAAGATGATGCACAATTTATTTGTGAATCATCTTATCTTCTCACAAAATATGTATCTAGCTATGGTACTAAAGGTGAAAAAAGTATTGTTGATTTTTCAGACATTCAATCAAATAATTCATTGTGCAGTCGTTTATGGTCTTTTTCCATGCGCATATTAAACCACAGAGAATGTGGTGCAATTGAAGCCGTCGATACACTCTTAGGACACCCTCTTTGGGCCACTGATCCCGATACTCTTATTCGATGGCTTGATGTAAGAGTGATAAGAAGCAGAAAATTAAAACCACATTATGAAATTGAACAACTTCAACCTGATTCTACAGACATATTTTATGATTCATTCATTGATGTTTATTATCCTATTAGACCAAAAGAATTAGAAAAAGTTTGCTTGTACGATTTGGCTAAATATTTTGATATAATAAAAAAAAGACCTTATCACAAGGTAGAGTATTATGAGTTAGTTTCTGGCGTATTTTGTAAAAAAAGAAAAAAACCTTATTTGATAAATCATTGGAAATATAATCCTATAAGCGAACCAGAAAATTATAACCATGCTTTGTTGTTATTATTTCAGTCCTGGAGAGATGCTGATGACTTAAAAGGTAATGCAAATACGTATGTAGATGCATTCAATGAAAAGA
Organism: Anastatus disparis; assembly: GCA_017163975.1. Taxonomy (NCBI): domain Eukaryota; kingdom Metazoa; phylum Arthropoda; class Insecta; order Hymenoptera; family Eupelmidae; genus Anastatus; species Anastatus disparis. The sequence goes on along the minus strand of JAFFSR010000367.1, from coordinate 76,971 downwards.
AAAATGAATTAAATGAAGCTATGAAATATCACGATAAATGTAAAGTTATACGAGAAGCAATGGATACAATGAATGTAATGATCCAAAATCAGCTGTTGCAAGAAGAAAATGAAGAAAATGAATCTAATTCAAATAATTTACCAGATGGCTGTGTTCCCGTTGAAACCGAAATTGCTATGAAAGATTTCAAAAATATTGCAGAAAAAGCAGTTATTAGTGAAAAAGATCTTCAGCTTTCTATAGAAAATTTTAACGAAGACCAAGCAAGGGTATTCAAAAATATTACATCAACTTTACAGTCTGATGATAAGACTTTAAGAATTTTTATTAGTGGCCCTGGTGGAACTGGCAAAAGTTTTATTATTGAAACTTTAGTTTCATGGAATAAAATTATACGTAATAAAGATACAGCTGTTGCAGCACCTACTGGTATTGCGGCTTATAATATACAAGGCCTCACAGTGCATAGATTGTTGCAACTACCAGTAGAGCATGGTTGTACTGCGAAATATAAAGAATTATCTCAAGCAGCTTTAAAACAAATAAGATAAAGTTTAAAAAATGTTGATTTAATTATTATTGATGAAATATCTATGATATCAAATGTTACGCTTATGTATATTCATTTGCGTCTTACAGAAATATTTGATACATCGGATTGTGATGATGGTTGGTTTGGAAAAAAACATATTGTAGTGTTTGGTGATTTACTTCAACTCCCTCCTATCCACGAAAAATTCGCGTTCATAGAATTAACAAAAGCACAAATTAATAAATATATTGGAGGAATGAACACTTTCAATTTATGGAATTTATTTTGTTATGACGAATTAATTATTAATATGAGACAAAAAAATGATAAGTCTTATTATGAAATTCTTTCAAGAATCAGATTAGGATTTTTAACCGAAACTGATATAGAAATTTTACAGAAACGTCAAATATTGTTTTCCACAGTAAGTCATGCACAAATAATTGAAGAACTATGTCAGTACTTAAGTAGCTTATCTACTGATGCTGTGTGTTTATTGCCAACTAGAAATATGTGTAACATTTTAAATAATGCTATGTTACAAAGAATCGAAAAAGAAGAAATAAGCCTCATTGCTAACGATATATTCAAATGTTCAAAAAATTTAGAAAAAAAAGTTTTAAAAACGTTAGATGAAGATGACGATAATACATGCGGAATTGAACGTGTAATAAAAATAAAAATTGGCTCAAAAATTATGATAAGAAGAAATATTGACGTTTCCATTGGATTAATAAATGGCACTATTGGGACGGTTACTTCTGTATGTAGAGACACATTGAATAAAGTAACTAGTATCCGCATTAAATTAGAAAATAATGATGAATATCCTATCCAACAATTCGAATATAAATTTACTGTTATGAATAAAGTTTATGTGATAAGGAAACAATTTCCTATTTGTAGTAGTTATGGAATAACTATTCATAAAAGTCAAGGTTTAAGTTTAAAAAATGCAGTAGTCGAAGCAGGTAATTCTATCTTTAGTTGTGGTCAAACTTATGTTGCTTTATCCAGAGTAGCAGCAATCGAAGGTTTGCATCTAATTAATTTTGATCCTTCTTCTATTATAGCTGATGAATCTGCTATTACAGAATACAATAGATTAAGACAGAATTATCGACCAGATCTTTTACCTTTTAAAATTCAAATGAATTCTAATCATCAATATATAAAAACTAAAGACATACAATGGTCTAATTTTAAAAATATATTATCGATGAATGAAAACAGTGAATTGCATCATATCTCTGATAAATGTTGGAATATTCGTGGATTACCAAACGATGGTAATTCTTGTTATGCTAATGCGTGTATACAAAGTTTGTTTCATTCGACGACAATTAGAAGAATTTTAATTCATAGTAATAATTTTGATCCATTAAAAATTGTCTTTAATCAATATATATCGAAAAGTACTGTAAATATTGAAGAACTAAGAATATCTGTTAATGTAGTATATAATTCTACAAAACAGCAAAATGCAGCAGAATTTTTAATCCATCTTTTCAATATTTCTCATTCAATACGAGACGTTATTCAACACGATTTAATTACTGTAATAAGGTGTCCTGGCTGCGACGAGAGAATTAGTCCAGTGACTCATCCTAATTATATTTTGACTCTTGCTCTCCCTAAATTAAATGTTTCTTATAAATTACAAGATGTCATAGATTATAATATAGATAAATGGTTACCAATTGAAGGAAGTTGTAATAAACATTGTAATATGAAAAGACTTAAAAAAATAGAAGTCAATATCAAGAATACAATTTTAATAATTCAATTATTAATATATACTGTTAATGATGAAAAGTTATTAAAATTAAATAATTTTAAAATAAATGAAATACCAAAAGCAATTATTACAATTAACAAGCAACGCTATAAAGTTGTTAGTGGCATATTTCATCATGGTAATACACTTTGCACTGGTCATTATACAAATATGCTACGTCAAGAAAATTATTGGATTAAAGTAGATGATTTGAACTTGTGCAAAAAACAATGGCTAAAGGGTGCTAAAGACATTTACATGTTATTTTTAGAAAGAATGTAATCTCTATATAAGATTTCATGGATAAACAATGAGAAACTATAATAAATTTTGCATTAGATAAACGTTCGATGTGAAACATTTTTTCATATTTAAAATAAGTATTTAAATAATATTTCTTTGATTGAAAATTTATGATTCTTAGAGCTGTCTTTCATTCTACGTGGTGAAAGTATTCTTAATTTTGAAATGTGTAAAACTATTTTTGACACACTTCACTTTGTTCATCATAATTAATATTATCTATAAATAACAGAGAAAAAAAATAACCAAAAATATTAAAGTTTAATTTAAAATAAAATAAAATATAATTTATTTTGAATTTTTATTAATTAATATTATAAAAAATAATATAATAATAATTATTTAATATTTACTTTGAATACACGAAGGAAAAATACGAGTGAGTACGATTATTTATTGGTTATTATAATACTATTTTCAAAAATTAAAATTAAAAATTGTTGTAAATAACAAAAAATACGTAACGTAATAATACGCAGTTTAGAAATTGTGTTTTTAAGTAAGCTATTAAATTATAAAATTGTGCATCTGATAATTTTTACAAATACTATTATCAATTTTGTTTAATAAATAACATCAAACCGTAAATCGTACACCAAAAATGGCTTTCAAGTATATTTTAAGTAGAGAAAGAGGGATGAATCCTATAATGAATCTAAAAGACGAGTTACTTGCTGTAAAAAATTTACAATTTTTGAATGATGATGATTTGCAACAAAGAATGTATTTAGCCATGAAAGTAATATTACCAGCTACTCATGATCATTATCTTAAAATTTGGATAATGAATCATACTGTTATTGAAAAAGAAAAAAAAATTGATCTTTCATTATGGGTAGGTAATAATAAAAATGAATGTGGTGTAATTGAAATTAAAGATGTAAATTCATCAGAAAAATATTTAAAATTAATGGATTTATTAATATTAGATATTATCAAGAATTGTAAAAGACGTACAGCAATATGTTTTATTGAATTTTGCAATGATTTCAAATATGATGACAAAATTATTGATGAATATTTTAAAAATACTATTTTTTATAGAGTATTATTGCCAAAAGGTGGCCAATGCTTTAAAATTATTAATAATATTAAGGAAGACTTTTCATTCTTTCATGAAGACTTATTAATGAAAAAGAAAAATTTAAACTTAAATGATTACAAACAGATTTGGATATCGTGCTGGGCACGAGCATTTATGAACAAAGAATTGCAAAAAATTTATGAAATATTACATGATATTAATACCTAAAAAATAATTGACTAATTTTATTTTTTAGATATAAAAATTATTTTTTTATTGTAATGCACTTTTAAAACAATTTTCCATTAGTTGCACATAATTGTATACAAATTTTAATTGAGTAGGTAAATATATTTTTTGTTTGTTTGAAAATAAATTGTGAATTTAGTGCCATTGAGTTTGTGTTGTCAGCAATTTGAAGTCTTTGCTTTCAGCACATTCAAGTCTGCGCTCTTAGCGCCTTTAATTTTTTATTTTTATTGCCTTTCAGTTCGCGCTTAGAGCGCCTTTTAGTTTGCGCTCTTAGCGCCTTTAATTTTTTGTTTTTATTGCCTTTTAGTTCGCGCTTAGAGCGCCTTTTAGTTTGCGCTTTTAGCGCCTTCAACATTGAATTTCATTGTTAAATAATAATTTTTGAATTTAGTGCCATTGAGTTTGTGTTGTCAGAGCCTCAAAGTCTGCGATTTTAGCACATTCATAGTATTCATATAGGCATGGCCAATATTAATACTATGAATATTATGAACGCTACCCTGGTGAAAAAAATCAGGTGACAAATCACCTGATTTCTCAGGTGATTTATCATGCCAAAACATCATGTACCGATATTTTGCGTTTTTAGACGTTCCAAGCAATGCTTATTCGATTTAAAACAATTTTTTTTAATTTTTGAAATTTTCAAACTTAGAAATTTTTTTGTAAAATTAGTCAAAATTTTTTCTAAGACCAAATTATCTAAAAAATTTTTTAAGTTCAAAATTTTCAAAAATTGTCAAAAATTGTTTATAATTGACTAAGCATGGTTTGAAAGTGTAAAACCCAAAAAAATCGTTACGTGATGTTTTGGCATGATAAATCACCTGATAAATCAGGTGATTTATCACCTGTTTTTTTTTAACAGGGTATGAATAATATGAGTATGCAATGGGAACAACCTCCAGTAAGCATGCTACCACCTGCTGGAGTAATGCAACCACCTCCTCCAACTACAGGATATACTGCCTGGAACTCAGCCATCACCTTCAATACTGTCTCTTATGCCTTGGATGGGACCTAGAGGTACTCAACCATCTTCACCAGGTTAGTTGGAATAAATAAAATTACTTGTTAGTAAAAAATAAAAAATTATTATATTATAATTTAAAATAATAATTTTTTTATGTTAGGTCAAATGCCACTACCACTTGGACAAATGCCACCGCCGCCTGGACAGATGCCACCAACACCTGGATGAATACTACCGCCACCACCAACATCAATAGGAATCCTGTTATGACAAACAACCACCACCAAATTTTACGAAATTATTTGAACTTTAATTTTGCAGATAAATCACCATTAAAGGGATGTAAAATGGACACTACACCTGTACTTGTAAATATTAAATTTCTTTCCATTTTGTTGCTGAATTTCCAAAAAAATGCATTAGCTTGTAGTACATGTCATGATGATTATTTAGTTAAATTTTTAAATAAATTTATTCATTAGTTTTTAAGATATTTAAATTCTTGGTACAAAATCGAAAAATTTTATTAAATAATATTGGTACCCGAAATTCTCAATAACTAATGAATTAATTTATTATTTGAAAATTTAACTGTATTATCTTTATGGTATATACTATATAAGCTAAAGCATTTCTTTACTGAAAATTTTGCAATAAAATGGAAAGATAGCCAATATTTATCAGTACAGGTGTAGTGTCCATTTTACATCTCTTTAAATGATGATGCATTCATGGTCATCAGAAGTGTTCATCAACGTGGCGAAGTAGAAATTAATGTTGCTCTAGATTTCGTCACAAAAAAATTTGTTACTGTTTTAAGAAAAATGTAAGGTATATTTTTATCATTTCATTAAGTACTTTATGCATTATATATTTTGTTTTTATTACACAATAAATTGCATTCAAACAAAAAAAGGAAACTTTGTGTTATTATTTTTCTATCATTTGCACCTAAATATTTATCGATTTAAAATTAAAAAATTGATAAATGCTGTTTTAAAATAAATATTTTTTAAGTAAAATTAACTACACAAAACGTATAAAATTAATTAAAATCTTTGATTTTATTAGAAGAAAATTTTTAATTATTTAATAAAAAATCGCTGAATGAAATCGCAAGAAAATTATATTCATAACATATAATAAAATACTATACATTGCAAAATATACATAAATTAACTTGCAAAATTAATGTAATGCAAAAATCATCGTTCAAATTTATTTAAACTGTGAAATTTGAATGTTCATTGATTCGAATCTCTTTCTTAAAAGTCATTAGATCCGTTCATCCGTTGAATTTAACGTTATGCCGGAGGCAGTGCTTTTCGGGTAGTAGGAAAGCTTGAAAATCTAGAAATCCGAGAGAGGAAGGGAGAAAGAGACGTTAGCACTTAATTTCCAGATACTCCAAATTCTACATTCTGCAAAGATCAGCATAGAAAGAATTTAGTTGATGTATATTTTGATAAAAAGTTTTAAACCCATTCGATTTGTCGACACCTCTTCATTCTGATTTGCTTACGTTGCCGTTCGTGTTAGTTCAAGCTAACTAATGAAATTTTTAGAGATACTCTCTATTATTATTATTATTGCGGAGGAAATATAACAAGTATGAAAGAATTAATGGGATTTTATTGTTTAAATAATGAGATTGTTTAAGTTGTATCTTTATGTTTAATGAGCTATCATTTAACAATAATATTGATGTCAGCAAAAAAAATAAACAAGTAAGAAGGGTTGTCTTTAGCAGAGCTGCAATAACATTTTAAAAATAATTTCCTTAGTTACAAGTTTCAAAGATTTACTCACTTATTAAAATTTAAAAATATCTATTAATGGCAGGCCGGAGTAGAACCTGATACCGACCGAGTAACAATTGAGTTGTTTGTTATTTACTCAAGTATTAATCGGTGTATCTTCAAAATAAAGGTTGATCGCAATAGATATTATTATTATGAATATCTATGCACAAGAAAAAAAAAATCTACCGATTTGTTTTTGAGAAAAGTAAGGAACGCCGAAGTAAAAGATTATGTTTATAATATTTTCGCGTTCCTTACTTTTCTCAAAAACAAAGCGATAGATTTTTTTTTTCTTGTGCATAAATATTTGTAATAATAATATCTATTGCGCTTAACCTTCAATTTGCAAATACACCGATTAATACTTGAGTAAATAACAAAAATGCCAATTAGACAAGGACAGCGAATCCGGCCTGCTCTTAAAATCGAAATTAGAGCCGGTGAGTAGCTCAGTCGGTAGAGCATTAGATTTTGTAGTCTCACTTCAATATTTATTTGATATTACTTTTTCATGATCTTCAAAATTAACTTATAAAAATCCATTTTTTAAAAATGAATATTAATTTAATGTATACTAAAAAAATAAGAAGATATACAAGTATATATTAATAATTTGTGGATTGACAAGTACATTTCATTTCAAAACTTACTTTCTGCGAAAGTATAAAATAAGACAAGTATGAGTTTGTTTTTCACCTCCTAAAAATGAATTTAAACTTTCATCAAAGCAATGATAAGCGGACACTACACATATACTCATGATTATTGAATATCTTTTCATATTATTGTTTAATTTTAGAAAAAGAAAATCATTAGCTTGTAGCATATATCATGAAAATTATTCAGTTAAATTTATCAATAAATCCATTAATTAGTTATTGAGAACTTTGGGTTCCAAAATTAAATATTAAAATTTTTCAATTGTGTATCAGAAATTCAAAATTTTCAATAACTGGTGAATGGATTTATTTAAATATTTATTTGAATAATCTTTTGTGGTACATATTACAAGCTAATGCATTTCTTTTTCTTTTGAAATAAAATGTAAAAACAGTCAATACGTATATGTACAGGTGTAATGTTCTGTTTTACACCCCCTTAACTTTTTTATTATATTATTTATGAAACAATAAAGGTTTTCATAGATTTTATTAATAGGATCTGTAAATTTTTATTAAAGAAAATATTTAAAAACATGTTTATAAGTTTATTGTAATAATATCATATTCTGTAAATTAAACAAGAGAAAGTTCTGAAATCATTTAGAAAATAGACAAGTATATATTCATAATTAATAAAAAATTATTATGTGAATTAAACAAGGGAAAGTTATAAAATCCATTTATAGATAGTCAAGTATATTATGTCTTTATTATTATACTGTTTATAAAACAATTATTGTTTTCACAGATTTTTAAAAAACATTAAATGATATTATCAAAAAAATTACCATGTTTGTTATCAATCATTATATAAAAAAGTATAACACTATTGATTTTGTTAATTTTAATTTTTTTTTAAGAAAACAATTTAAAATATTTATCATAAGTACATTTTATATTAATCACAAGTACATTTCACTTCAAAACTTACTTTCTGCGAAAGTATACAATAAGACAAGTATGAGTTTGTTATTCATCTCCTAAAAATTAATTTAAACTTTCATTAAGGGAATGATAATCAAAGAATCAAACAAGAGAAAGTTATGAAATCACTCAGAACATAGACAAGTATATAAAAGCAAAACTAAAATATTTTTTCATAAATCATCAACCTCTTATTTGATACAATAAAATATTTCAAAACTTACTTTCAGCGAAAGTATAAAATAAGACAAGTATGAGTTTGTTTTTCATCTCCTAAAAATGAATTTAAACTTTCATCAAGAAAATGATAATCAAAGAATCAAACAAGAGAAAGTTATGAAATCACTCAGAACATAGACAAGTATATAAAAGCAAAACTGAAATATTCTTTCATAAATTATCAATCTCTTATTTGATACAATAAACTATTTAATTCAAATCTCCTAAAAATGAATTTAAACTTTCATCAAGAAAATGATAATCAAAGAATCAAACAAGAGAAAGTTATGAAATCACTCAGAACATAGACAAGTATATAAAAGCAAAACTGAAATATTTTTTCATAAATTATCAATCTCTTATTTGATACAATAAACTATTTAATTCAAATCTCCTAAAAATGAATTTAAACTTTCATCAAGAAAATGATAATCAAAGAATCAAACAAGAGAAAGTTATGAAATCACTCAGAACATAGACAAGTATATAAAAGCAAAACTGAAATATTTTTTCATAAATTATTAATCTCTTATTTGATACAATAAAATGTTTAATTCAAATAAAGCCAGCTTTATTTGTAAAAAAATAACCATAAACATACTTGGCAGCCCCTCTTCTTTATGGTTTAAAATGCTGATTCATTGAATCATGTCTCTGCTTTTGTATAATTTCCCTTCTTTTGGTTTTATTAAAATGTTTTCAGTTTCTTCATGTCCTATTAGAATAACTGTCTTTGCAATAAAATGAAATTTCGGACTAACCATCCTTTGCACTTTCATGTAAGCAAAGCATCTAAAACGTTTATTTGATTCAAATCTATTTCATAATCATTCTTGAATTTTTGAATTGTTGGTATCATGTCCAGTGGCGGCACTGCCGTAATGGAAGGTATGGAGTTACTCCATACCTAGGATTTGTTATGGTATGGAATTCCATACATACAATTCATTTTAAGACTAATTGTGAATTAATAGATTGTGAATTTAAATTAAAACAAGAAATTATATAATACGTATTATGTTCTTATGAAATAATATAATATATGCAATATAGGCTAGGAAAATAATACAATAACGCAATATGTGAAGTTTGAAAATAATCAATGCCAATGTAAAATTCGTATTTTAAATGATTATAATTAATTTTTGGGTCTCACATCTCACCCCAAATCCTTCAGTGATTTGTAGAATATTTTCGGAATCAAAAGAAAAATATAATAATTCATATAACATAATATTTCCCAATAAAATAATAGGATATATTTATTTTATGCCGAGGACAAAATATAATATACCTAATATGTGCATTTTGTTAATATTCAATCTTAATAGAAATTTCGTATTTTAAATGCTAATATTAATTATTTCAAGCAAATTTGTTGCCTTAAAATAGTTTTTTATAATATACAATTATAAACATGACTCTGATAATTAATTAAATATGTAATTGTCATAACCAAATTTTCTAATTGTGAATTTAAACAAATATAAGATATTACATAATACGTATTATCTTTCTATGAAGCATTACAATATATGCAATATATGCTTTGAAAAAAATATAATATACGTAATATGTGCATTTTGCAAATAATCAATACCAATGGAAAATTAATGTTAAAATTATAATATTTAATATTTGAGTCACTAGTTATTAAACGTTCAGTGTTAATATAAACTCTTACAGACTAATGTTAAAGTTCTTTCTTATGTCAGCTGTAATACTTTCAGTGTATTCTAATAGGTTAATCTTTTCCACTTACTTACGTGACATCCGATCAAAAGTAACCTTACTTATTATTGTTATTAGTTCTGTCATGGTGTATAAGACTTGTAGGAAATCTCGATACGTAAAAATAATAAACACGTTTTTAGCCTTGTTTATGTTGCAAAGATTTTAATATCATTGAGCTAATACATTTATTATTAGAATTAATCAGATTGTAAATATTAAATAAATTAAATATGAAGAAATTTTTAATAAAAATAAATCCGTTTGAAATTAATGAACAAAAAGAACCGCGAGCGATAGATATTTCAACAACAAATATTATTCCTGAAAAAAATGTTAACAAAGAAATAAATGAATATAGTGATCGTAAGTATTAAAAATTAATTAAAAAAATTTAAAACAAAAGATTTGTATGATTAGAGGTTATTAAGTCATTTCATGAATTTTTTTATAAACGTAAATATACACGAATTGGTTAACATTTTTTTCTTTACATTATTATATAATATGCCAAAAAGATTATCTAAATATTTTAAATACTCGTAATAGATATTTGCAAAATTTAATATTTCAAAGCATTATTTTTGTTTAAAAAATATCGATATGATGTACAAGATCATTTAAAATTAAAAAACCTAAACAATTGCATTTTTGTTTATTTATATAGACATGAATAATTGGCTCCTATAATTAAAATTCCATAAAAATCATTTTTTTTTTTTTTTTATTTCAATTTCAGAACAAAAACAATCAGTGCCCGAATCATTTAAAAAATGGAAAAATATAAATGGCTAAAATTGAATGAATCAAGTAAAGCCATCTGCGTGATTTGTACAGAGGCTGTTAACAAACGTTTATTAATTGTAAACAATAAAAACATAGGCATTTCAAGAAAAGCTTACGTAGAGGAAGGATTTTCTTGCTGGAAAAATGCTACTACTGCATTTAAAACACACGAAAAAAGTGAATTACACATCCATGCAATTCAAGTAGTTTTAAGCGCTAACGAAAAACATAATATATTAGATCATTTAAGTATAGCAAAGAAAAAAGAAATGGTAGAATCAAGAATAGCATTATCTAAAATTTTCACGACAATACTTATATTGGCAAAACAAGGTCTCGCTTTAAGAGGGCATGACGAGATTCGTTCAAATTTATTTCAGATTTTAAATTTGAGAGCGGAAGACGTACCCGAATTGAAAACTTGGTTACTACGAAAAGGAAATAAATGGCTTCACCATACTATTACAGACGAGATAATTAGCCTTATTTTAGATAATCTTTCAAATATAATTGTAAACAAAATCAAAACAAATAAATACTATTCCATTATGATAGATGAGACATCGGATATTTCACGACTTGAACAAGTTTCAATTTGTATTAGAACAGTTAATGATGATTTAAATGTTAATGAATTTTTTATGAAATTTTGCAATACAGGCAGCACAAAATCTGAGGCACTTATGTCAATCATTACTGAATATTTAGCTAGAATATCATTAGATATACATGACTTGAGAGGTCAATGTTATGATGGAGCCAGCAACGTAGCTGGTAAAATTACAGGTCTTCAGACTAGAATTCGCGAACTCGAACCACGTGCTATTTTCGTATATTGCTCAGCTCATTCTCTAAATTTGGTAGTACAGGACGCTCTTGAAGATATCACGTTTGTTAGAAATTTTATAGGCATAACTAAAGAAATTATCAACTTTTTACGTGATTCTCCAAAACGTTTATATAATTATAAAATTATCCAAGATTTTCAATCAGAAGATCGTACGATTATGTTATCTCCATATTGTCCCTCAAGGTAAGTTAAAAAAAAAAAAAAAAAAAAAAAATCATTTTTTTTACATTGTACAATCGGAAAAATAAATGACGCTTAATAAAAATTTTGATATGATATATTATATTAATATATTTATGTTTTTAATTATTAATGATATAAATAAATTTATCTATTAAAATTACATATTTAAACATAACAATGTCGATATATTTTGCAGATGGGTAATGAGAATAAAATCATTGAAATCAATATTCGTGAATGATAATTATAAAGCTGCTATTGAATTTTTTGAAATGCTCAGTACCGATCGTACTTCAGATCCAAGTCATTCAACCAAAGCAATTGGGTTCTTACATAACATGTATTCTTTTCAATATTATTATCTTCTAACGATAATAATTGAAATATTTTCACAAATTGAAACTCTAAACCTACAACTTCAAAAATCAGATTTATGTGTAAACGAATCTCACAATAAAATTGAAATAATAATTGAACATCTGCAGGAAATGCGACGCTCAAAATTTGATTCTATTTGGTCGAAATGTATTGACAACGCTAAAGCTTTACAAATAGATGAACCTGTTGTAGCCTGTCCTAGAAAAATTCCTAAACGTTTGGATTGTAGCTCAACCACTGCCCATATATTTAATAAACCAGAAGATTATCATAGGAAACAGTTTAACGAAATTATCGATCAGACATTAATGTCCTTTTCTGAAAGATTTAATACCGATACAATGAAACTTTTAAACAAATTTGAAAATTTTGTCATTGGTAAGACCGATGTCAATGTGTCCGTGATTGAATCTTTTTATAACATTTATACGGAAGGTAAGAATTCTGCTGTCATTGAAATAGATGGTGAAAAATTAGAGAAGCAAAAGGAATTATTTATAAATACAGTAATAAGAAAAAATATTAATATCAAGTCACTAAAGGATGTAATTACTTATCTAAAGCAGAACGATGCTCTTAGAGATATTCTTGACGAATATACTAAATTCGTAAAACTTTTGCTTACAATACCGGGCTCAAATGAGAGATCATTTTCAACTTTGCGACGTCTTAAAAGTTATTTAAGATCAACAATGCTTCAAAAAAGATTAAACGATCTCGCAATAATCCATATTCATCAAGATTTAATTAATGAATTGAATATCGATGAATTAATAAATTGTTTTGTTAGAAAAAATTCAAAAAGACAATCTATATTTGCACTGGTATAATAAAAATATTTAATATTAATTTATTAAATTATTTTATCATGTAATCACAATTAAATATAAGTTTTTTTGTCACAGCTCTCTAAACATATAATTCTGTTCATATTTTCTGTTAAACCATCTCTTCATATTTATTTTAAATGCCATAATTATTAGTATATATTTTTTATTTTAAACATAATGATTAAAATGAAAATTGTTTTTTAAATTTGTATTTTTATTTGGCCCACCCTAAAACAACTCTGATTCCCATTAAATTCATGCAAACTCCATACCTAGAAAATTTTTGTAGGTTCAAAAAACACTTTAAAATTACTCTTATAACTATTTAATAAGATAATTGTCGTAACCGAATATTCTGTTAGTTGATTTAAAGAAAAACAATAAATTCTATTATACGTAATATCTTTTGATGAAATAATACTAAGTTTGTGTTAAATGCCCGAAACAAAAGGAATATAAACGTAATATGTGCATTTTGAGATTAATTAATGTTAAAGAAAAATTCGTATTCTACATGATAATCTCGAATATTTTAAGACGACCGCTTGCTTGATATTTGTTAAATAATTAATAAATGCAGAGCACAATTTATATTAAATAAAAAGTCTTTATTTAATCTATACAAAATAATTAAATTAAATGATCTCTTTTTAATAATGAAAAGCAACTTCTGGCTTTAACCAACGGACTTGAACTGAACTGAACGACGACGAGACGCAACTTGATTCTCTTCAACTGTCTATTAAAATATTTTCAATAGATGGCGACACCTAGTATGAGTGTGTATATTTTCAACACTCCCTCCCACACTCATACATATTTTAATTGAAAGAGTTGTAGCATATCTCTCGTTCTTATTGTTTCTGTTCTGATCGTTTATTTAGTTCCTGTAATATAGAGAAAAAGTTTGTTAATAACTTAACTAAAATACATATCAGAAATATAATCAGTCATTATTATCAGTCATTAAATATTTGTTTGGTCAATCGTTCATGTAATTCAAATGACAAAAGTTTCGTGAATACATCATTATCTGACTTTTAGAAGAAATTCAACTGACAATAATTAAACCTCTAGTTACACATTCCTTTACATAATGTTTTTTTTTTTTTATTTTGGTCATATGTCTTAATTTGTTTCCGCCTCCAGTATTAACGCTTGCTTCTGCTGCCTTGTTATCGCACCATAATAGAATTGATGCTAATTCTTGTTTTAACAATCTTTTAAAATTTGATATAAGGATATCAACTCTTGAGCACATTTGTCTGCAAAAACATATCTCTGTCTGTTAATTCTTTAGGATATTGTATCTTCGAAAAACTTGATTTCATAGCTACTGGTCATAAAAGAATCTTTGCAGTCGTCAAAACTTGCATCTAAAAATCCTTGTAAACAGTCTTTTGTATCCAAGTTCAAAGTCTTTTGTTCCTCTTCAGTATTCAAATACTCTTTCAACCTTCTACCAGTTATTTTCAGTAAAGTTTACTTGCATTGGTTTCTTCTTTTCTTCAATCTGTCTTCTCTTCCTATTGGCTACCTGATTGATTACCATAGGTGTTCGTTGAGTGGGTGATTGATCCAAACTAAACTTATTTGGCATTTTGTTTATTTATTGTTCTTGCTTAATGCTCAGTATCCTTTTTCTGTCTTATTTTATTTCTGAGCCTAAAGAACTTTTAGTCTCACCAGTTTCTGTCATTTTAAATACTTCCTTTACACGTGTCTTCATTCTTTCAAGCATCTTTACATTGTCGCAAACTAACAGGATGTCATCTGCATACTATATCAAGATAAGAAATCCGTCTTTTTCCTGCTGAGTAAATAGACAAGGCTCATTGATGAATGATCTAAGTCCACATTTCTTTACTGTCTTTTTAAATCTTTCATTCCAAAATTTTAAACTGACTTTCAAATCATATAAAGCATTTTTCAATATACAAATTTTGTTTTGTTTGATCCTTTCATAAGCAGTCATCCCTTCAGGTATTTCCAAATATATCTCACTGTTTCAATATTCATTTAGAAAAGCTGTCTTCACGTCCATCTGACATATTTCTGAATCCAGTTTGTTTGCCATTGCCAGTATAGATCAGATTAAATGTAATCGTGAAATCGGTGCATATGTTTCTTGAATATCATACTTATTTCTGTCTTTAAAACTACAAATTACTAGTCTGGCTTTATATCTTATTTTACTGTCTTCTTTCTTTTAAATACCCATCTTGAATATATAAGGTTTGATCCTTTTCTGTCATTCATTACAATTAATCTGTCAACTAATTTTCATACATTATTCTTATACATAGATTCTAATTCTTCAATAATAGTTTTGGTCCATTTTTTGTTTATCTTTTGACTCCATGGCTTCCAAGTGTGTGCCAGATCATTATTTATTTCTGCTAATAAAACATGAGTTTCTTCATTTATCTTATTTTCTATACTTGTTTGTGTTTCCATTGGTAATTGAATCTGTCGTTTTGTTTTCTCTCCCTCCGATTCTCGCACTTCATATTCAGTATTTTTCTTAACCTTTATCGGTCGTCTTACTAATTTTTTTTTTTTTTTTCTCTCCCTCCAATCCTTGTTACTTTTTATCAGTCTTATTATTTTCGTTTCTTGGTCGTCCAACTGGTCTTTTGAATTTCTCTCCCTCCGATTTTTGTATTCGTGTTTCATTTTCTCTGTCTTCTAATACAAAATTCATAAACCATGTATCTTTATCTTTTCATCAATTTGTTTCAGTCTTGTATATCAGTTGTTGCATATCTGTCCTTGTAAACTAATTTTTCGTTGAATCGTACATCTCTACTTTCTTAAAGTTTACATAAGACCCATTTTGTCTAAATTCATTATTTGCAAAGGTTCAATTGTTCAATGCTTGACTGTCTTAAATGGCAATTTGTTAAACTTTGCAATCATACACACTTCACAATCTTTCAACGTATCATCAAATACAGCCTGTTTTAAAGTCTTGATATTAGGAAATTTTTATTGTAATTTTCTTAAATAATCAATTGATGAATGGCCCATTCGAAAATGCCACAACATAGCGTAGTTGTTTGTATTAATTTTCTCCGTCGCTTTTGTATTTTCAATCTCACATAAAGATTCTTCACTGACTTTAAAATTATGTGATTTATAAATATTTCTGTCTGCAACCTAAATATTTTTTTCTTCTTTGACTGTCTGATTTTCTTGCTTTTCATTAAATTGATTATTTTCTTCAATATTCTGTTCTTCATTCATTCTACTTGTCGTTACATATACTAGAACCTGTCTTTATTTTTAATTATCTGTCGCTTCTGATTCAAATTCAGTCAACCAATATGGCTGATTATATATTGGTAAGGATGAAAAATTTTCATTTAAGTTTTCCATGCAGATTACTCTGTCTAAAATAATAAATTTTCCATGAGTCGTATTTGTTTGCACGCTTCCTTCTTCCTTAGATTTAAGATTTGCGCTGCAGTCTTTATTTGCGCATTGGATTCCGTCTAGTTGTTCAATAAAGGTCCTGAAAATCAACTTTGAATTTGTCAAACGTTCTGTCGCACCACTGTCAGCACTCGGTTCATTAGTCTTCTTGTTTCTAGATTCTAATTGGTTAAAACTGCCTCCTTTTTGATATTTTCTTCTGTTATATTTTACATAATTTTCTTGTCTCCTTTTATTGATAGATTTTGCTCGTTTTTGATTAACATTATTAATTAAATTAGCTATCTTATTTATGAATGCTGTCCGACCTGTACTTTCTTTATTTTTATTATTATAATATTTTGATTCATACCTTTTTCTGTCTTTCTGTCTCGAGTGTCCCTGACGCTTTGGACATGTTGAGATCACATGGTCACGAGTAAATCTCTGACAAAAGAAACACTTCTTTATGCTATTTCCCTGTCGTGGGCAGTCACTGGCACAGTTTCCATAGCTGTCGTATTCAAAATATCGCACTTTCTGTATCGCCCTTAATATGGCCGTCATAGCTGTCGTTTGATGTATTTCAACCTGTATAATAAGTAACTTTAGTTTATCATGAGATAACCCTTTCACCATTACAATTTCTGTCATAAAATATATTCTTTCTACTTGATGTACTTTGCTTATGATAGCATCAACAAAGAAATCTCTTTCGTTTTCTTCAGGCAACAATTTAAATTTTGGCATGTTATTATAAATTCTTACTATTTCTTCAAATCTGTCTATAAAACTGCCTTTTCTTTCGCTGGATTATACTGTATGTTGTATTTTTTTTTTTTTTTTTTTATAGTAGGTGGAGTTAAATTCACCTCAATTTAATTTCTTTGAATTCTATTCAACAATTCAACTGGATCTTTAATTTCCATAAGTCTAACATGATAGTCTTTATCTATTCTATTTATTTAAATATCACGAACTTTCATTTGCTACAATAGTACTATCTACAACATACAATAAGTCCAGCGAACTCAATTCAGATAAAATAATCCAAAGTTCTCAAATTTAATTTGAGTCGTTAAAAATAAAATAAATATAATTATAAATATAATAGTGTTTTACTGATCCGTCTTTTCCAGTCAGTCAAGTTTTGATAATTTCTGTCAACTGTTTAAAAACGTCTAAAATACTGTCGTTTTCTTTATTAAGTCTTTTATTTATTTTTATTTGGATTAAACGCAATATTTTCAATTTATTTACCGGTCCTAAGTGTTCGTCCAAGTGTTCTGTCAAGTTCCCGAAACCTTTTGCATTAAGTGTATAATTTTCAAAATCATTGTTTACCTTATATGTCGTTTTGCTGTCTTTGGATTTATCTGTCCTTTCTGCCTCGTTACCTGTAGTGATCCTCCTTTCCCTGTTCAAAATCCTTCCTCATCGAATCCAAAGTCTGGCTGCCAAAGACCCGCGTGGCGCTTCCCTCCTTTATCATCAAAGTCATCAAAGCGTCATTTTTTTTTTTTTTTTTTTTTTTTTTTTTTTTTTTCTTCTCTTTTTCTTTGCCATTTCTGTCTTAACTGTATTAAGCTTATCCATTACCTTGTCCAATTTGTCAGATAGGTCTAAATCAAAATTTTCATTATAATAATCATGCTTAAAAATCTTACTCTCATCGTCAAATTTTCTGTCATAAATTTTTTTTATTCTATTGACAAAACAACAAAATATTTATTTAAAAATTTTTTTTTTTTAACTTTTTATTTGACTTTACCTGCCAATTTTGATTTAATCATTTCATTCATTCTGTTTTCTGTCTCTATCTTTATTTCTGTCGTTTCAATCGTAATGTAATCCCATACGTTCTTCTCTGTCTTTAGTTCCGTCTTCGTTCTTATTTTCATCTGTATTTTCCATCGTATACATATTTTTCAAATACATCATTCAATTTTGCTGTCAAACCTTTGATTTGTTTTTGTCTTTCCTTATCTGTCACTATTTGACCTCCTGCAGTTAATTTGACTACAGTTTTCACAGAGCCGTCTTCAAAACCGTCACTTTATTCTACTTTTTGTTCTGTCTCGTTATATAGCCCCTCCGTCTTCTCAGTCTCATTGCTGTCGTTTATTCTGTCTTTTCTCTCTTTCTTATCAGTCATAGTGTGGCCACCTGTCGTACAATAGGGCATATATAATCTGTCTTCACTCTGTCTTCATCTCTGTGACTGTCCTTATCACCAGGTCAAATTCTTCACTCATAACGTACTTGTCAACTATATAGGAATAGTAAACCAATATAAATAAAATTCATGTAATTTTGCCAAACACAAGCAAAACTAGAAAGTTTACGTTAGAGTTAGTTATATATATATATGAGCTTAATAGACCGAACACAAGCCCTTCAAGCTCAATATAACTATAAAATAAAGTGAATCAACCTAATATGCCGAATACAAGCAATATTAGGTCATTCATATTTATGACAATTTAAGAGAATCAATCTAACATGCCGAACACAAGCATTGTTAAATCAATCAAATTTGCCAGTTATTTATGTATATTTTTATGTTTATAATAATACATATGTGCTATTATTTCCATACACAATATACTGAACACAAGTATTATTATGTATGTGAAAGCAGCAACTATGATCGATCAATATTATTTTTAAAACCATGGATATATTTATTAAAAAATATTTTAAATATATTTTTCTTAAAGTCGTTCTTTTCTGTCTTTTTTTTTTTTTTTAATCGGTCTTTTGTATACATTTACATAAACTTTATTTTTGTCCGCTTTGAGATAGTTTGTTTCGCTTCACTAATTCTGTCTCTTTCTTAATCTGTCAATTTTATTGCAACGACGCGCACGCTTCTATACATTTACGATCACACTTATATACTGTCTCTTTTCATTATGCTATAACCATGTTATACGTACATATGTATACATATATACCTGCGAGTTTATTCTCGCCTTTTAGCAGTCACCGCCTTTCTGTCTTTTTCTAATTGCGCGCGCACGTCTTCACGGTCCTTTTATTGTACACGACGTCGATGTCTTTTCATCAACTCGACTTGGGCCTATGGCCGCCATGTGCATTATTATCTTTCAATTTTTAGAAGTCAGACCAATGCCTTTCTTCCTTCAGCAATCATACTTAGTATTTCAACATAAAAACGCGTCCGTTTTTACATTTATTTTTAATTATAGCGAAATTTAACCAAATCCGAGCGGCACTTTTTGCAAATATTAGTTTTTAACCGGTTCTTATTTATTTCTGTCTATACTGTCATAAATATATTCAGATCACTCGCGTGCATCCACTATACATACATATATATACACACATCTATATATATACACACACATATATATATATATATATATACACACATAATACGTTCATACGTAAAAAAACCTTTTTCACTACGTGTTGTCGTTTATTTAGTTTATCAATTTTATTTTGTGCGTGCATGGTCTCCTCATTCTATATACATACACACACACACACATAAAGCATACAAAATTTTCTCACGCACGCATAAATCTGTCATACTGACAAACATTGTGTCATTTAACCCAACATAGCGACTTATTTTATTTCTCTCTCACTCTCTCTAAAAAATTTCTCCGACTCCTTGCCGTCGTTCATCATCATCATTCATTTTTTTTATTTTAATAATCATAATTATTTCGTGCGTGCACGGTCCTCTTCTTTCTATGTATATACATATACATACACGTATACATATACATGCATGTATACAACATAAGAATATCGCACAAACACGCACGAACCTGTCGCTTTCCGGCTTTACCTCGCGTCATAGCACCCAACATGGCGACTCGTTTTATTTCTCTCTCACTCTCTCTCACTATAGACTAGCGCATGACGCTATCTATCTCTGTCTTTAACTTTCTTTTTCAAGCGCACATACGACGCCATTACTGCCGTATAGCATTGAGAGAGAATTAAAACAAAGTAAAACTCTTACCCGGAGTCAACTCCTTTCTTCCTCCCTGCTGTCCTTCATCCCGTCTTCCTGCTCCTCCACTCGCCATCTTCGACGCTTCCACCAGGAGACAAAAAAACAAAACCACCAAATAAACCGACGCACACACCAAACTATAAAAATCCCTTTTTCAATTTTATTTTACTATTCGCGCAGTTAGAAGCACTCTGGGCTCATAACCTGTTAAATAATTAATAAATGCAGAGCACAATTTATATTAAATAAAAAGTCTTTATTTAATCTATACAAAATAATTAAATTAAATGATCTCTTTTTAATAATGAAAAGCAACTTCTGGCTTTAACCAACGGACTTGAACTGAACTGAACGACGACGAGACGCAACTTGATTCTCTTCAACTGTCTATTAAAATATTTTCAATAGATGGCGACACCTAGTATGAGTGTGTATATTTTCAACAATATTATTTTTCAATAATATTTAATTACAAATTTAGTCATAGAGTTCTTAACCACTAATGTTCCAACTGCATATGACTAATATAGCTCTCTATAATTTTTTTATATAACCAACAAATGATGTGATATTAGTATTATGTGTTCGGGATAAAATACGATATACGTAATATGTATAAGATTTAGACAAGGACAGCGAAATTTTTCTATCCCACCACTTTCCAAATGACGTTCATTGATTGGTCTAGAGGCTTCCCCCACCCTACCAAATTGAACCGAATCTTTCGAAACCGCTTCTATACATGCGATTTTTGAGGCTCCGTCTACAATTTTCTAATATCATCAAGAAACAATGTGATATTTGTATTATATATTCAGGAAACAATGCCATATTTGTATTATGTATTCAAGAAACAATGCAATATTTGTATTATCTTTTCAAGAAAAAATGCCATGTATGTATTATGTGTGCGGGATAAAATACGATATACGTAATATGAATAAGATTTAGACAAGGAAAGCGAAATTTTTCTATCCCACCACTTTCCAAATGACGTTCATCAAAAAATATTACATATTATTTTATTTCGTGTTTATCATTTCATTATATATAACAATCAGGGGCGGGGGGGCTGCGACAATATAGCGCGCCAACGTGTAACAGCGTTATTTTTTTTTGTCGGATAATTACTTTTACAGAAAAGTTTTACATAATTTTTTTTTTATTTAAAATCATAGCAATACCTTTTTTTATTTATTTACAAAAAATCATATTAATTTTTTTATTTGAAGTTTGTACCTATATACGAATCGGTTAAATGAATTATTAATTTTTATGTTTTAATTTTATTAATGCAATGTATGTATTATGTGTTCGGAATAAAATACGATATACGTAATATGAATAAGATTTAGACAAGGACAGCGAAATTTTTCTATCCCACCACTTTCCAAATGGCGTCGGTGATTGGTCTAGAGGCTTCCCCCACCCTACCAAATTGAACCGAATCTTTCGAAACCGCTTCTATACATGCGATTTTTGAGGCTCCCTCTACAATTTTCTTATATCATCAGGAAACAATGCGATATTTGTATTATCTTTTCAAGAAAAAATGCAATGTATGTATTATGTGTTCGGGATAAAATACGATATACGTAATATGAATAAGATTTAGACAAGGACAGCGAAATTTTTCTATCCCACCACTTTCCAAATGACGTTCGGTGATTGGTCTAGAGGCTTCCCCCACCCTACCAAATTGAACCGAATCTTTCGAAACCGCTTCTATACATGCGATTTTTGAGGCTCCCTCTACAATTTTCTTATATCATCAAGAAACAATGCGATATTTGTAGTATATATTCAAGAAACAATGCGATATATGTATTATGTGTTCGGAATAAAATACGATATACGTAATATGAAAAAGATTTAGACAAGGACAGCGAAATTTTTCTATCCCACCACTTTCCAAATGACGTTCGGTGATTGGTCTAAAGGCTTCCCCCACCCTACCAAATTGAACCGAATCTTTCGAAACCGCTTCTATACATGCGATTTTTGAGGCTCCCTCTACAATTTTCTTATATCATCAGGAAACAATGCGATATTTGTATTATCTTTTCAAGAAAAAATGCAATGTATGTATTATGTGTTCGGAATAAAATACGATATACGTAATATGAATAAGATTTAGACAAGGACAGCGAAATTTTTCTATCCCACCACTTTCCATAATTTTCTTATATCACTAACAAAGAATGTGAAATATTAATTATATGCTCTGGATAAAACAGGATATACGAAATATATGCAAATAATGAATACTAATATGTAATTGTCACAACCAAATGTTCCGTTTGTTGATATATAGAAAAACAATAAATTGTATAATACGTAATATCTTCAGATTTAATAATACAAAATAGGTAATATATGCTCATAACAAAATTAAATATACGCAATATGAGCATTTTGAGAATAATCTATTGATGAGTTTAAAATCAATGAATAAATAAGTTATTATATTAACAAAAATTAAAAAAGATAATATATTTGTACACTAAACACTCTTATTCACATTTGACGCATACTAATTCCATACCCAGTAAAATGGCCAGTCGCCGCCTCTGATCATGTCATTTATTGCATGCGGTGTTATGTTGTAGGCATAAACTGACGCATTGAATGCCAAGTTTCACATGTTCTCTGGTAAACCAGAATCATATGTAAGGGCTCTTACCTTCTTTTGTACAGTTTGATAAAACCTTTCTGCAATTCCATTGTCCTAAGATGTATCTGTATAAACAAATTGATTTTCTGCATCCAGTCTTTCCAAAACTTCTTGAGTATATCCATCTGTAGTTACGCGCGCACGTCCTCACGGTCTTTTCATTGTACATGGCGTCGACGTTTCAACTCGCTTCCTATCTGTGGCCGCCATGTTTGCACGCGCCTCTATCTATACATTTTTCGGAAATTAAGAAATCACTCTTCTTTCTACGTACATCTACACTTTACATTTATACGTGAAAACGCGTCCGCTTTTGCATTTATTTTTTTTATTAAAATGAAATTTCATCAAATCAAAGCAGCACTTATTTACGAAAAACTAATTTTCCTGTCTTTTCTCAAATATTCACTTTTAACCGGCCTCTATTTAACTTCCCTTATTTTTAATTAAATTTGCAAAATACACCCTTTGCAACCGTACGATGATTTTACTGTTCATAGTCGTTTACATGTATAATCCGTCGTTTCACTCAAGTCACACTCGCGACGTTTTTCTTTCTCTTTACTTGTAAGAACTCGCACTTCTCTGTTTTATTATATTTTTATTTTCTTACCAACTGTCGTGCTACTGGCGTTGTTCCTTCCTTCTGTGCTGCTCGAGATTCTGTCGCTCATGTTAGCCTTTTGTGTAATTTCTTTCACACACTGCCCCACACCGTCACAATTGCAGTACACACAACACAAAGAAGCGAGGAAAGCAGACAAGAAAAACGTTTTGTAAATTTACTTTTAATTAATAAAATCTATTATGAACGCGGTGATAATGAGCTGCTCCAAACTTTACAAGCCGCAAGAAAAGTGAAAAAAAACGCGCAGTTGAAATCGCTCTTGGCCCATAACTTGTTCAAATTAGCGAGAGGTGACCTGAATGAAATAAACGAAATTAGATAATAATAAATAATTTATTATAAAATACACAAAATTATAATACAACTTGACTGTCTAACAGTCATCCACGGAATGAACAAACGCCGCCTTACGGCGGCGCCACACACTACACACACGATTGAGCGTGTTCCTATTTTTAACATATAATTTAACGAATGCATAGTTTAGGATTTTATTCTAATATTACATTACATAGTACTATCTTATCATTATTTTAGATATTTTTTTAACTTGATCCTTTAATGTGAAGAAGGCAGTATATCTAAATCTTATGAGGTTTTAAAATTTACCGTCATATAAAATATGCAAGCAATGCGTATTGCGTAGCGTATACCATGAAGACAAAGTTAAGCAAATACCAAATGCTGCAAGAAAAGACGTTCAACCAATTTTGAACATTGAACATACATGCTCCAGATGTTTAGCAGTCCTAAAAGGTGCTTGCACATGACTCAGTTATTCCATTAAGTTTTTCGCATTAGTGGAAATCACTTCCATTTCTATATTCCAAAGAAGGCGGCGTTTCTTTTCACTCAAGCTAAATAAAAAGTTACTAAGCTAAATAAAAAATGAACGATTTCTGATTATCATTAATTCATCTATTTACTTTAACGTATTTTATTTTCCACTTGCAGTGAATGAAGATCTTTTGTTAACATAATTATAGAAAAATTAAGCACATAAGCTGTATTAGCTTTCGTAAAAAGTCTATTGCTTAAAAAGATAAATATATCAAATAAAGAAATTTTCATTCTTTAATTCAGTATTTTTAAGAATGACAAAATTAAATAACAATTGTAAAAACTTACTTTGGGTTGCATTCACAATATCAACTAGCAAATTTTTCCATCAGTTGATCAGTCTTTTGTGCTTCTTCGGGTAATCTAGATCCTTCAATAAAGTATCTTCATGCAGTAACAAGATCCCTATCAGCGATTATAATCACAACCAAGTAATGTATAACTACATTTGATCAATGTAGTTATACATTACTTCGTTGTGATTATAGTCACTAAGAAAATCACCTATAGCAGTCTTGTCAAGTCGCTTATATAACCACCGCGCTACATCTTCAACTGTGATACCAAGTAGACTTTGTTCTTGCAAGTATTGCCAATGAATATAGACGCTTATAAAAGCGTACTTTTAAATGGGAAATTTCTGCCAAAAATGAGTTGCCCAGCTACTGAGGGCGCCACCAGATCCCATGTATTTTTATATCTATATATATCAAATTTTTCATATGTATAGATATACAAACAATGTTAAAGTGTTACCCAGGTTTTCGGACGAAAAATTTAACCCAGAAGAATCCTTCTATAAGCGTCTATCTTCTTTGGTATTGCACACTTTAAACTGGTTTATGCTTAAATCTGTAAGCCATTTGGTCTCTGGGTCTCAAGGATGAGGAAGAGATCTAAGGGAAATAATAATTTCAAGCTGTAATACAGATAATTGCAGTTTATTAATACAACTCCTTATCACAACGCTTGGTTCACCTGAGAGTACAAGACAAGACAGTACTTAACTTGATGAGGATCGAGAACGGTCTATGCTTGCTAGCTAGAAAGAGTCGTGCTCTCCTTGTAGCGCTCACATAGCGCTCTATGTCGCTCGCTTGCGCGCTGCTAGTTGCGCGTGGCACTTACGCGTGCCACGTACATACATACATGAGTGTGTGCCCACAATACTCCCGCATAAATAACCAGAAATGGTTATTTACATACGAGTGACATTTAATCACAATGTTTTTTTTCATTATTATTTTACAAAATGCTATTACGCAATTAAATTACTTATTTACACTTAATAATTGCTCGCACAATCAACAATACGTGTTTATTTGTACTTTAATTATAATTGTTCGCGCAATTAATAAATTCATACTTACATATCATACATACTTGATTATTTTACATATTTTATACATTCTTTTTTTTTACGCTCGCTTTACATATTTTTATTTTACACCTTTTTTTACCTATTAATATACTATTAATCTTTTTTCTCTTCAAAACATTCGGTATAAATTTCTCTCTTCCCTGTTAAAAAAGTTCGTACTGATTCAGTACTGATTTCACATTGAAATCAGGACTTGGTTAACATTGAATCAGTGTAAAATCAACATAAAATTTGAACAAAATCAGTACTGTGCATGTCCTGAAAATGGTTCCATAACGCAACTCAAATAAGGTACAAAATTTGAGCCTAATCGATATTGAATCAGTGTGAAATCGGTACTGAATTCGGGAAAGAATATTCGTATACGAAATGAGAGAATCAACTCAGTACGTAATCAGTACACCATTTCAACCAAATTCGTACGAATCGTTTTCAAAATACGTGATTTTTCAGTTCTCAATCAATGCCAAATCAGTACTGAATTTGGGAAAGAATGTTCGTATACGAAATAAGAGTCAGGACGTAATCATGATTACGTCCTGATTTTTTACAGAGTCGATTCTGTGATTTCGTATAAGAATATTCTTTTTCGAATTCAGTACTGATTTAACACTGATTAGGAACTGAAAAGTCACGTATTTCGAAAACAATTCGTACGAATTTTGTTGAAATGGTGCATTGATTACGTACTGATTTCGTACTGAGTTGATTCTCTCATTTCGTATACGAATATTCTTTCCTGAATTCAGTACTGATTTCACACTGATTTAATATCGATTAGGCTCGAATTTTGTACCTTATTTGTGTTGCGTTATGGAACTATTTTCAGGACATGCGCAGTACTGATTTTGTTTAAATTTTATGTTGATTTGAATCACTGATTCAATGTTAACCAAGTCCTGATTTCAATGTGAAATCAGTACTGAATCAGTACGAACTTTTTTAACAGGGTTTTTTCTACTTTTTCCTTATCATTTACTTTATCATTATTTATTACTTCAGTTTCCATTCTATCGTCATTTTGATTCTGCTCATTATTGACGTCGTTATTGTTACTAAGTAACTCGTTACTATTTTCTTTATTGACATAATCAATTGTGTCATAATTTTCTTCTTGTTGCTCGGGTGAAGCTTCATTATGTATCTCTACCTGCGTTGTTACCGCGTTATGTTCCTCATTTACTACTTTTGTCGTTCCATTATCATTAACAAATTGCCTATGGCTATTGTTATTAACAATCAGTTTATCGCTATTACTATCACTGCTACTACCCAGTTGTCTTTGCTCTATGTTATTTGCTTCATCTTCCCCCTCTACTTCATTATTTAATAAATAAGCTGGTTTGAACCTCTCTATGTTCACCGTCACATTTTTATCACCTTTCCGTATAACAAAATTACGGCCATTTTCATGCCTTGATATGACCTTATATGGCCTTGTGTACGGCTGAACAAGGAGAGGTTTTACTGCTCTCTCACACACATGTGTGCATTTCTCGAAGTCTTTAAACACAAATGCTTTCATCGAATGGTTATGCCTTACTGGTACAGGCTTCACCTCGTTCATATATTCCTTAAATTCAAATAGAAACAGGTTATGATCTCTTATATCTGTCTCCTTGAAATCACGCATGTCACCAGGTATGGTTAGAGTCGTTCCATATAGAAAATCTGCTGGACTGGCATCCGTGTCTTTTCTTATTCGCGTTCTTAACCCTAGCAAAATAGTGGAAAGGACTTCAGTCCATCAGCGACAGGATGATATGCCGTAGTACGCACTCTTTTGTAGCCTATAAGTTGTAAAAGTTCCGTAAACATAACAAACTCAAATTGTTTGCCTTGATCGGTGGCAATTATAACTGGTGCCCCAAAGCGTGCCACCCACATATCATAAAAAGCGTCTGTGACAGTGGGAGCCGATGCGTCGTAAACGGCACCGCCTCCGGCTACCTAGTATACCTATCTATCATGGTCACTAAATACTTGTAACCTTTGCTAAGTGGCAACGGACCTACAAAGTCGACATGAACGTGGGTGAACCTCGCAACTGGTTCACTAAATTTCATGGGCAAAAACTTGTTTCCCTTGTTACTTTAGATCTTTGTCATCCAATGCACGTTTTACACCAAGATGTTATTTGTCTGTTCATGTTCGGCCACACGTACTATTTTCTGATCATCTTACTCGTTGATCGAGCAGATGGGTGCGCCTTATTGTGGAAGAGCTCGAAAATGACTGTTTTGAGCGCCTCTGGAACATATGGCCTGAGTACGTCTTGAGTGATTTCGCAATAGAATGGCGTATTCTCTGCGTCATAGTGCAGTCTAACCAACTTTAGCTGATGCTGCGGATCGTTTATAATCTGCTGTAGCTGCTGATCTTCTCTCTGCTTTTTAGCTATTTCATCAAGAGATGAGGTCATGGGGAATCTAAAATCGTCAATTCTTGATAACGTATCTGCTACCACGTTGTTCTCCCCAGGCAAATAACATATCTTAACATTAAATTCTGCAATATGTACAAGCTCACGAGCTCTTAAAGCTTGACAACTCTCAAGGCTTTGTTCCAGCGCATATATCAGTGGCTTATGATCAGTATAAATTTTTATTTCTATTCCTTCTAGGTAGTAATTAAAATATTTTATCGCTTCATATATAGCCATTAACTCGTGGTCATACGTCGAATATCTCGATTGTGCAGGGGTGAACTTTTTAGAGAAAAACGCTAAAGGTTCCCATACATTATCTATTTTTTGTTCTAATGACGCGCCCATCGCGAAATTTGACGCATCTGACACTAACCTTACTTCAGCATCTTATTCTGGAAACGCAAGATACGCAACATTAGCCAATTCTTCTTTTATTGTATTGAACGCCTTCTTTGCTTCTACTGTCCATTCTACTGGTTGTTTGTCCTTCTTTTTTATGTCTTTTATCATGGCAACGAGTGACTTCTGTACCTTTGCAGCTTTTAGCAAGCTTTTTCTATAAAAGTTTACCGTACCCAAGAAACGTCTCATCTCATCTTTCGTTTTGGGTTTTTTCAACGCCCTTATTGCTTCGACTTTAGATAGATCTGGTTTAAATCCGTTTTTGTCCATCTGATGGCCTAAAAAAATCAATTTATCTACCCCAAACTGACATTTATCAATGTTCAGCTTTAGGTGGAACTTCTCCAATCTCTCTAAGACGATCTTCAGATGATTTTGGTGGTCCTATTCTGATGAAGATGCTACCAAAATGTCATCTACAAAGGCGAATACAAAATCCAGGTCACCTAACGCCTGGTTAATGTAACGCTGGAACGTTTGGGCTGCGTTCCTAAATCCAAACGTCATTACCAAAAATTCATAAAGCCCGAATAGAGTTACTACTGCTGTCTTCGATACATCTTCCGGATGAATAGGAATCTGTGAAAATGCTTTTTCTAAATCTAGTGCGGAGAAGATAGTCTTTTTCTCTAAATTTGACGCAAAATCGTGGAGGTTGGGAATCGGGTATTTATCCGGCACTGTGACGGCATTTAATTTTCTATAATCGTCACAAATCCTCCACTCCTTGTTTTTCTTTAGGACCATGTGTATTGGCGTGGCCCAAGGGCTCTTAGAGGGTCTGCAAATCTCTTCCTCGCACCATTTCTCAAACTCCTTCTTAGCTGCCTGCAGCTTGTCCGGTGCCAGACGTCTTGGCTTCTGAGCTACTGGTGGCTTTTTTGTTTTTATATGATAAAATACGTCCTTATTCTTAATGGTTTTCGGCTTTTCTAGGCATACTACCGACGGAAACTGCCTAATTAATTCGGCGTATTTTGTCTCTGGGTTGATTGTTGACACCTGAACGTATGAGACTTTTTTCGTGGTGCCTCGCCATACCGACTCGCCAGTCTTTGTATCTACCCACTCCCGTTTTGTTAAATCTGGGAGCAAATGGTAATGCTTGATGATGTTGCCGCCTAGAATAGCATATGGAACGTCTGCTATAATAAACGTCCATTTTATCCTATTAGAGAACCCGAGATCTAGTTCCCTGTATACAACGCCATACGTAGCTATTTTTGTATTATTCGCTGCGTAGAGTTTAACCGACGTTGCTTTCTTTTTGCTATCCTTTTTTTTAGGTATTATTAAAACCTCCCCTACTGAAAAAATCCGCCTGGATTTCCACGTGGATTACCCATGTGGAGATCCATGTGGATTCGCATAGAAATCCACGTAAAAAAATCCATGTGGATTTTATGAAAGCCATGTTGATTTTATAAAATCCTCGTGGACTGTTAAAGAATCCATATGGATTTTATGAAATCTATGTGGACTTTCAAGGAACCCGCATAGATTTGATAAAATCTGTGTTAATTTTATGTACTCCTCGTGGATTTTCAGGTTATCAACGTAGATTTTTTACTTGGATATCCACACGGATTTAAATAAAAATCCACGTGGAAATCCACATGGATATTTTGAATAGGAAATAACTCGATATTTATTTCGCATTCAAAGTGAAAACCAAAAACGAGTTAAACCTCGTTTTTTCAGCTCTTTGAAGATCAGAGAGCTTCTATGATGCAACTAAGAGTATTCTATTTTTATATATCTGCGACTTCGAAATTCATATGATGGATCACAAAACTTAGAGAAACGCCACCTTGTAACTTACTGTCGAATTGATGATTGATTACGTCGATTTTATTTTGAATCTATAGGTGGCGTTTTTTTGAGTTTTGTGATCCCTCATACGAGTTTTAAAGACGCAGATATATAAGACCAGAATGCTCTTAGTTGAATTGTAGAAGCTCTTTGATCTTCAAAGAGCTGAAACTACGAGGTTTACCTCGTTTTTGATTTTTACTTTGAATGCGAAATAAATATTGAGTTATTTGCTATTCAAAATATCCATGTGGATTTCCACGGAGATTTTCATTTAAATCCACGTAGATATCCAAGTAAAAAATCTACGTGGATTACCTAAAAATCCACATAGATTTCTAAATATCCACATGGATTTCACAAAACCCATATAGATTTTTTAAAAATCCACGAGAAGTTCATAAAATTTACACAGATTTTATCAAATCCACGCGGGTTTCTTGAAATTCCACATAGATTTCATAAGATCCATATGGATTCTTTAACAGTCCACGAGGGTTTTATAAAATTAACATAGCTTTCATAAAATCCACATGAATTTTTTACGTGGAAATCCACGTGGGTAATCCGCGTGGATTCCTATGCGAACCCACATGGAATGCATGTGAAATCCACGTGGATTTCCACATGGGTAATCGACGTGGAAATCCAGGTGGATTTTTTCAATAGAGTCCGCACCCGTATCAATTAAAAATACTTCATTATTCGATCTATCTGTAATATGGAGGCGTATACTTTCCATATCCGACGAGGATTACCTCTTCTACCCATCGGTGCGGAAGTTTAAACGTTTCCTATTTTCCGGTTGCTGTGCATTTCCTCTTGTGCTATTACTCCTAACTAAATTTCTAGCAGGTGATTTCTGCCTATAATTATTCCTTTTATTCATGGGGGAGACTGACCTATGTCTATGCCTTTACTGCATTCAATCACATAGTTTGGTACATCTGTATGCCCTATTGCCATACTTTTTATGAAATTTACAAATAACTTTATTACGGTTTTCCTTGCTGTCTGCCCTGCGTTTATCATTTAGTCTATTTCTATCGAATCTTGATCTTACTCCTACCTTATCGGTTGTTTTACCTACGATAGCTTCTATGTGCGCGTCGATATCTACTTTATCTACATAAGCTGTATCGTAATCTACTGCACCTATGTTCCCTACTTTAACGGCCTTTTCTTCACATTCGTTTTCATAAATTTCGTCAGCATGTTTCACGACAGCTGTTTCATTAACTACATTAATTTCGCTCACGAGGAACTTTTTAATTTTTGGTGGTAAATTAAATTTCCAGGCTTTCAAAATTACTTCCCGTTTGATGTTGCTGCCTGCTACGTCTAACATTTCTCTTAGGAAATCAGACGGTTTCTCTCCTCGCGCGTGACATTTTCTAAATAGTCCGTTAAAGCGATCTTCTTACGATAGCCCGTATCTACTAAGCAAGTTTTTCTTCATGCCGTCATATCTCTGTTCTTGATTTAAAATTTTAACTAAATTCGTTGTTTCTCGAATCACGTCTTTATCTAGATTGCCGATTAATAGCATGAAGCCTATACTATCGTCGCTCACGTTTTGCAGTGTTATCTGCTTTTCAAATAACTCAAACCATGTTTCTGGGTCATGCTTCCAAAATGCGAAATTTATTTGCTGGGTTTGTAAAAAATTACCATTAGTCCAGTAGAATTAGCTCGAAAAACCTTAAAATTTGACTTAATTAGTAACAGGCAACTGAAGTAAAAATTGAGTTCATTAGGTCAAAAGATTTTAAAATTTAGAAAGAACCTCAAAATTTGGGCTTTTAAACAACGTTTTTATGTAGAAAATTGTGAAAAATCGTTGTTTTTTGGATCTAGCTCTTTTCGTTTTTTAATAGGGTATATGAAATTTATAATACTTATAAGGATCTTCAAGACGAATAGTTTAAGCCCTATTACATTAAATTTCGTTAATAATTTATTTAAATAATCGCAAAAATATAGTCAAAAATCGTTAAATTTTCAATAATTTTTTATTCCATAAAAAAAAGAGCTACATGCTTGTAACTTTGTAAAAAGTTGCCTTCTATCATCCTTAAGTTCTTATAATTTTTTCAGCAAAAAATATTAATTTCTTTATGAGATATTCAATTTGTTCACTAAAAAGAGGTAAAATGTAGGCCTCAAATGGACCCTATTGCGGTCATTTTAGAAAGAAATGACCAGTGTTATTTATGCTCATTGACACTTATATTTAGTGAAAATAAAAAGTTTGATTGACATTTTTATTATTTTCGCTGTTTAAATGGCGATCGAAAAAAAAAAATTTTTTTTCTTAATTGTTTTTTAAATTTATATATGAAAAAATAAAAATATTTAAATGCAACTTTTTTATTCTTGTTGCTTAAATTTTAACGCTCATTTGAAAAAAAAAAACATTATTCTGTGATAATTAGGAGCTGAGATAATTTTTTTTTTTTTAAATTCGCCATTTGTTTATTTACAAAGATTAAGGAATGAAATTTTAATGACAGATCCTTTAATACTTGAACTTTGATATAAGATCATTTCTGATATTAAAATCAGTTTTTTAAAATCTTAAAAGATTGTTTTTAAGTATGTATAGTTTCAATTCTTGTTGAAGAGGGGAGAAACGCGTCATCTTTCGCAAATACAGAAAAAATTTTTTCGATTACTTCAAATTTGTCTTGTGAAAAAATTTTCTATATCTCAGTGAAATATTGACCGATTTTGATGTTTTTTTTTAATCTGGGGTAGCGCGAGATAATATTAACAGTCGTTATACTTGTTTAATGATATAAATAAATTAATTTGTTATAAACAATAACAAAAAATATATGCATATTTTTTTTCATTTTTTATATACTTGTAATGTTTATTTTTATAATCTAATAAATAAGTTTCATTTCTTTTATGAAAAAATTATATCATTATCTTTTTTACAGGCTAATAATCAATACAAACATTGCTCTTATCATAAAAATCCTGACAATATTAAAAAAAAGCTTCTGACCTTGAATATTCAACAAATTTAACGTTTCATTTTTTGATCTGGGGTTGTGCAAGATAATATTAAGTACCGAAATTTTTGTTTTATTTAGCAAAACAAATTAATTTATTATAAACAATATATATGCAAAAAATAATTTATTTCATATTTTACGTTAATGGAACGTTCGTATTAATAATTTTATGAAACATAATATCTTTTTCTCTAAAAAATTTAATTATTTTCTTTTTTAAACAATATTATTAATAAAAACATATCTCTTATCATAAAAGCCTTCACATTATTTTTAATGATGTCAGGATTTTTATGATAAGAGCAATGTTTGTATTAATTATTAGCCTATAAAAAAGATAATCATCTAATTTTTTCATAAAAGAAATGAAACTTATTTATTAGATTATAAAAATAAACATTACAAGTATATAAAAAATGAAAAAAAAATATGCATATATTTTTTGTTATTGTTTATAACAAATTAATTTATTTATATCATTAAACAAGTATAATGACTGTTAATATTATCTCGCGCTACCCCAGTTTAAAAAAAGAAACATCAAAATCGGTTAATATTTCACTGAGATATAGAAAATTTTTTCACAAGACAAATTTGAAGTAATCGAAAAAATTTTTTCTGTACTTGCGAAAGATGACGCGTTTCTCCCCTCTTCAAAAAGAATTGAAACTATACATACTTAAAAACAATCTTTTAAGATTTTAAAAAACTGATTTTAATATCAGAAATGATCTTATATCAAAGTTCAAGTATTAAAGGATCTGTCATTAAAATTTCATTCCTTAATCTTTGTAAATAAACAAATGGCGAATTTAAAAAAAAAAAAATTATCTCAGCTCCTAATTATCACAGAATAATGTTTTTTTTTTTCAAATGAGCGTTAAAATTTAAGCAACAAGAATAAAAAAGTTGCATTTAAATATTTTTATTTTTTCATATATAAATTTAAAAAACAATTAAGAAAAAAAATTTTTTTTTTTCGATCGCCATTTAAACAGCGAAAATAATAAAAATGTCAATCAAACTTTTTATTTTCACTAAATATAAGTGTCAATGAGCATAAATAACACTGGTCATTTCTTTCTAAAATGACCGCAATAGGGTCCATTTGAGGCCTACATTTTACCTCTTTTTAGTGAACAAATTGAATATCTCATAAAGAAATTAATATTTTTTGCTGAAAAAATTATAAGAACTTAAGGATGATAGAAGGCAACTTTTTACAAAGTTACAAGCATGTAGCTCTTTTTTTTATGGAATAAAAAATTATTGAAAATTTAACGATTTTTGACTATATTTTTGCGATTATTTAAATAAATTATTAACGAAATTTAATGTAATAGGGCTTAAACTATTCGTCTTGAAGATCCTTATAAGTATTATAAATTTCATATACCCTATTAAAAAACGAAAAGAGCTAGATCCAAAAAACAACGATTTTTCACAATTTTTTACATAAAAACGTTGTTTAAAAAAATATACCAGCCCAAATTTTGAGGTTCTTTCTAAATTTTAATATCTTTTGACCTAATGAACTCATTTTTCACTTCAGTTGCCTGTTACTAATTAAGTCATGCAAAAAGTCTAATTCTACTGGACTACATGAACTAATTGTTGATACTCTAATTTAATACACTGAGAGAAAATTCATGCTAATAGAGCATGCGAACTGCCATCTATACGAGCATATAAAACATTGATACAAATATGACAGGCCGTGAGAAGCTCTATTAGTATTGGATTACCTTATACTAAAAAAGATTGTATGGAGAGTAACTAAAGCATGAACGGCATTCACTGATGACTCGCGTGGTATACTTCGATGACTCCCCACTCTCATATCCTTTGTTTGCTTGAGTCGCCTCCTCTTTTGGGTGGCGACGCGAGCAAACACGGCTGGTCTATACCCAAAATTATGTTGCAAATTTCTTTAACGTATTTTCGTAGCGTGAATCTTTTATTTCTTTTCTTTTCTTTTTTATGAAGGGAGATACGTTATAAATATAACTTGTTAAACTTTTTTAACTTTAAATAATTAATTTTTAACTTAAAATTTAATTATTTTAAACCGCTGGGGGCAGATGAGCATGTACGATTTTACGCCAAAGATATTTCGGAGTAGCGTTGGTCTAGTGCGTAACGTTCACGCTTTTCCTTTTGAGTACGCGAGTTCAACTCTCGGCTAGGGTCACTTTTTTTTTTTATTTTTTTTTATTGTTTTAATATTTTTTATTCCTTTTTATATTTATTTTTTTCAGATTTTGTATTTTTTTAATAATTTTAAAATTTAATTTTTCACAAGTACGCTTGT
Organism: Anastatus disparis; assembly: GCA_017163975.1. NCBI lineage: Eukaryota > Metazoa > Arthropoda > Insecta > Hymenoptera > Eupelmidae > Anastatus > Anastatus disparis. Next base: position 40,841 of record JAFFSR010000367.1, on the reverse strand, counting down.
TTTTTTCAATGAAAATTTTTAAAATAAATTATTCTTTATAGGTAGTAATTACAAATATTGATAAATAAATAATAGTGATGTTTATTTTATAATAGTGATGTTTATTTTATAATAGTATAGTTTAATTTATTTATAATTTAGTTTATAAAATTTACAATAAATTACAATAAATAAATAAAACTGAGTTATTAGTATTTATGTTATAATATATATTGTATATTGAAATATGTTTATAAAGACAAAATTAAACTATAGTATTGTAAATATCACTATTATTTATTTATTAATATTTTAAATTATTTTCTATATTAAATAATTTATTTAAAAATATTAATAAAAAAACGAGCATATTTTAAGTAACTTGTGAAAAAATAGATTTTAAAATTAATAAAAAGATAGAAAATAAAAAAATATAAATAAAAAAAGCAATAAAAACTATTAAAATAATAAAAAAAATTAAAAAAAGACCCTAGCCGAGAGTTGAACTCGCCTACTCAAAAGGAAAGCGCGAACGTTACGCACTAGACCAACGTTACTTCGAAATAACTCTGGCGTAAAATCGTACATGCTCATCTGCCCCCCAGCGGTTTAAAATAATTAAATTTTAAGTTAAAAATTAATTATTTAAAGTTAAAAAGTTTAACAGGTTATATTTATAACGTATCTCCCTTCATAAAAAAAGAAAAGAAATAAAAGATTCACGCTACGAAAATACGTTAACGAAATTTGCAACATGATTTTGGATATAGACCAGCCGTGTTTGCTCGCGCCGCCACCCAAAAGAGGAGGCGACTTGAGCAATAGAAGAATGCCATAGTTAGCAGTAAAGAAAGAATAGTGGACAAGCCACGTTTACTTCCTTTACGTCCCATGAGAGGATACAGCGCTAGCTATCGAAGGATATTAGAGTGGGGAGCTACTAAAGCATGTAAACAAACAGTTTTTGGATAGCACAAACCTCGTAAGAGTAGATGGCGCTGTTATTAAAGCATAGGATATTACTTACTAACTTTGGATACGTAGACTACATGCTCTATTGGCATGAATTTTCTCTCAGTGTATCTTTGCCTTGATTTCTATCACGAGTATTACCATCTATGTACGCCAATGCTTTCGCGTTCTGTTGATTACCATTAACCTCTAATGCTTCTATACGTTTCTTTGAAAATTCAATGTTACTCTTATAACCATTCCTTAATTCGTCCATCTTACGTTTGTAATATTCGTCTAATTTTCGCGTCTCTCTAGCGAACGCGTCATCATGGCCGCCATTTTGTACAATACCCGTATCCGGGAACGCGAAAATTTTATTATAATCGATTTGATTCCTAAACTTTTCGCGATCATTTTCTTTATCACTACTTTTCGGCGTATACTGCTGCGCACAGTAGACACGTATTTCTCATTATTTATTTCACTAACGTTACTCGCGTCCTCCGCCATTTTGTGGTTCAAGGTTTCTACGCACTTGACTATTAAATACTCCAAGCCAACCGCCCTCGATCAACTGTACCACAAATAAAATATAACCAGTCTTCAATGACTAAATTTAAATAAAAAATAGGGATGAAACAGACACGTATGCAATAAATAAAATAAATATATGGACAACACGCGAATAAATTAACATAAAATTAAATAAATATATGTACAATTTTTCGAAGTCAATTAGCCGAACTAAGAAATAAATATAAAATACAAAATAAAGTTAAATAATTTAATAAAATATTGATAATTGATAGGTGTAAAGAGCCTATCATAAGAAATAAAATTTAGAAAAAAAAATATTGCACAATTAAGGTACAGCGTAGTGTTATTCTTAAATCAAATAAAATAAAATGTTTTTGTTCTAATTTAACTTAAAATGTTGTGTGCGTTTAAACAAATATTATTTCGGAATCTTATTTAATATTACGAACATACAAATAATGTCTAAAATTTACTTTTCAAGGTCTTACTCGGCTTGCATTTACTTTTGACTTTGACTTTAATTTAACGCGAATCAGTTATGTTTTCGCGCACATAACATTGACCTCAAATCACCTTGACGCTCTTTGTTCCGCGAATTTTCGATTCCCGCGTCCTAACGGTTCTTAAGATTTACGAATTTCTTCTCGAAACTCCCCGCACAATGGAGTCAAAATATTTTCTAACGCACTATCATAGGCATACACATATATATTTATATATTATTTTTCATGCATTTTTTTTACGAGAGAAATTTATTTCCTAGCACTCCCCCCGGTCTGAGCTCGCGCTAAGTACACGAAATTTTACTCTTATAATTACTAGGCTCTACCGGCCTCCGGACAACTTCAAGGTTTCAGATTGTGTGCCACTATAGGGAACGCGTCATGTGAGGGTGGTCACACTCTCGTTCACCCAAAGATGCCCATGTACCCAAAAAATAAACGAAAAACGACCGAAAAAACCCTTGCGTGCACAGCCGGAGAAAGTTTTAGTTTCTCACTTTTATGCACGTATATATTTTATTTCTCTCTATTTTACTTAATATTTATCTCCTAATAATATTTATTTAATTTTATTTTACTTAATTTACTTTTTGAATTATTACATCTTATTTGCTCCACCGTACTGAGCAATTTCTTACAAAAAAAATCAAAGTTAATGTAAGAAATAACAAGTACTGTCTTTACAACGCGGTTCGCGGAAATATAAACTCCAACCTTTTTCGAAGAGTCTCCACGTCCAAAATGGCTGCATGGCTACTTGGCGTCGCTTCGCTGGCTATCACTGGCTTCGCTCAGGACTGCTTTGCCGCGCTGTTCCTTCCTCTCGAACGGTAGTCGGGGTCACCACTTTGGTCTCTGGGTCTCAAGAATGAGGAAGGGATCCGAGGAAAATAATGATTTCAAGCTGTAATACAGATAATTGCAGTTTATTAATACAACTCCTTATCACAACGGTTGGTTCACCTGAGAGTACAAGACAAGACAGTACTTAACTTGATGAGGGTCGAGAACGGTCTGTGCTCGCTAGCTCGACAGAGTCGTGCTCTCCTTGTAGCGCTCACATAGCGCTCTATGTCGCTCGCTTGCGCGCCGCTAGTTGCACGTGGCACTTACGCGTGCCATGTACATACATACATGTGTGTATGCCCACAGCCATATAAAAATTTGTAATTACTATATTCTCGTAAATTAAATGTTAATAAGTGTTCGAAAAATATTGTTAAAATTTAATAAAAGTATTTTTAGTGCAAAATTTTCAATTTTTTTGTCTTAACAATTTTTGAAAAGAACAGTTTTATTTAATTTTTTAAAATATTTATCATTTGAGCAAGCTTCAAACCACCCATTAACTCTCCTGCAGATATAATTTTAAAAATAACTATTTCATCAATTATCAAAATAAGATGTTTTATAATTTAATACATGTCAAAATATTTATTTTTTATGTATTTCAAGAATTTTAGTTTCTTTAACTGTCATGTATTCTTAAAATTTGATTCTCACAATACTGCTTGAAGTAACCCCTACTGAAAATATTATGAGCTCTCAAGTGAGATCTCATATGCGATGTTATATGCGATCTCATATATTATCTCATGAAATGCCGAATGAGATTTCATATGATTTTTTGGTACGCAAACTCATATGAGATTTCACATGAGATCTCATATAAGATCGCATATATAAAAAAAAAAAATTTTAATTTAAACAAAAGGTATAAGAGATCCCATGTGAGAACACATATGAGACCGCATATGAGATCTCATATAAGATCGCCTATAAGATCGCATATGAGATCTCATATATATTCGTTGAATTTCAAAAATAAAATGAAATATATGCGAGATCTCATATGAGATGTCATATACTTTTTTTGAATTTTATTTTATTTTCAAAATTAAAAAAAATATATGAGATTTCATATACGATCTCACATGAGATCTTACATATATTTATTTCATTTTTAAAATTCAACGAATACATATGAGATCGCATATGCGATCTTGTAGGCGATCTCATATGAGATCTCATATGTAATCTCATAAGTGATCTCAAGTGAGATCTCTCATATATTTTATTTAAATTCAAAAATTTTTTTTAAATATATGAGACTCTATATGAAATCTCATGTGAGATCTCATATGAGTTTGCGTTCCAAAAATTCATATGAAATCTATATGAGATTGCAAATGAGATCGCGTATGAGATCTCACATGAGGGCTTGTATAATATTTTCAGTAGGGACGTGCTTTATATATCCTCACAGCTTCCGATAGGCTCATTGCACCAATTGTTTATAACATCCAAGAAGTGCAATGTTCTGAACTTTATCTCAGTGCGATCACTTCCTTATATAAATGATATCTTTATACGTTATTTTTCAATATATTATCCCTGGTGAAAAAAAATCAGGTGACAAATTACCTGATTTCTCAGGTGATTTATCATGCCAAAACATCATGTAACGATATTTTTTGTTTTTACTCGTTTCAAACAATGCTTAGTCAATTCAAAACAATTTTTGAAAATTTTTAAAAATTTTGAACTTGGAAATTTTTTTGTAATTTAGTCAAAATTTTTTCTAAGACCAAATTATCTAAAAAATTTTCAAAAACTGTTTTCAATTGACTAAGATATGATGTTTTGGCATGATATTAGGCCTGATTTATCAGATGATTTATCACCTGATTTTTTTTAACACGGATGCGACCACATGCAGGATTAACCCTGGATAGAGTATTTAATTAAAAATCGTTTTTTAATTTAACTGTGATTTGAAGAAATTTTTTTCTATTATGGTAATTTCTAATAGGGATTCATTCGACTACACATGTAATCTATTTTAAAAAATTACAATTCTATAGGCTGTTAAGAAATTTCAAAGACTACAGCTTAAATATTTTTTCTTTTCAATTAAATCTCACCGAATTTTATTGGCTTGCAAAAGGTTCAGTAAGATGTAATTTTTGTTTATATATTATTTAATTTTAATTATCAATAACAATAAATATATATTTAGTTATTTAAATAAATAGCCAAATATATAACCAAAATAAATAACTAAAACTGTTTCTGTAATATGCAAATACTCTGAGAGCGCGATGGCGTAATGGATAGAACTCTTGCCTTCAACGCGGAGGGCATGGGTTCGAATCCTGGTCAGGTACCTCTAACTTTTTTTTCGAAAGAAAATTAGTGTATGTGGGGCTCGGGGGGTTGCTCCAGAGCGATAAGCTTAGTATATCGATATATGCTATCTTTGTTTAGTACATTGATTTCATATCTTCTGTTTTATGATACAGAGTTGCGCAATTTTCTAGAGCAACCCCCCAGTACTTGCCAGCCGTGCAACTGTTACCATAATCGGATAACTTACAGGAGAAGACCGACAAGTAAGGTAAACTGCCACTGGGCGGAAACCCGAAAAGTCGTATTCTCGCAAGCGCAGGGAAATGGTCTCAGTTTGTATACAAGACCGACAAACTTCTCTCCTTCTCAAGGCATCTGAAGGCCGTTACACTCAAAAAGATACAAGATACAGATACAGTGACAGATACAAAATTACATTGGCTAGTATATCTATATATAAAAAAATACAAGAGACAAGGCATTTGTTTTTCACATATATAGATATACTAGCCAATGTAATTTTGTATCTGTCACTGTATTTGTATCTTGTACCTTTTTGAGTGTAACGGCCTTGAGGCAGGGTCCGACTACATAGCCTCACTGATGAGTTCCCGTAGTCGGACCTGGGACGAAACGCCGGAACAATAAGTTCTCCACTTGTTTTTAACTTCTTACATTGCCATCATAATGTAAGTGTGGACGTGACTTATTCTCACGCCCCCACACGTATGTGCCATTTATATCGCGACTCTTAAAAAATCCGACCTCATTGGGTATCGGTTGATTGTTGATCACAAAAGTGGCTGACCATCCATCGGTAGTTTTCGGTATGGTGAGTCTGACTGCCTAGCCTGATGTAATGTGTTAAACGGGTACCGGACTGGACTCCCTCGACTTCAGCATATAAAAAAGGTTAATCATATAGAGGAAAATATCCTTTATATATTAATCTTTAAAAAAAAAAAAAAAAAAAAAAAATATGCAAATACTCTAAATTATACAAGACAAGTACATGATCTGATTGATTAGTTAAAATAAAGTAATTATTGACTTATTTATAATGATGTCACACACCGGTTAATATATACTAAAATAGACGTTTCCTAATTGGAGTTGTCTATCTACCCACCCTTGTCCTATTTGACTGAAATATTGAAAAGCTTTTCTTTTGTAGGATCTTTAAGAACATGTCTATTGTACAAATTCTTAATTCCATCTGACTTTGATCTGCTATATTTCAAAGTTTGATTGACCTTTTAAAGTTCTTGTAAGCAGTTTTACTATCTTATTTCCTCATATTATTATCTTCCAAAGACGCATGAAAAATTAAAAAATGTAAAAATAACTTTTAATCCCTAGTGGGAATCGAATCTGTGAATAACTGTGAATAACTGGAAATAACTGTTATAAAATGTTCAGATTGAGACAGGAATAACAGTTAGCACCAGTTATTCCCAGTTATTTCTAGTTACTTACAGATATTCCCAGCTATTTCCATTTAACTTGACAAATAATTTGAAAAATCAGAGAGAAATCAAAGATGCATAACAGTTATTCACAGTTATTCCCAGTTATTTCTAGTTATTTACAGTTACTAACATTTATTTTCAGTTTCGCTATATTATAACTTTTATCATTTTTTTAGTACCTTTTATTTTTTAAATTATTTCTCAACTTAACTGGAAATAACTGGGAATATCTGTGAATAACTGAAAATAACTGGAAATAACTATAAATAGCTATGAATAAATGTTATAGTATCTGTAATTTTTCAAATTATTTCTCAACTCAACTGAGAATATCTGTAAATAACTGGAAATAACTGGAAATAACTGGGAATAACTGAGAATAACTGGTGCTTACTATTATTCCTGTCTCAATCTGAACATTTTATAACAGTTATTTCCAGTTATTCCCAGTTGTTCACAGTTATTTCCAGTTATTAACAGTTATTTCCAGTTATTCACAGATTCGATTTCCACTAGGGATACTAGTTAAATTTGATAAATAATATTTTAATGGTAAATAATATTGATTAAACTAACTGTACATAAGTAAATAATGCTCGCAATACTCCTTAGTAAAAAAAATTATTTAAAAATACATATCTATATACATAACATATTTTTCTTTTTAATTTATTTTATCATTCAAGAAAATAACTTACTTTTATCTTTTTTGTCAGCCAACTGTTTTGGAGTACACTTATTTTTGTCTTTTAAATTTAAGTTGGTTTTGGATATCAGAATTATTGAAATTTAGTCAGACATGATTGATCTATGAAAAGTTGTAAAACCATCTGCATTCTGTATATTTACATCTGCTTTAGCATTTAACATGAATTCAACTATGTGTGAATGTCCTTGTGTCGCTGGTGAAGAGCTGTTGCTTTTCCTGATCGAGTGATTGCATTGACATCACTTCAATTTAAGAGTTCTTTACAAATTTTTTCATGACCATTCCTAGCTGCAAGATATAATGCAGTGTATCCTGTGGCATCTTGCATATCTAGAGAAGTACCTTTATTTAACAGGCTCCTTACTCTTTCCAAATCATTGCTGTAGACCACATAGCTCTTTCAAAATCTATTCTGATGTTTGTTGAGCTGAAGTATCAGATGTACAGTTGCAACATGACTTAACATCATGCAAATAGTCTTTTGAATCCATATTCAATTATCTGAAACCTACAATACTACTGTTCATAAATATATGATAGTGTTAAACATTTTTCAGAAAAGCTCAAACAATACTACTCGGTATATTAAATAATAAAATTAGGATTTAAAAAAATATAGATATCTAAAAATTTCTTCAAATATAAACTCATTTTTCATAAAAAAGCCATTGCGATTAGGTTCCTTGCATTAGCAGCATTTTGGAGAAAATGCAGAACCCTTTGAATTAATATCAATGAGTACACCTTTTCCTTGTATATTACCTACATATTTTTTTTTTTTGCCTTTATATAGTAAATATTATATAAATTAAATTGTACATAATAAAACTATGCAACATTCTATTTTAATATACAGCATCTTCAACAGTAGATATTTAAACAAGACTGATGAATTTTTTAAAATGTTGGCAAGATTTGATTATGGATTAATCTATTTAATTAATATTAATAATAGTAATTATCCTTTTTACAAATTCTTTTTAATTACTTATTTTTTACAAACTGCATCGCAATAATGATTGATTCTTATTTGTTTTTATTCCCATAAACAAACCTACTTTTTAAAGAGGAAATTGCAATAAATGCATCGCTCGACAGCATGTTCAAACAGCTGTTTCACTCCGCTGGCCATAAAATTGTAGGCACGCATGCGCAGGTATAGCCCCGTGCAATTTTTAATTTGTAAAATTGATTAATTATTTATTACATGAATAATTACAATAAGTTTTCTGAACTTGGAAACTATTGAAAATGTTTTTTAATCCATGCGCCGTCGATTGGCGTGGTAAAAATATGTTTCAAATCGATAATTCTATGCTAAAAATAGATTTAAAAATTGACTCAGCACCCGAACTATTTTTTCTATTTTCTCAAAAATAATAATTCGCGCAATTTTTTTAATGAGCAATTTAGAACGTGGCCATTAAAAGCAATTATCTGGTGTAAGAGTTTTCATAAATATTTTATGTGGGTGGCCATGTCACGGAGCTCTTATTTACTGTATAAGCGAAAAGGTCGGCGCTTTGTTATGTACAGTCGAAGCGAATATGTAAATGCAATTTTATAACTAAATGTCAATGTTTATGTATGCGTATATGTATTGATGTATAAGTATTACATGTTACTATTTAATATATACTATCCCGTACATTTCTCAACTTTTCGTGAAATATTTCAGAAATATTTCGTGGTAGATCTGAAACTCTGAATTTTCCGTCAAAATCTTTCAAAAATCTTCCAGGAACATTGCACGAAAGATGTGAGATTACCCAAACCTTCCATTGAAACATTCTCGAAATCTTTCAAGAATATTCCATGGAACATTCCAATGTAAGAAGAATCAAGGACATATGAATATTAGAGAAATATTTGTTTTCGCATTGTTTTCTGTCTAATTTTTTCCCTATATTCATATGGAGCGAAAATAAGCTGAAGAACTGTTAAAACAGCCTACAATTGTGTCCGCGAATTTTAAATTAACAACAAGAATATTAAAAAAGTTGGAAATAATCACTTAATGTTATTCTAATGAGATTCTTTTCTTCTAAAAATCAAGAGACGCGGTAACGCCTCGACGGCGAGTTAAGGTACGAATACGAAAACGTCGAGGCGTTCCTCTTATACTTTGAATTAGAGTGTCGAAAATTTTAAAATAGAATCTTTTCAAAATGCATTCATATATTTTATAAATACAAATTGATAATTAAAGATTTTTATTTTATCTTTAATTTAAAAAAAGTTTTATTACGATCGGTTTACTCAATCTCGAGAAAACGTAATCTAAAATTTTAAAGTATCATTTTCGCGTTATGAGAATTCTTCTTCGTCATCAGCCCTTCAATTTTTGTTTCCAGCCTGTGACGTCACACTTTTGTAATGTAGGAGAGCTATGAGCTCCTTTTTTGTCTGCTGGCGACATAGTATAGTATATTATAAATAAATATTTTTACAGTATTAATATAAATTAAAATGATGTGAAATATACCTCAATCAATATTTTTTTTGTGTTTAGCTATAATTACAGTTTATAAAAAAAGCTTTCATGTAAAAAACTTTTGTTTTTTTTTTATTTCAGGTATGTGTTAATTAAAAGATGAAGAATTTTAAAATTTAGAAGAACACATTTTACGATATAATAATGGAACGAGAAAACTCAAGGCTCATCTGTATAAACTCTTAAAGCTTATGTTGGCTTTACAACCAAAATTTCAACCAACACATAAAGGAGATTTAGCTAAAATTAATTCTGAGTATGGGCAAATTGCTGTCAATATTCTGTTGTATGTTGGAAACCAAATACAATACATATTTATTATTGTTTATGCATACACAGTCATATATATAAGCATAATGCTAAAATAGATGTGTGCAGTATATATATATAAATTTTGTTTTCATAAAATCTTAAAAGTACTGAAATGAATTGAGTAATTATCATCAAGTTTATACCTTTTATTTGATTTATCTATAGTTATTGCTTGAAAGTTTTGAAATCAATCAAGCAATCGTCGAATACTTCTGTATTCAATTCATTCTTTTTAATAATATAAAATTCATAAAATTTTCCTTTTTAATAATATAAAATCCATAAAATCATTCTTTTTAATAATATAAATACTATTTTATCTTTATTATTACTTTTAAAAAAGTATATTTTAGGCCAGTTTAGGTATTGAATAGTATAGTATTCTTTAGAACATTTTTTTTAAATATTTTATTTTTTACTACATATATTATATATTTTTTTAAATTTTAGCTCTTGAAAGTACTGAAATGAATTGAGAAATTATATATCATAAAGTTTATACCTTTTACTTGATTTATCTATAGTTTTTGCTAAGAAAGTTTTAAAATCAATGAAGCAATCGTCGAGTGCTTCTGTATTTAATTCATTCTTTTTAATAATATAAAATTCATAAAATTTTCCTTTTTAATAATATAATAGTACATTACGTAACGGGTATGGAAAGGCTTTATTTACGAAACGAGAAGTTTACGGCCTGAGCCGAAGGTGAGGGTCGTAACAAGTTTCGTAAACAAGCCTTTCCATACTAGTTGCGTAGTGTATTTTTCGCCATGAGAACCAAAAAAGAGCAGCGAAGTTGCGATTTTAGGGTTGGAATGGCGAAAAATTCATAAAATCATTCTTTTTAATAATATAAATACTATTTTATCTTTATTATTACTTTTAAAAAAGTATATTTTAGGCCAGTTTAGGTATTGAATAGTATAGTATTCTTTAGAACATTTTTTCTAAATATTTTATTTTTTACTACATATATTATATATTTTTTTAAATTTTAGCTCTTGAAAGTACTGAAATGAATTGAGAAATTATATATCATAAAGTTTATACCTTTTACTTGATTTATCTATAGTTTTTGCTTAAGAAAGTTTTAAAATCAATCAAGCAATCATCGAGTGCTTCTGTATTCAATTCATTCTTTTTAATAATATTAAAATTCATGAAATATTGACAGTTTTGGCTAAAGAAAGTTTTGAAATCAATCAAGCAATTGCTGAGTGCTTCTGTATTCAATTCTTTCTTTTTAATAATATAAAATTCATAAAATGTTCAATTTATATTCTCTTTGATAGACGAATGTTTGGAAAAACTTTGCCAAATAATTTATGAAAAAAGGGGATAATTCAGATGAACATAGCCTTGATAGTACACATTAAAATTAAAAAAACAAATGATATACCAAATCAACTTTTTATTTCATTTATGAGTGAATATTAATACTTAAACATTGACGAACTATACGTGATCTTAGTGATATCTATTTTATTTCATTCCTGATGAGAGACTTAATAAAAAATTTCCGAAAAGTTTAAGTTCAACGTTTCGGAAATTTTGTGTTTAATATGCTATGGTTAAAGATCAAAATTGTGTAATTTTATTTCTAAAAAATAGGCAGAAGGGCCATAAGCTTCTAACAATTTATATTTGAGAATTTGATACCATCAGCTCCAAAATTATTTGTCTTTTTAAAATTTAAGGGAAGATTTTAATTGTAATACTTTTAATAAAATAAAATTATGCATTCTCTATCTCATCACACTATTTTTTTATTTTCAAGTCAATCCATTATTACAATTTTCTGTGCTGTCAATTGCAGTATAGGTGTGTTCAGTAGTTTTACCTAATAAATTAGTGACTTGTTCATTAATTTCATCAACATCAGCATTTCTAGCAGACAAGATAGCACATTTACTCATCTCTTCATAATTATTTCTCAGAATAAGTTCACCAAAAACTTCTTGGACAATGTTCTCATTCATTGGAAGTATTACATGTTCAGGAAGAATTAAATTATCATCATTATCATTTAAAGTACCATCTCCTACATATAGTAAAAATTTTGCAAATTCAATTTTTTCAGGTAAAACTCTCATGTTTGTAGTCAATTTAAATTTAGAAAAATATTGCCATAATACACAGTATTTGATTGAAAGATTCAGTGTTTCGCTTCGAGTTCCATGTACTTTTATTGGGAGAAGTTGTCTAAAATCTCCACCTAAAATCATAATTTTATCTCCAAACGGTAAATCATTATTCATTAAATACTTTAAATTTCTGTCTACTATTTCTAAAGCATATCTTGGAGCCATTGGTGCTTCATACCAAATAAAAACCTTAGTTCTTTTTAAAAATAGGCGATCTTTCGATTGAAGTTTAATGTTTGAAGAAGAGTCATGGAACATAGGGACTGGTAATCTAAATGTTTTATGTACTGTTTTCCCATGCGGGAGTAAAGTTGCAGCAATACCAGTAAACGCCATAGTACATACTGTGATATTTTCTGAAACTAAAATATTATATATAGTTGTGTAAACAAAAGTTTTACCAGATCCTCCTTGTCCGTCAATATAAAAACATGTTGACCCATCATAATTTTCTTCTCGCGATGCAGTAAGAATTTGATCGACAATTTTTTTTTGTTCAATATTTAACTGGCTGTATTGACGCTTACTAATTTCTACAGTTTGTTCTATTATATTAGCATCAGTATTTGACATATCAATCACTGATTGATTCATTGTTGGAAAATCAATTAAACTTCGACCTTCTTGGTTTAATAGGTTACTTATATGAAAATAAGCTGTTTGATAGCTAATGTCTTTATCGTTAGTACGAGAAAAATCTTCAGACATTGCATCCTTAAATTTTTCCCATAATTCTTCAGGGTGAACAGGTTAACAATGTATCAATATACAGACAAATAAAAGACGAAGTCTTTTAGGCATCATCCAAAGTGCGGCTTCTTCCATTGCTCTATTCCATTCTTCGTCATCTTCTATAAGGCCTAATGCCAAGCAAGCTGCAGTAAAAGAAGGTTGTAAAACATTTTCAACTGTCTTTAAATCATTGTAACTCTTAGCCCCTTTAACATGTAGTAATAATAATCTTAAATGAAATAATTCTAAATGAGTTGGGCTAACGGAAAACATACGACCAATACAATTAAAATGTTTTTTTCGAGTTTCCCAAGAAGTTGTATAAACACCATTATTTTTTACCTTTTTATATGTAAAATAACTGGGAATTTCCGTGTAATAATATTGTCTCGCTTCTTCGTTTGTTGCATTCAATTTAAAATAATCAATTAACATACTGCTAGTATTATTCAAATTGGCTAATACTACATCATCAGTAATATTTTCTGGTATAATTACACATTGTTCATTAGGTAAATGCACTGGTAATCTAGTAATAGAGTGACTTTTATCCTGTAAAGTTTTACTTAATATACGATAACAAGCTTCTACAGGACCAACATATCGGGTTTCGATAAAATCACGTATTTTATCATGATCTATTACTCCATCTCCAAATTCTCCTATAACCGCTGTAGCTGCATCATGTCCTTTATAAATATATTTATACAAATATTCAACAGATAATATGCTTGTAACAATCTCGCAATTAATATGTGCATCAAACATTTCTAACAATTTAGGACAATGGGGTACGACCCATCTGTTATCAACTAAATGGCCTCCAGAACGTTGGTAAGTAATTCCATTATTTCTTCTACGATATTGAGGATATCCATTATCATCCATAGTAGTTTCATTGTGAAACTGCTTTGGAAAATGCTTCGAACATTTACCATCTACCATGCACCAATCAGCACAAGGTCCATGTATCATATTTTTTTCAACAATTTTATGTAAACGTGGTTGTGTTATCTGGTCAGGAATTTCTGCAGATATAAATTTATCCACAGCGTCAGGTGTAGTAATTTTAAAACCGTGTTCTAATGTGATCAATAAATGCATATGATGCAGCCCTCTTTTTTGAAACTCAATAACGTATACATAAGAGGCAACTTTCCCAAAAAAATTTTTTTTAAATATAAGATTAAGTAAACGATCTTTTTTCAGATGAAATACGCGAGCTACTAAATCTGGTCTGTCTGAAGCATATTGGCCAGGTAAAAGATTTTCCGTTATCTCCCGCCAGTGCGGGTTACATGTCATAGTAAGGAAAATGTCAGGTTTTCCTTTTTTATTAACGATTGCCATAGCATCTTGATAAGATTGTTGCATATGCCGAGGTGAACCAATAAAAGTTGAAGGAAGAATGATAGTTTTACCTACACGGCCATTCATATCATTAGCTGAATTCTGCAAATAATCCTGTAGACCTTGATATGTATCTGCTTTTAATTCTTTTTGATGATCTTTACAATATTGAATTCTATCTTTTTCCATTTTAACATAATTATCCACTAACCACTGTTGATATAATCTTCTACCCATGATAAAAGGATTAAATTCATTTAATCGAATAGCCATTCGGTATTTAATATAGGCCATTCTAGTCACACGTCGATTGTCATCATTATTACGCATCATATTTCGATGCCATCCTTGGGTGCCATAAGGATAAAATAAAGGATAAACCCATGGTTCTACATTGAGATCCATAGAGCTAACAAATTGTAAATTTTTTGTATTTTTATTTCGCAAAATTACATAAGAATCGGGAATTTCGCCATCAGCAGTTGTGGAAAAAATTGCAGCTACTTCGTTCACTCGTTGAAAGTTATACTTTCTTACATCTTGACCTGGTTTCAAAGAAAATAACAATTGTAATTCAGGCTCTTTTTGATTTTCTGAAAATGTTCGTTGAATTTCTATTTCTTGTCGCATCATTTCATATGATTGAGCAAAAATATTGTTATTTCGAATAATGCTATCTAATATACTTATGAGTTCATAGTCTATAACAGGATTTTGTGCTAAACGATATTGTGAAGCTTCAAGCTGATCAATAATAAAAAGTTGTCCATACGATGGATTTTCACCATCAGCAGGATACAAAGAAGTGTTTATTTGATAATATATTTGACCTTGGATTTTGAAACAAAACAGCCCAGGTCGGCGTCTTTGGAAATTAACTAAATTCGCATTAAAAGAAGCAAAGGAAAGAGAATTATTATAATGACGAATACGTTCAAAAAAAAGATTTGATTTTAAATGCTCTCCGTTGAATAATGATAACAACTCAGGTGGAAATTCTGGTAATGAGTCCAAAACAACAGAGCCATGACTACAACAATCACTAAAAGATAATCCTTTATTAGATATTTTTTCATCTACAAAATGTATTGCATTGCAATGTGAATATAACACATCCATAGGTCCCAAATAATCTTCGGTTATAAGGTGTTCTAAACTACGATTATTATCAATTGCAATTTGTCTATTAGTTTGACGGCGAAGTCTCCGGTTTTCTGCATATCGTATTCTTCTTTTTCTCAAGAGTATATCTTGTTCTTATAATGTTCGACTGATTGCCCGTCGAGGCATATTTAAAATATTATATGAAAAATTCTACTTATAAACATTAAATTATATTATTAAATAATCTTGAATTTTTAATGTTAACCTTTTCATAAAAGGTTCAAATGTAAGTTTGATAATCCATAAATTTATATTTTAAATTTATAGATTTATATTCATAGGTTTACATCAAATTTATTTTGACAATACTTAAGAATAGATAGGGATTCAATAATTAGTATAAAATGGTTTAATTATGGTTATATTCAGATAAAAATGTAATGATTCAGGTAAATTTTGGTACAACTTTGGTTAAAATATGATTGATTTCAGTAATAAGGTCAATTTCATATTAAAGTAAAGAGTGGTTTGATTTTATGTTTCAATTTTTCTATAACTTTCCATAGTAACTACAGGTAAAAACGTGATAATTCAGATAAGGTTTTGTTTCGTAAAAGTAATAATTCAGATTTGGTTGTATATTGTTAAGAATATGGTTAAAATTTACTTAAAGTTTGGTCACGTTTTGGTTAAGGTTTGGTTGGAGTTTGATCAAGTTTTGGTTATGTTAAGAGCATGACGAAGCTGTCCGCCTTCTAATAATATTTCCAATCTCAACTTATGAATAAACGATGCGTTTAATTGAGTTTTTTTGCTATAAAGAAAAAATTTGTAAGATTAAACTCTAGTGCGGACAACTCAAGAAAACCACCAAAATATTATACATACAAAGTTATAATAAAAACTTTCAATATATCGTATTTTAAGGTTAGGTTTGTCGAGTTTGATATCTAATTTCCAATCCAAGCTCATAAAAAAATAACAAGTCCAAATGATTTTTTATTTTAACAAAAATTATTGTACTAATATAACTTTAGTGCGGACAAGTCATTATATTTGTTTAATTTAAGAATTTAAAAAGATATTGATAAAATAAAAAAAGCAAAACTCGATTGCTGCAGCTCCGACATGCCGTTAAGGTGAATTCGAATAACAAAAATAAAATAAAATTAATTATTGTTTATTCATATATTAAATGAATCTAAATAAGTTACTAAATTTTGTTGATCTTGAAAAAAGTAGCTAAGTATGAAATAATCTAGTCATTGAAAAACCTGAAAAAAAATATTTCAATTAAAAAATCATCTTATAATTTAAAGCATTTTGTTAAAATGGAAATTATGATCCTAGTATATAATTACGTTTTTCATCACAGCTAATGCATGCATTTATTATTTACAACTATCCCTGGCATTAGATAAAAATACCTTCTAATAGAAATCTTATAAATAAGAAATCTGAAAAAAAATAAAATAAACGTACTTATTTAATTGTTAATGTTATTTTATTTACAATTTCATTTAAGTGAAAAAATTTATAAGAAACTTAACTAAATTAATTTTGTTGAAATCTAAATTTGATAGCTATATTTGTAATTTTTATTCGTAAAATAAACTTTCGCAATATTTCTTAGCATATTTAACAAATACGTATTCTTTTCCTAAATACAAATATATATAAATCAACAGTGTATATGTAAAAGAAACTTTTTAACCCTCAAAAAAGAAAAAAGAATCAAACGATCGATAACAATTTTAGTTTTAATAATTATTATCAAATGATGGTGATAAATGACATTTCTATGTGTTTAGATTCAATAAACCCCCTAAATTCAGTTTGAAAAATAGAAGAATAATATAATGTAGTTACAATCAATTTTTAAAGTGTCAAAAATATTTTTTTAAATGTCATGAATTAATGAGTTGAAAAATAATTTTAATAATTGTACACCCAACGTTAATTGATTCTTTCCGAATTTTTCAAAATGTTCCAATAGAAACAAAGGAAACAACGGAATTGTCCAATGAAAGTTCAGGATTTCAAAACATTCGGAAAGAATCCATTAACGGTGGGTGTACATAGAAGGCGACCATACTAACTGAATGATAATTAAAATTGTAATCTTTGTTATTATCAAAATTTTCAACTGTTAGCTCTAACAATATACTAATCTAATGTTATCTTTCTTATATATATTTTTTCATAAATACTTTAATAATAGTACTTACGTTATAATACTTGGAAAATTATTTGTTCAATTCTTGTACTCAAATGTAAATGAAACTAATTATTTTAATTTTTAAATATTTACAAAATTTACAAACGTTGAGCACTGAATCACTCTGCAACTTTTATTGATCACTAATTTAAAAATGTTTATTTTCTTAAAGGAAAACTGACTTCCACTTAAGTAAAGATTATATTTGTATTCGTTAACTCTTTGACTGTTATACACTATCAATTACGAGAACAATAAATACATACATAGACAATAAATACATAGACAAAAAATCATTTTTTCCAACTTAAAGTTCAGATTTTGCGAATGTTGAAGCGAATGAAAAAAGTGAAGGTTGTTTTTGATTCCTTACGAATATATACTACCACAATGAATTTGTCAAATAATAGAATCGATGTTTATATGAAAATTAATTTTTTTTTAATACTATTTCATCAATTATATAATTTGTTATTGGAACAGGAAAAAAAGTATTTATAAATTCATAAAAAGTACAAAAAGAATTTTTTTTTTATAATCTTTTTCAAATCTAACAATGTTTGAAATTATACAAAATCTTATAATTTTTAATCGCCATTTCTGTAATAAAACATTTTATTCAATATAATTATATAGTACAAATAATCAATAATATTTAATAAAGTATAATTTTTTTTTATAATTAGTTCACTTATTCTTAAGAACTGAATTTTTTCAATGTTGTAAACTTTATCACACGTTTATCATAATTTCTTCAATTTAAATCAAGTTTTTACATAATGAAATACAGCCTATAGGATAAAAACAAATTTTCTCAATTTTAATAATATACTACTCGACAAATCTTTAAATTTTTAGTATAATACTTTATTAAATATCATTTCGCATCACAAAATGCAGTACAAACAACACAAAGAACATAAATAAGTTATTGAAAATTCTAGCATAAATTTTCATAATAATTTTATAAAGTAATATAACATATTTTACTTTTAAGGTAACATTATTACTACTAATTATTTGTAAAAATATAAATAAAGCTTATATATTGAAAACGTAATTCATATAACACGAAAAAGTTATTATAGAATTTTAAAGCTATTCCAAGAACCATTACAAAGCTCGAATCTACAAACTATAACAATTATTTAACTTCATTTTACTAACGTAAAAATCATTTTAATAATTTACACTAAAATAAATGCATTTTAATATGTAAATAAATCTTTTCTAGTTAAAAATTTAAAAACGAGTAAATTTTTTATAAAACAATTTTTAAGAGCTTAATCAGAGTGTTGGCGTTTTGGTGTTCTAACTCCTTTGATAAGATCACGAAGTGGCATCTTTGGAACTGTATCATCTTTGATAATATGAGTCATGTCTTTGCATATGATTGAAATAAGTACACCTATGAAAATTAAATCATAAAATTATATCTAATTCAAAAGCTTGTAAATAATTATCAATATATTATTTTTTAAGAAAACAATATTTTTATTAACTATTTGAAATAGTGTAGTATCGAAAAAGTGTGAAAAAACAAATTACTAAGCTTTTAATTTAGAAAAAAAAATAATGAATCATACCACTATTTTTAATAATTCCCGTTATGGTAACGTAGTCTCCTTTCTTAAAAATATTAGCATCTCCAAATTTTACTATTTGAACATTTATTTTATGTGTCCCATTTGTGATAGCTCCAGATCCAAAAGACATTGTTTCATTCCTTGTGTGGGATGAGGCAAAAACTGTTTTCACGTAACCATTGATACCTATAAATAAAAAATTATTAAAATCTTAATATATATGTTTATACTGAATTAATTTTTTTATTTATTTTGTATTTAGATGATTAAATTAATTAATAAAAATAAAAATATATTGTGAATAAAATCAATTTTATTTCAAATAATTTAATTGAATAATTAAAAAATCATTGAAAATTTAATTGAATAATCAAAAAATCATTAAAAATTATTAATCATTTAAATTGTATCATAATTAATTACTATGTGACCTCTCCTTTTTTGGTAGAAATTTTTTTTTATTCAAAAAATTTTTCATTATTTTTAAAATTAAATATCACAAATGTTTTTTAAACAGGCATTAACCAATTATAAAATTTCTACGTTGTAAATATAAGTTTGAACTTACATATTAAACCTGATGCATTGGTAATCGAATCAAAGTCAACTGAAATAGGAACATCTTCATGCGATGATATTACTTGGTGGATGCCCAGATGGTTTACAACTGTATTTTTTTGAATTATGATTTCAAAAGGCAATAAGTTTTGAGATGTTTTGTGAAATGTAGATAATATTGCTTTGCAGTGGCCACCATCAATGTGTATTATCTATTGAAATAAAATCAATTTTAGGATATATAGTATGAATAAAAATGATCAAATCTTGGAAAAGGTAGAGTAAATACTAACTTTATTAACTGAAATCTCTTGCTCGTATTTTCTTATTAATTCTGCACCCCACATAAGACACATTATCCTCTTACTTCCGTTGGTTAATATAAATTTAAAAAGTAAATACTTTTTTCCTTGTCCAACTTCTGCAGCGGCAATAACCTCATCCACATAGCCTACAATTTCTCTGTTAAATCAAAAAAATATTTCAAATTCTATTATTTTGTAATTAAAAATTTGCACGTGATAAATATTTAATTATTCATAAAAATCGTTTAAATAATTAAATAACATTGCATTGAAAAAAAAATATAATTTAACACATACTTAACCTACGCTGAATTTGAAATTGGTAAAAATAAATAAATATACTTACACAGCCATATCCTTATCTTCAAGTTCGTTAAATTGTTCATCAGTCGTATATGGTAATTCCATTTTTAAAAGCTGATTATCAATAAATATTATTTATTATAATAATATAGATTAAATAATTTTTAACTAATGCGTGCGTGTTGATTGCGTGACTACAAAATAAGAGCATCAATAGTAACCAATAAATTGAAAATCGTCGGTTTCGATTTTGTTTTGCGATGGTCAAATTATATCACTACTAAATTCGCATCCTAGTCAAATTCTTAAATGTCACGAGATCGATTTACGCCAATCAAAACGCCGGAAAGATTAGCCACTTTTGAGCTCATCATTTTTTTAAGAAAGGAATTAAAAAGAAAGAATTGAATACAGAAGCACTCGGCGATTGCTTGATTGATTTCAAAACTTTCTTTAGCCAAAACTATAAATATTTCATGAATTTTAATATTATTAAAAAGAATGAATTGAATACAGAAGCACTCGACGATTGCTTGATTGATTTTAAAACTTTCTTAGCAAAAACTATAGATAAATCAAGTAAAAGGTATAAACTTTATGATATATAATTTCTCAATTCATTTCAGTACTTTCAAGAGCTAAAATTAAAAAAAATATATAATATATGTAGTAAAAAATAAAATATTTAGAAAAAATGTACTAAAGAATACTATACTATTCAATACCTAAACTCTCCTAAAGACAACCCTTCTTACTTGTTTATACTTTAAACGAATCAAGGGAAAGTAATACTCCTTATTTTTAAGAAAAACATTATCGTTTAATTTATTGTACCAATATATTAAACGAGATATAGAATTTATTTTCGAGTAATTAATTTTATACGTTTTGTGTGGTTAATTTCATTTAAAAAAAATTTATTTTAAAACAGCATTTATCAATTTTTTAATTTGAAATCGATAAATATTTAGGTACAAATGATAGAAAAATAATAACACAAAGTTTCCTTTTTTTGTTTGAATGCAATTTATTGTGTAATAAAAACAAAATATATAATGCATAAAGTACTTAATGAAATGATAAAAATAAATACATAAAGATAAATACATAAATTAAATTGTGATGTAAAATGAGTAATTGTCAGCACGCAAACTCTGTTGAATAGTAATTCTTATAAACAAACTGATATTTAAAGTTATTTTTCTTTTTTCTGTATAAAACATTAGTCGTCGAAAAATTTGATCTCAAAGTAACAATCTAATATCAAAATATTCCAAAAAGTGTTAAAAATCAATTTTTAGTCAAATATTGGAATAAATAATTCTGCATTATTTCCGAGTACTATATTGAACTTGTATAAAAAATTCGTGAAAAATATTGAAAAATATATTGATTAACATTACGATTCTGCTTGCAAAAAGAAAAATGTTTCAGTACGAAACGATAAGAGACGCTACTTGTTGTTTTGCGATGAATGCTGCTGATTTTTTAACAATTAAGATTAACAATTAATACGTTACAGGCCTTGAATTTTTTTGTTGTACATATTTGTAAATAAAGTTAATATTTTGTAGCATGAAAATATATAATACATGAAATTATAAATTCAAAAAAAATCTACAATCGCATAAAATTTTTCAACTGAATATTGATTTACATTGTGGATAATAAACAACTATAGCGTAATTAAATAAATCATTTTATTAGCTTTCAATAATTTATAAATAAAAAAAGTATTTTTACAATAGTTACTTATTGTAGTTAAAAAATATTTACAATAATTTGAATGATTTTAATAAACAAACTTTTATAAATTATTAAGTTTTACTTCAAGATTTTCTTATTCAATATAAAATTTTAAATAATTAAAGTAAATCATCATAGTATTAACAATTCGATTAGAGCTGATGTTATTTGACTGACCATAAATAACATAAAATAACTTAAAATCAGTTCTACAAGTAATTGATAAGATCCTTGAAAATTAAAAATAAAATAAAAATAGAGAATATTTAAAATTTAAATGCTGCACATAAAAGCATTCCGTGCAATTTCTTTTAGGGAAAACACCTTTAATAACAAAATATTTTTTTCATTACAGTCAATATATTTGAAATTTTTCATGCAAACATTTTTTTTTAATTCAAAGACATATCTTTAATTAGTTTTTTATCTTACTTTATGAGAATTTAAAATTTTATCTTTGCGCATGATTGTTTGTTTAACGTTACTATTGCGAAATTCATTTCTTTACAACTAAAAGTCATTACTTTATGTTAATACACAGTATAAAATTTTGTGATTCGTCAAATTTTTTTTTGTACAAAAATTTTTGTGTTAAAATTTTACAAACATGTTTGTAAAATCAACATAAAAGTTTTTGTAATTTAAAAATTTCTGTGTACTTTTAAAATCAACACAAAAATTTTTGTAGAATTAACACATGGAGTTTGTTATTTTTACAAACATGTGTGTACCTAGTTATTCAAATAATCTTATACTTTTGATAATTATATATTAGCATTATGGTTATTTTATGCAATAAAAATGCCTTAAATGCAAGGTAAATTTTAGTTTGTAAATATTAATTTCTGCTAACAAGGATTCCATGACATTTGGGTCTCGGATTTTCTCCTGACATTGAGATATTTTTTCTTATATAAAATTATGAAAAAAGCTTTATTCCTAAGGTACAACTCCCGATTTTTGCCAAGTTATCAGCAGTTCCCTACTGAAAAAAATGACATGAAATCTCACGTGAGTTCTCACGATTGAAAATGAAACAAGATCTCATATGAGAACTCATATGAGATCTCACGTGATAAAATGAAAGTTTTCTAGAATAAGTACTTCAAAAAATGTATAACCATAAAATATGCAATTTTTTAAAAATTTAGACATATCTGCTGATAACTCGGCAAAAATCGAGAGTTGCACCTTAGGAATAAGGCTTTTTTCATAATTTTATATAAGAAAAGATATCTCAAAGTTAGAAGAAAATCTGAGACTCAAATGTCATGGACTCTCCTTGTAAGTCCAAAAATTTGTATACTTTTTTTTTCTTCTTTAACGTCGCTATATCTATGCTATTTGTGATGCTAATCAGCGATGGAACTCGTAAGTGTGTTTGTGAACAAAGCACATGTAACTTACAGTGGTGCTTCTATCAATCGGTTGCCGAGAGCGGGATTTGAACTCAGAACCCCGAGATTACGAATCCAAGGCTCTGCCGACTGAACCACTAACCGGCTCTATTTCTATGATATATTCATATTCAAAAATGATCGGCTCTTTTCGTAATCATTCGTTTACGTTCGCCTTTAAACGACAATGTCATATTGTCAAATGAATTTAGTTTGTTTATGATTTTATTGATCCACGTCAACATCCATCATTTTATCCTTTTTCTTATATTTATTTCTCTCTTTTTTTTAATATATTAACAGAAAGAAATACGAGAAAGTCATTATTTAATATCTAATCATCATTTCAATCATTATATTTTAACACAAATAAATTTGTAAAACTTACAAATTTTATTACTCAAAATTTTGTATTATTCATGGATTTCTATGTTAAAATTTTAACTTCGAAAATTACACAAAAAAAATTTGTAAATTTTAACACAAAAAAATTTGTGTTACATCTGTAACATTTATGTGTGTTAAAATTACAAATTTTTTTCCACTGTATACTTATTCCCATAATCACTTGGAGTCATGAGTGTTAAAAACGTTATGTCATAAAGTTAAATACTCATTATTATGCAAAAAAAAAGAGAGAAAAAGATTATTTTTGTATTTGTTTGAACTTATTGTGCGTTCAATATAACGAATATGTATCAAAGAAAAATAATATACTTATGTATGTTGATTTTATTTGCTCATCTTGATAGCGACAGCTAATTGAGCTGAAAATAAAATTATTTTCTTTTAAATGTGAATTTAAAATATCGATATGGTAAACTAAGTTGTACGCATATAAAGAATATTTAAATAATTTTTTTGAAATGTTTAAAATTATTAACAAATGATTTGAGATATTTTATATTAATCATATAGTAACAAAAAACAACTATTTAGATTGAAATTATGAATTTAAGAGTCAGCTGTATACCGACACAGTTACCTGTTTTACCGAATCTATTTAAAATTTATTTTTTATAAAAACTAATAGCTTCAGGCAGAAATAAAGAGATCGTTTCGATTCGTGTAATAGAAAGCAATATTTTCTCTGATAAGAATAATTTAATTCCACCGCTTTATTTTCAAGAAAAGTTGGAATAATTTGAAAATCCCATTATTTGACACTAATTTCTAATTTTTTAAGTTATTCCAACTTTTCTTAAAAACGAAGCAATAAAATTAATTCATACTAATCAAAGAAAATATTACATTTTATTAAACACATCGAAACCATCTCTTTATTTTTGCCTCTTGTTGCTAATTTTGGGAAAAAAGTCAATTTTTTAATTAGAAAAGGACAGAGATACAGCGGACTCTTAAAAACGATTTTTCGCGAAATTCAAACGCGTGTTCAAACATTAACAGGTCTCGTTGTTAATTATCATTAAGAAAGTAATGTATCGAATAACGAGATTGACAATTATTTGTTATAAGTTTGGGTGACGTATTTTTTATCAGCATGAGCGAAAATCAAGGCTACTTTCAAATAAAACATTTTTTGTAAAGGAAGCATAAGTAAAAAGTTGAATAAATTTTGTACAACGACGTTTAATAAGTGAAAAATATCTGTTGGCGTAAGAGAATTATTTTAATAAATAATTTAATTAAAAGGATACGATTTTTCATTAATTTCTGTGTCAAATACGTGTTTTAATATTTTATTTCTCTTGAATTCTCTCACTTCTTTGTCGCATTCAGTCCAATCCAATTTTTCATGCATTCCATCTGATCCGTACTTCTTATTATAATAGTCATAATGCACCTAAAATAAATTACAAACATTGTTATTAATAAAATAATTTTATGTTTAGAGAATATTAAAAATGTATCAAATTTAATGTATACTGATAATAATACTATTATAATATAAAAAATAATACGTTCATTTTTACTAACATACACATTTCATTAAAAAATAATAGTACATTTTGAATATACCTTTTTTGATCAGTAATTATTTAATATTTGATAAGTATAAAATTAACATGGTGTGTTAATGAAAATATGACATTTTTAATATTCACTTTTTAATGCAATTTTCAAGATAAGAAATGTGTCTCAATTACTATGTTTAACATACACGGGAAAAGATTTTTTCTTTAAAACTCAGTGTACGTTTTATTACGTATATGTATAAACATTTACATCTAGAAATTCCGGGTAAGAACACTGTAATAGAATAAAGGGTTCGTTCTTGGAAGTGCTTTTCCTTCACGCAAAGTCTTCATTCACGTGAACGTTTCTTGGGCATGCGTGCACTTGATTTCTCAGTGCACATTTCGGCGATTCACCTTATATTCTGAAAGTTTACACTTCAATACTTGATGCCTCAATACGATGTATAGAAAATCAGAGTGCTCGACCGTGAAATCACGAGCCACTAACATATAGTAACAAGATGAATAATAGACTATATAAATAACATGAAGTTCTTTCTATTATAGTAAGCAAGCATTCTGCCGTAAGAGGTCGCTAAATTTTACACTTTGTTTTAAAGAAAAAATCTTTTTCCGTGTAAGTTCTAAACTTGGAGCTCTAACAATATCGTATTTTTCTGTTCCAAAAGTTTGATGAAACGTCTCTTCAGTCACAATATTTCTTAAAATTCCTACCGCCATTGGTACCAAACGGTTCTTCAGCTATAAAACTCATAATATAACGTTTTGCTCGTGGATCTAATGGTAATCTAAAAAAATATTCCTTACACTTTTGATGTAAAATTATGGAAATTATGAGTTCCTTCATATAACTTTAATACTTCCTGTAATCTCTGTTTTTTTTTTTTTTTTTTTTTTTTTATGGTGGTAAAAAAACGGGAAATCTGCCTAAACCAGACCTTCAGCGACAGGATCCACGCCCGACGTGTGATTCCGCAAAGCGTTATCGCCGTACAGGAGGGGATCCTGCCACCGGTGTGACGGGTTCCTGAGTGCACGTCAGCCTTGACTGTGGAAAGAACCTTCCAATCCACATCCAGGGCATCAGAGTCCCAGGGGACCGTCTAACCCCCTGTCCTTCTGACCGCGGGACGATTGCAAGAAGATGCAATCGTCACGCGGGCAAAAAGCCAGTAACATCCACCTCGTGACCTTTACACCACCCTGGCACTTAAGCCTTCTCGGCATTACTTCAGGGTAGGGCCACCAATTCGCATCAGCGCCGTCCATTTTATGTCTTTTTCTTGACTTTCAATTCACTTTATTCAAGCATCTATTTATCTGGGATTCTTCCTAGATTCGATGTTTCTCTTCTTCTCTTCTTGCAGCGCTTGCCTGAAGACCCTGCATACTCCGCTACCGGTCACGTGCTTAGCAGCTTCGCTATCACTTCCATCCTGTAAGCACAAAAAGCAGCAGGCATTGTTAGGACATGCTGCCCTTGTGTGACCTTCGTTTCCGCACTTGTAGCAGTGCGTGGACCTGTCTGGACCGACGCACTGATCCTGCCTGTGACCGAAGCCTAAGCATCGATGACATCTGATCACCATAATTCTTCTCTGTACCTTACAGTTAACGAATCCAATTTGGATTCGCTCCTTATTCAAAAGAACTGTTGCCTCAGCTTCATCAAGAACAACAACTGCCATTTTGGATCCGAATCGACTGGGTCCGAGGATGATGACCTTACGAGCGCTTTGCTCAGGACCCAGGATCCTACTTAACGCTTCCTGTACCTCGGCCTCCGTTGTCATCTGATCAAGATCACGAATCTCAATCGTCCTTCTCCGCCCATCCATGTTAACGGTTCCTATGCCCTCTACTGCCACTTTGACCTTGTCAGTGAAGGCCATTTTATCCGACTCTTTCGAGATCTGGATCAAAACGTTTCCCTTGGTTGTCGGCCTGACGCTTAGGACCTCCGTGCTGCTTTCCTGCGGCTTGACATCCTTGCGGAGCTTTCCAAGGATGTCTGCGTATGAGGCCCCTTGGATTACCTTTACGACCACCGTTTCTGTCTTCCTGGAGTTCGTCTTCGAAGCTTGGGGACGTGAATGGCTAGATGGCGCAATCTGCGGAAGAGATTGCGCATTCGCAGCACCCACTGTCACTTTCTTCTTTTTTCTTTTCTTTTGCCGCACGTCCTCTGGGCTATCATCTGCGCTGCCTCGTTCTCTTTTAGAGTTAATGCTCGCGATTACGGTGTCCCGTAAAAGTTCAGCTTGCATCCTCCTCCGCGCTGTCTTCCTTACCCTATGTTGACTAAGAATTTGGTCAACTCCATCCTTGATGGTATTTGCTTTCCTTTTTAGAACTTCCTGCTGTTCAACCGCTTTCTTCAGATGGACTTGCAACCTTTCGACCGCGGTTTGGATCCTGAGGTTTGTGTTCTTTTTCAGAACGTCCTGCATCCCTTGAACTTCCTTCCTCATTTCCTCTATCCATAACTCTTGATCCCTTGTAGCCTCGAAGAATGCGTCCATGTCCTCTTGGAGTGCGTTTTGTTCAAAGCCTGAGGCGTCACTAAAAGCGCTTTTGGCACGTCGGACGCTAGCAACACTGCTCTGACTGCAGCTCCGTATCCTTGATACCTGCAAAGTAGACATTTCTTGTTTTTTATGCGAGGTTGTCTCCTCTAGCATTTCGGTAGTTATAATTGCCGTCGAAGTCTGGTTACCCAGTCCAGCGACAATATGGTCAACGTGAATTTGGCCTCCCCCAGAAAACATGAGGCCAGCTCCGCCCACCGAGGCTTTCACTCGATCGGAAGCGGAGGTGAGATTTCCCTGTGCAGGGGTACTCACCTGGGGTATTACTGTATTTAGATCCGACATCTTCCATAAAAGTGGTGAATTTAGTCAGAGAACCACCCCTATCTTGTAACCCAAAGCGGGACCCTTACAGGATTACTACCATCCGGGCCAGATAGTCCCTGGTTTTTTTGCGAGGTTATTTCTCCTCGGGTCATTACTTCCTATTTGCCGTCAACGTTATAGCATTGCTGCAAAGAGCATTGATGCGACGATGACGCCCAGGAGCGGTTGGGCAATGCCCGGAACCTGGAAGACAACACTTGCTCAAGGAGCCTCCTCAAGCCGACTCCCATTTTATCTTCTGTTAAACGATATTCATGTTGAGGTTCCCCATCTATTGTTGAAAGTTGTTCTAATCTTTTGTCATAATCATGCCATTTTGCTGTTTCTTGAAATTGTTCTAAATTTTCTGATACAAATGCAAATGTAGGTATAGTCAGGGCCGGTCTAACATCACCTGGGGCCCGGGGCTACAAAATCATGGGGGCCCATCATGATCATGAAATAAGGGTGCTATTTCATTATAAATTAGGAAAAATGGGCATTTCTTCATATAGAATTTTATAATTTTTTATATGTACATATAATAATTTTTTGAATTCCTATTAATAATTTACAAAAAAATTATTGCTTACATGAATAAAAGTACATACAAAATTATAAAAGATATAAAAAAAGTACGAAGTAATTAGATTAATACTTTAAATTTTTTATACTTTATGATTTAGGATATGTAAAATACATTTCAATAATTATTGAAAGTGTAGAATTATAAATATAGTATTTATTGTTACTTTATTAATTTTATAAAATAATTATGAAATATAATATTCTTATTTTTATGAAAAAATAATAAAATTCAATTCAAAGAATTATAAAATAATTAAAAGAATTGATAACTTTGAATATGGAAATAAATATTTTAATTTAATATTAAAATTATTTTCTAAACAAAAAAGTTTCCATTTTTTTAATAAATGTGATGATAAGTAGATTACAATTATAAAATATAAAATTCATTATACCGATATCTTAATAAGTGAAGAAATACATGTAAAGCTAGAACACTTAACATTGAAAAAAATTTGAGTTTTTTCTAGTATTATTAAAAAAATCCTATTATTGTATAATAATAATAATAAAAATAATAATAATAATAATAATAATAATAATAATTTTTTTTGCCTTTAATTTGAGTTAGTGTGACGATAAAAATCTGCTAACAGACTGCCGGGAGTTTCTTGGGCCTGGAAAAAGATACAGGCGGAAGAAAAACCACGGTTTGTGAAGGGTTACTAGTTTACGTCTAGCGACCCTCTAAAAATCGCATTCCCCTTACCCACGAATGACAAGTCATTTGTTGGGGAAGGGATACTCTAACTAGACCACTTAGGCCGTTTTCCCACCCCAGGATCTGTTTATCACATTACTTCAGGGTGGCGCCGGTCTTTGATCGTTTCAGATCTTTTCCTCCTGGTTTCTTTGGTATTTGACTAGATTCGTTTCCTTAACCTACAAGGTGTATAAAAAATAAATCTAACGCGTTTCATTCTCACATGCATGCATAGTCACGCGCGTGAAGAAAAACTTAAGTTTGGAGTGAAGCCCGGTGACTCTCTCCCACGACATACATTCCTTGGGAGTGCAAAGGGACGCTCCAGGAGGGTCGGCTTTGTTTCCCATCAAAACATTCATACTTCCGTCGATCGCATAATCAGGAAGGCAACATCTACCTAGAGGACTGGCTCTGTAAAGGGGAGCAAAATCTGTCCTTGCTACATCAGTCTTATTTCTCGTGGACTAGAATTGGTCTTATGCCCTACATGGAGCTAGCCTATCTATCGCGTCTGACTCACACTCACTCTCGGACGCGCGCGGTATATTTACGTATGTAGAGGGAGCGAACCCGCTGGCACACTAACCTCCCGCGACAGTCACACATCAGCAAAATCTCGCTTTTACGCATTTTCACACATTTATATGGTGCACGATTTAGTTTTCTTATTTAAAAGGAATCCTCATCGTCACCCTCGTACCCTAAATCTATGGGACCGGCTAATGTTTCTTGGTTATGCAGAAACGTCAGCATTGCTCCCGTGGTATCATTCGTACTTCGATCAATTTCCCTATCTAAATACGTTTTCTTCTGTCTAAGGACGCTTTCGACAAAAAGTGCCATAGCATCCCATTTTTCGTCAGCCGAGATCATTTCGCTTATAATTGTCTCTGGCATTAGTCGTCCGACTATTACCTCGACCTGGCGTTTTTCTTCGTTCCACCAATGGCAGACGAAAAACGTATGATACGCATCGTCACGATCAGCAAAACAGAAGATGCAGCCCGGGTCCTGAGCCTTTCCCATTTTACTGAGATAGGAGCAGAAATACCCGTGGTCACTGATAAACTAAGGTAATAGTTTACCTCCCCGTGCTTTCTTTCAACCCATGGAGCCAGTTCCTTAATGAGTGCCTTGGTCAATCGGCCTTTTTCCTCCTGATTCCATGTTTCTTGCCAGGATTTCATGGTTACCTGTCTTTCTTCTTTCTGGATTATTGCAGTCTCTTCTTCCTGTTTCTTCCGTTCGTAGGTTCGCTTGCGTTCTAACGCCTGTAATTCGATCGGGATGATTCCTGCGATAACTAGTACCGCGGGTCCCGAGACAGTGCGATAGGCGCTGATGACTCTGAGAGCCCCTCTCCTTTGAACAGAAGATAATGTTTTTTGGTGTGTCTTTTTTCTCATTGAGTCGGCCCATATTTCGGAGCCGTACAATAAGATGGACGTTGTAACTGACATTAAAAGTCGTCGTTTGCTCGATTTTGAGCCGCTGGTGTTGGCCATAAGACGACTTAACTGCAACGTTTTCTTTATCACTTTGTTGGCAACGTATTTTAGGTGCGACAAAAAGGTTAGTTTTGCATCCAACTTCATGCCGAGATACGTTACCTCCCTCGTTGTCTGCATCACGTTTGTGCCTATTGTCATGGGAAACTCGATGTTAATGTGTCTCCAGGTTAAGGGCACTATTTCTGTCTTGGCCATCGCTAATTTGAGACCACGTTTCACCATCCGTTCGGAGATTCTTCTCATCGCCGTATTCAGTACGTGCTGCGCAATGTTCGCGTTTTTCGCGGTGATGACTAAAGCGACATCATCAGCGTACGCAAACATTTTCACCCCATCCGGCATTGCAAGTCTGAGCAATGCATCGAACAGAATGTTCCAAAAGTCTGGGCCGAATATTGACCCCTGAGCCACGCCTGCGCTGAGGTCCTTTTCACGCCAGCCTTCTTCTGTCTCATAGCGGAGGATACGGTTTTTTAGGTAGTCACGTATTACTCGCATAAGGTATTCTGGTACATTAAACTCTTTCAACGCAGCAAGGATGTCAGCCCATCCTGTCGAGTTGAAAGCGTTTTTCGTATCCAACATGACGAGGAACGCGATAGGACGGGAATGATGGTTTCCAGTCCATGCTTCTCTCGCTACATTCACTACCTCTTTTACTGCATTAACGGTAGACCGCTTTTTCCTAAAGCCGTACTGGTTGTCGGCGAGATCGCCCGCCGCCTTCACGGCTCCTTGTAACCGCGGTTTTCGCAGCCTCTCGTATAGCTTCCCTGCTTCGTCCAACATGCACAGTGGCCTGTAGGACGATGGATGCCGGGGATCACCTCCCTTTCCTTTGTTGATCAGCACAAGACGTGCAACCTTCCAGGGAGTGCTAAACACACCCGTCTGGAGGCACGCATTGTACATGTTCAACAAGAGAGATGGTGCTTCCACCGCTATGCATTTAAGGACCTCGGATGGTATTCCGTCAGGGCCAGGTGCCTTTGTGTTCTTCATCATTCTTGCAGCGATCTGTAAATCTCCGCTTGTAAAGAGCGGGATATCTTCAGGTTCTTTTGCATTCTCCTGTTCTTTGAGCAGTGGATGTGTAGGGAACAGGTGGTGAACGATGTTCGGCATGGTCTCTTCTTTGAATGGCAACGTAGGGGAAGCGCAGAGCTTTTTCGTCACTATCTTATAAGCCATTCCCCATACCTCTTTGTTGACGTCTTCGCTCAGGTCCTTCCAGCATTGTGCTTTGCTTCGATTGATCTTCTTACGAAGCTGTCTATGCACGTCTCTGTATTGTGCAGACAAAAGATCTGTTTCTGGTGAGTTCTTCTTTCTTGCTCTCTGTGATGATCTTCTGAGGCTAAGAGCTTCTGACCTGGTTCTTGCGATTTCGTCGTTCCACCAATACGCTGGACGCTTATGATTTTGCGATCCCTTGCGCGACATAGATGCATCACAGGCTTTGTGAATGAGACTCATCGTCTCTTTCACGAAAACCTCCGCAGCGTTGGCGTTTTCAGTGGCAATTGTCGCATCCGGTAGGTTGTCGAATCCTTGCTGCAGTACTTGGACAAGTTTCTCAGAGTCCAGCTTGGCAACGTTCCATCTGACTGGCCTCGCCACATCTCGCATCGATGATTGGGATCTATCATGGATTTGAAATGTGATGTACTGGTGGTCACTTCCATTGTATGTCTCCAGCACTTTCCAATCTGACACCTTACGTGAAAGATTTTCTGATGCAAAAGATACGTCAGGAATCGTACCGCTAGCCCCTCGTCTGAATGTTGTAGTGCTTCCGATGTTTAGCACTGTTAGGCCGAGTCTGTCTGCCATCTCCATGATGTATTCTCCTCTGCTGTCCTTCAGTGGCATTCCCCACTCCAACGCTTTCGCGTTAAAGTCTCCTGCGACGACGACGTCGCCTTCCATTCTGAGGACAGAGTCTTCCAGCAGATCCAGACGTCGCCTAAACATGTCTGCTGTTGTGTTTGGTGTAAAATAACAGCTCACAAATATAACGTTCCTGCTTTTGACCCATACGAAGCCTTTTCCAGCTCCATCTGCGTCTACTCTGATGTTATTTGGGTCTACGTAGATCGCTGCAGTGCCAAGCTTGTCTCTAAACCAGGTCTTAACGGTCCAGTTTGTGTACTGCTCGCTTATCAGTAGCACATCGGCATTTGTCTCAAATTTGATTTGAGTCAACAGGCTGTTGGCTACGTCACTTTTGTGTAAGTTGGCTTGAAGGACCGTTATGCGGCCCATCATGAGCGTTATTTTTTGAATCGGTCTAGAGTCTCGCGAAAGACTTTGCACTGACCTGACCCGGGGATGTGTTTCCGCTCTGCTGAGTCTACTTCGCGCTCAGTACATAGTATGCACTGAGTATCGGTAGCCTTGCAGGTCGATCCCTTGTGGCCCTCTTTTCCACACTTGTAGCATATCTTGCTACGGTCAGGTCCTCGGCAGTCACGCGCCTGGTGACCGTAGTTCAGGCACCTAAAACAGCGCTGAACCCTTTGCCAACTTCTGATTCGGCAGCTAGTGTAACCGATCTTTATCCTAGTTCTAGAGAGCAGGAACGCCGCTTGGTCTTGTTCCATCTCTACAATGGCCAAGCGGAACTCTCTGCTGTTGGGGTTGGTCAGTGAGACGCTAAACTCCCCTACTTCCTGTTGGCCTTCGGTAAAAACAGCTTTTACAGTTGTGTTTACTTCTTCTACTAAAGCTAAGCAGTCGATGTCCCTTATCTCGACCGTTTCTTTCGGGCACATCTCTTTGACAATTCCCGTTTCGCCTACCGTCCTTTTGAGGAAAGCACTGAACGTCTCTAGACCCTTAGTGGAGCCCAACTCAATCAGGACATCTCGGGCCCTGGTCTTCCTAATTCCTCTGATGTTGGTCGTTGGGCTCTCAGCGATCAAATCCTGCTGGATGTTCTGCAGGACGTCGCTGTAGGTCTTACCTTCTTCTGGTCTTATAAGGACGGCAGCAGACCGCTTCTTGGCCTTCCTCCTCCTTTTCTTCTTCTTTTTTGGCAGCTGCTCTGCAGGCTGTTCTGTCACTTTGGCCGATGTTCTGGCCGCTGGTGGTTTGATGTTGGGCTGCTGCGGTCGCTGCTGTTGTTGTTGCGCTCGTTGCTGCTGCTGCTGTGTTTGTTGTTGCAGCTGCAGCTTATTTTGTTTCTTAGCAGCCTTAACATCTTTGCGACTCTGGACGATCTCAAAGGGCTTGTCCTCTTCTCCCGCAGCTTGGCCCTTCTTAAGAAGAGCTCGCGGATCGGAATTGCTTCCTGAATTGAGCGAGTCTTCTTCTCTTGGCCGTTTGGCTGCGGTGCTTGCCTGGGGCGTTTCGGTCACTTCCATCTGATCGGTGTCTGTTCTTGCCGCAAGCAAGCGAGAATGATCCCTCTTAAGAGCATCTACGTGCTCAATCAGTTCTGGCAGGTTATCCTTCACTTTCGAGTTCATGTTAGGCATGGACCTAACAGCTGCCTGCATGAGCATAAAGATCTCATTCATTCTTTGGGATCTTTCTTCAATTGTCAAGCAGGCGATCTCTACCCCTGACTTCTTTGGGGGATCAGCCTGCGACATCTGGCCTTTGTTATTGTTTAGGCTATTACTAGCCGCTTCTGTTTGGTTTTGAGTTTGTGGTTTTTCTGAATTTAACATATTACAACGTATACTTGGCTTAAGAAGGTTCGCCCATCATGGGAGCTCCAGACGCATTGGAGCCACTATCCCTGCCTGTTCGGTGCCCTATTTATGGGTGCCACAGCCGAGAAGCGGTTTTCGGGTGGTCAACCCTAGCGACACCTAGTGATTCTAAGAAAGATGTTACGAGTTAGGCCCACACCATGTTGACGTTATAGGTTTTACGTCATCCCTATTGAGTAGGCGACGTCTGATCCGTGCCGCACCAGGCCCTAAACTTCAGGCTAGACGTTCCGCAGTTCTCCTGAGCAGACTCGGTATAAAGAAATACTGACCAGGTAATCCTTCGTACCTGCGCCTGTACAGACCAACTTCAACCCCTTCATGGGCTCTGGTTACGTTAGTAGAAGTACGTAGGAGCTCCTAGCCGACATGTGGTTTCACGGGACCTTTGCCCGTCACGACTTTCGCCGGAGAGGGGACTAACTTTTACCCTTATTACTAAACAGAGGTCAGCAAGTCACCACTAACGCACAACCCCCGTAGTCTGACGGGAATATCCATTGGCCGGCAGCCGCAGCTCATTCATACATCCATTCATACTATGTTGCTTTTTAGTACACGTGAATACGAACACAAAAAAGTTCCGTGAAGCGGAAGTGCCTACGCGATCATCCAGATATCCTTAGTCATCACTAAGGATGGCTAGCGATATGTAGATCGTGCTTAAGCCTCCGCCCCGCCACCACATCGTAGGTGGACACTTACAAGGTCAGCAACATGCGGAGAAATAATAATAATAATAATAATAATAATAATGATGATGATGACGATGACGATGACGATGACGATGACGATGGCGATGACGATGACGATGACGATGGCGATGGCGATGGCGATGACGATGGCGATGACGATGGTGATGGCGATGGAGATGGCAATGACGATGACGATGACGATGACGATGACGGTGGCGATGGCGATGGCGATGGCGATGGCGATGACGATGGCGATGGCGATGGCGATGGCGATGACGATGACGATGACGATGACGATGACGATGACGATGGCGATGGCGATGGCGATGGCGATGGCGATGGCGATGGCGATGACGATGACGATGACGATGGCGATGACGATGGCGATGGCGATGGCGATGGCGATGGCGATGGCGATGGCGATGGCGATGGCGATGACGATGACGATGACGATGACGATGGCGATGGCGATGGCGATGGCGATGGCGATGGCGATGGCGATGGCGATGGCGATGGCGATGGCGATGGCGATGGCGATGGCGATGGCGATGGCGATGGCGATGACGATGACGATGACGATGACGATGACGATGACGATGACAATGACAATGACAATGACAATGACAATGATAATGATAATGATAATGATAATGATAATGATAATAATAATAATAATAATAATAATAATAATGGGGGGATAACCCAGTGATCCCTATCAGGCAGGATAAGGTGAGGGAGACGCCAACTTTCAGGGTCCAAGTACCCACCTCCTGGGCAACGTGGCCGTCGCGTCAATGCTCTCTGCAGCAACGCTATAA
Source organism: Anastatus disparis (assembly GCA_017163975.1). Lineage (NCBI taxonomy): Eukaryota > Metazoa > Arthropoda > Insecta > Hymenoptera > Eupelmidae > Anastatus > Anastatus disparis. The sequence continues at coordinate 4,441 of JAFFSR010000367.1, read as the reverse complement.
CGGCTGCGGCAGATGAAAGCTCTGGCTCTAGGTCCACCTGACCCGGGTGGTAGCACCTAGTAAGGGTCCCTTAACCTGGGGTACAGGTCATGAGGAGAAATAACCTCGCAAAAAAACCAGGGACTATCTGACCCGGATAGTGAAAACCCTGTAAGGGTCCCGCTTTGGGTACAAGATAGGGGTGGTTCCCCGAATAAATAAACTACTTTCATGGGAGATGTGTGATTCAAATACAGTATTACCCCAGGAGAGTACCCCTCTACAGGGAAATCTCACCTCCGCTTCCGATCAGATGAAAGCCCTGGTGGGTGGAGCTGGCCTCAAGGATTCTGGGGGAGGCAGAACACACGTTGACCATAGTGTTGCTAAATTAAGCGACCAAGAAGCAGCGGAATACATGCAAAATAAGAATCCAGCTTTTAAATTATTGCCGAAGCAAGTGCTTTCAAATTATAATAAGTTGGATAGTGCGTGGCAGAATGTTGGAAATCTGGACGCAGAAATGGAAAAAATACTAAAGAGATTAGACATTACTATTTCCTTTATTAATCGTTTTATGCTAAAAAACAATTCTAAAGATGTTAAAGATAATGCTGAGATGGCAGTAGAGTACATTGAGATACTCAGAAAAATTGTAAAAGATAAAGAAGAAATAAAAGACGCCTTTTACGAGGAGTTACAAATTTTCCTAGAACAATCAAAACAAGGTATAGAGGAGCGGAAGGATAAACTACCAAGAAGCAGCAAATCATATCGAAATCTACAAAAACCTAGCCAAGGCAAGGTCGGTAGAGCTAATGGAGATTTTACAAGGGCAGCGGGGGCAAGAGGTAGCAAGAGGGACCTGTCAGAATCCCCTGCTTCTGAAGACAAAAGAATAGCGAAGAAGAAAAAAGACACTCTAGAGGATAAAGATCTTAGAAAAGAAACGGAAGTAGAAAGCGAAACATGGACGCAGGTCTCTTACAAAAAAAATGAAGCCTTTAAAAGACGAATGAAAGGAAGAAAAGCCGGAAAAGAAAGAAAAAATCCGACCCGGAATAGCAGAACTGATGCTATTAAAGTTACAGCAAATGCTGATTCTTCATATGCAGATATTATTAAAAAAATGGAACTCTCTGTAGACCCAAAAAAATATGGAGCAGAAATCACGGCAATAAGGAGAACTAGAAATAACGATATTCTGGTTGTCCTTAAAAAAGGTGAAAACACTGGAAAACTCAACAGTGAAATCAAAGAAGCTTTAGGAAAAGATTCTGAGGTGGAATGCCTTACCCCATACACTACAATAGAGATTAGAGACATCGATGAAACAGTCTCTACTCAAGAAGTGGAACAAGCAATTCAACAGGCGATAGCAGATACCTCGTATAAATTTGATGATACAGTGAAGCTCAAAGAAGGGAGAGGCGGAATGAAGTCACTTACAGTCAAATTGACACAAAACCAAGCAGACTTAATGCTAGAAGCCCAGAAAATTAGGATTGGATGGGTGAACTGCAGAATTATAAAAAAAGAATCGATAACTCGTTGCTATAAATGCCACGGATTTGGGCACACGTCACGTGTATGCAACGGACCAGATAGAAAGGATAATTGTTGGAAGTGTGGAGAAACTGGCCACATAGGAAAAAACTGTAAGAACAGAGCGAAATGTATGGCATGCGAAGATAAAGGTTATGAAGACGTTAATCATACCCCAGGTAGTAGAGAATGTACTTCACGGAGGGAAGCATGGAACAAAAAGATAAGAAGAAAAATTGGATTCGAAGATCTTAAAGATATTGCAAATTAATTTAGGAAAAGGGAAATTAGCATATGACCTCCTAACTCAAACAGGCATTAATTATAAGACGGATATATTAGCGTTTAGTGAACAGCCGAAGAAACCAGCAGTGGAGATGTGGTACTAAGATAAATCGGAAAGGGCCGGCATTAAAATCAGCAATCCGAAAATAGGGGTGGATAAACGTGCCCAAACGAAAAATGGATATGTGTGGATAGAGAATAAAAGCATGCGGATCTACAGCTGCTACTTCTCACCAAATGACCCGCTACATGTATTTAGCAAACAGCTCGATAAACTTGAGAAAGATTTAAGGGAAGCTACAGGTGACATACTTATCTTAGGAGATTTCAATAGTAAATCACCAGAGTGGGGAGATCCCCGCCTAGACAAAAGAGGAGAACTTGTAAGCGAACTAATAGCTCGTAACGATTTAGTAGTCCTAAACAAAGGTACCGAACATACGTTTAGGAGAGGGGCTGCGAAATCAGTTCTAGATATATCAATAGCTTCAACCGCTATATCAAAAAGGATTTGTAAATGGGAGGTACTAAAAGAAGAAACCTTAAGTGACCATCAGTACTTAGAAATTCACATAAAACCTAAAGGAAGCCCAGATATAGCAGAACTTTCAGCAGAACTTTCAACGAAAAGGAAAGTGCGCTGGAACCAGAAGAAGCTGAATAGAACAACCTTAATCAAAGCTCTAGAAGAACAGAGACTCATTGACGACTTAGAATCAGCATGGAAAGAAAGTGTAAGTGGAGTAGAAAGGTTCGGCAAAATGGCGACAGCAAAGGTAACTGAAATATGCCACCGCTCTATGCCCAAAGTTAAGGAAACCCAAAACAAAAAGCCCAAATATCGGTGGACAAAAGACATAGCTGATATGAGGAAAAGAACCTTTGCAAAGCGAAAGAAATATACAAGGTCTAAAGGCAATGAAGATCTGCAGGCTGAATATAAAAAGGCAAAAAAAGAATTGAGAAAAAAAATAATATTAAGTCAAAAAAAATGCTGGGATGACTTAATGCGCCAAGCAGAATATGATCCCTGGGGAATGGCATATAAAATAGTTTTGAATAAGCTTGAAGGTAAAAAAATATTCCAGAGTTAAATAATCCAGGATGGGTAAGACAAATAATTGAAACCTTGTTTCCTAAAGTAGAATCAAAGTCTTCAATACCGGAAGAACAAGAAATATCCTCACAACAGGAGCCCTTTACTGTAGAGGAACTGATAAACGTAAAGAAATCCCTAAAAAATGGGAAAGCACCCGGAATGGATGGAATTTTTTTTTTTTTTTTTTTTTTTTTAAAGATTAATATATAAAGGATATTGTTATCCTCTATATAATTAACCTTTTTCTATGGAGATGTCGAGGGAGCCCAGCCCGGAACCATTTAACACATTACATCAGGCTAGACTGTCAGACACCGCCATACCGAAAACTTTGACTACCGATGGATGGTCAGCCACTTTTTGTGACCAACAATTAACCGATACTCAATGAGGTCAGATTTCTTAAGAGTCGCGATATGGGTAGCACATACACTAATTTTCTTTCGAAAAAAAGTCAGAGGTGCCTGGCCAGGATTCGAACCCATGCCCACCGCGTTGAAGGCAAGAGCTCTATCCGTTACGCCACCACGCTCCTATGGAATGGATGGAATACCTAATGAGGTGCTAAAAGTCATTATAGAGTGCTACCCCGAGATGTTGCTGAATTTATATAACGCATGTTTTGAGGAAGGACGCTTCTACAATTCGTGGAAAGACCAGAACCTGATTCTTTTAAGGAAGGGAACGAAACCATTGAACGAGGCAAGTTCCTATAGACCCATCTGCCTGTTAGACAACTTAGGAAAAATACTGGAAGGACTCCTGGTAAATAGAATAGAGGTTAATATGATCGATGAAAATGCCTTATCGGATAAACAATATGGATTTAGAAAAGGAAAGTCGACGGTAGACGCCATTAAGGAGGTAGTAGAGTCGGCCATGGAAGTTAAGAAGCAAGTCAACGGTAAAAAAGGATACTGTGCTCTAATTGCAGTTGATGCTAAAAATGCCTTCAACTCCTTAAGATGGGAGGATATTATTGATAGTTTAAGGGAAAAGAACATACCAGAATACCTTATCAGAATAATAGAAAACTATTTGTCGGATAGGAAAGTCATTTTTAAAGGCGAAGTGACCATAGAGGAAAGAATGACGTGTGGAGCACCACAGGGATCCAAGTTCGGTCCTCTGTTCTGGAACGTTTCATACGATGATTTCCTCAAAATGGATCTACCCAGAGACACGAAGATAGTTGGTTTCGCAGACGACGCAATAATAATCTGCAAAGCGAAAACTCCAGAAATACTCGGCATCAGAGTAAACGAAACACTTAGAAGGGTTAAAAGGTGGATGGATGCAAGAAACATAGAAATGGCTGTACACAAAACAGAAGCTATGTTGGTCACGGATAGAAGAAACTTCAATAAACCCATAATAAAAATAGGGAGCACAGAAATAAAGTGGCAAAAAGAAATAAAGTATCTGGGTGTATTACTAGACCATCGCCTAAGCTTTGCAGCACATATAAATAAGATCGCAATTGAATCGGCTGAAATAGTAAGAAATCTATCAAGAATTATGCCAAACGTTCGA